>CAJUYG010000005.1:640999-693073 GCA_910591675.1 Galerucella calmariensis | reverse complement strand
TACATACATACATACATACATACATACATACATACATACATACATACGTACAGAGCATTTAAATGGAAACTATCCAACCCACAAAGTTCTGAATTCATCACTTTTATAAAAAATGAAAAAACACTTCAAAAATCCCATAAAGAGGGACGTCCATTCGCTTATATGGAGTCGTTATTACTTCAACTCCTTTTTTTTAAAGGAATCCTCTACAAGAGGATTACAAAAATTTATGAAACATAAGTAAAAGTCAATCAGTTGGGAGCTCGTCTTCAGAATTATGTGAGGTGTAAAGTTTTAATTGAAATACTCTGTATACTTTCTCACCGTTTCCATGTTTTCCGTAAAATATTACAGCGACTGAGTTCGTTAAACTTAGTCCGGTCATGGATTCTCTCTTCATTTTTCTTTATTGTATCAAAGCAATTGTCGAAAATAAAAAAAAGCAGTAGCAATTGGCGAAGCAAAGTTTCAGGCCGAGCAATAAATTGGATAAAGGGATATCACTCTTCTTGTTCATTTTTTGTTGTTGAATATTTCATCACAGTATTTGGCATAATTTTTCTTTATGATAAAACACAATTTGAATTTTCCGTTTCAAATCACGTGGGATTAAGCCAAATGCCAGGGCAAATAACCAACAAGAGAGAAGACAAATTAAAGTTCTAATCAAAGAGAATATATGACCTTCAGTAATTTTTGTGTTATTTCAATCTTTACATACAACTTTTAAAAAATTCGTTGTTTTTATTATTGAAAACAGCGTCCATGAAGTGTTCAAGGTGGAAGCAGAATTAATAAAATGGCTTCGTGCTTCCTTCTTGTGAATAATGATTACATTTATTATATTTTGTCCGTGTCTAATAAAAAAATCGCTTCTTGTAGGTTCTAGAATACATTTATAGTTAAAAACTTTTTAATTTTATTCTTGTGATTTACTTTATAACGTTTACTTGAAACTCCAAAATAGTATATTCTTCAACGAGTGCAGAATGATGGCTATTATTCACGCGGATGAAGTTTCTAAAACGAGGGAGCGCAGCGAGTGAGTTTTGGAATCATCCAAGTGAATAATAGCCATTCTACACTAGTAAAAGACTATACTTTCTCCACGACTAAAAAGAAAAAACTTCCAGTGAGGATCGAACCTCGATCGTCCGCGCCATAGTCAACCACATATTTTTTAAACGGAACCCTTACATTTATAAATGAAATTAATTCCGGGAGGAGTACATATTCACTATCGCTACTATTGTTCATTTTTTTCTCTTATAATACGTAAAATTATGATTTTATAATTATTTTGACGTTTCAAACAACGCGCTGTCAGAAGCGATTTGCGTTCTTAGGTATTTGACGTTTTAAAGAGACGATTTGATTTATTCATTTTAATTCATTTTAGCCTGATTTCTGATAATAATAGAATGTGATTGGCTAACGAGAGTGAATTCTTTTTATTATTCCCTGGTGTGAAGAATTTATATCATTATGCAGCTAAATATGTAAAAATAATTTTTGCGTTATTATTTAGTCGTGGAGAAAAGTTTTTATGAAACTGCACGTTTTGATAAACAACTATTTGAATGAAATTACATTAATCCTAGTAGTTATCAACGAATAGAGGCCAACCCAAACTTCCTACTAAGTTTAGTCGGTAGTCCGGATTAGCTTATCAAGTTCAACTCAAGAAATGTTCTCTTTGAAGGATAAGTTTTACTGCAAATCCTTTGTATCCTGAAACTAACAGGCCTAAATTTGTTCGAATCCAGTTGAAAGATTTCAATATTATAGTTTGTATGGAAATTGTGATATATTCAGCTATTTGAATGATCATTCGTATAAATCTATGCAGTTTTCACTATATAATACAGCTTTATAGAAGAGGAAATTTCGTTGATGGAAACTTTAAAAGCAGCTTCTACATTTCACCACAGGACATTTCCGGAAGGCTTCAATATATACAATACACTGAGTGTTAGAGAAGCAAATATAGATTCAAGGATTTGTTTGACGGGTTATTGTTTATGGACGAAGCGGCATAAATTAAAGACGGCATCAGCAAAGATTCATAGTAAATGGCCTTAGTCGCTCTATCTGGGATTATTGCTCATTTAAATGGGATACCGTATCTAGAATTTCCTATCAGATATTTTTTTACCACTTTTTATTTTTATTCATGTACCTAATACCTACTTACCAACAATCTGACATGAAAGTTGTACTTACCTGGAAAAGAAAAATAAATCGTAAAAAGTTGCAAGAGAAGATAGAAAAGTCTTGGACGAGTAGAACATTTTTTTTCAAACTTTAGTTTGGTAATAAATATTTGAACAATTTTTAAATATATTATTCATAATTTAACTATGAATAAATATACATAAATTATTGTTTTAAACGAAACTAAAAGTTTCTAATTAATTCCACTTCAGTAAAAAATATATAAAATTCAAAATTGATAATTATTTAGATATTCAAAATATCATTGTCAGAATAAAAACAGCTGGTTTGGGATATATCCATACGTAGGAACTGAAATACATTTTTCCTTCATTTTGTTTTCAGCTGAATGGTCAGAAATGCTTATTGATACGGGAGAATTGAGTTTTTGGCGATAATGCTACACACAACATCTAGGAATTACACATGGAAATTGTAAAAAAATGTTTCGTTATACATATTGACGCTGTAAGTAATACCATATATATTTTGCACATATAATTATTCGAAAGGACCGAGAAATAGTAATTATATTATTATGTTTACGAAATAATTTTGGATTGAAGGCTATGCTTTAATTTAATTGGACAGGCGGAAGGAGACTATAGAGAGCAAACACAAATAAAGAAATAAATCATTTCTAAATTAAATCCAGTTTGAAGGGATGCGACATCTGTAAAGTGTGGAAAGAAAATGGATGACATAAGAGGACTAAAAGTCTGGAGAAAATAAACAAAAAATCGAATAGAATAAAAAATCATAGTTCAATGCTTCTAATAAAATGTGCTGTTATGTAAATGTATGTTTATGTCTCTAGACATCTGCTTTGAAGTTATCTTTAAGAGCCAGGAACGGTTAGGGAGGATTTTCGTTGTTTTAATCTGTCTCCTTTTGAGAGATAAGATATTTTATATATATATATAGTATGGACCAAATTCATTATTTCGTAAGCCGGTGATTTTGGGGAAAAATCTGGAGATTTTAACTGAAACGGATATAATTGAAAGTCTAATATTAATTGGTTGGGGAGATAAAACACATACGCAGAAAGAAGTAAAAATATATCAACCAAAGACCAATTACACAGTCCACAGTAAGCAAAAATGGGTGCAAATTTAGAGAAACGGATGATTTGAGAGACTTTCCAGAAGGTAGTACAAAAGTAATATCTGAAAACAAGAAACTAGATTATCTGCTAGCTTTTGAAGATGATCCCTATTCCAATTCACAGCAAGTAGCGTTAGTTCGAAAATAGATTATGACTGCAGCAAGATTTTGCACCACCACACTGTGCTGTTTTGGTAAAAAATTACTTGGACAACCTCCACCTAAATCAGTGTCAAAGCGATTGAGTGGCCACCGAGGTCTCAGATTTAATTCCTCTCGATTTCTTTTTATGGAGTTCACTGCTTGTCTTTCAGAGTGTATTTTAGCTGACGGTGAACAATTTGAAAAGTTGCACCAAACAAATGTTTTAAATTTACATAAAACCATTTGAAAATGACCGTATGAAATTGTAAATTGCTGTTTGAGGATTTTTAAAAAACAATTTTGAGTTGTATAAGTTTATAGCGCAGTTTGTAAACGTATCAAAGAAATCGCAATAATCCTTTTCAACTTTTTAAAGTGCTACAAGTAAAACATCATTTTAACAAAGTTTTATTTACTTAAGCACTTCATATATACAACTTTATTGGAGTAAACATCAACATTCGGTAAACAAACAACTTATTTCGTTGAATATGTGGGTGGTTTGAGTGAATTGAAATTGATTAAAACTTTCTTCTAATAGAATATTACAAATATTCTCACAAAGACTGAAAATATAACTTTCCGTCAACATCCACGCAAAAATAAAACAGAACTTATTTCTGGCCATGTGCTCCGGAAATATTCACCACGCATGTACCGCAAACAACTTCATGAAACTTTCAAACTAGTTTGCTTTAGAATAAAAACTTACAAGCATTCAAAACTACAAAACTATAGGCTAAATAAAAATTAGAGGAATATTTACTTGATGTTTGATTTGAGAGAACATGTTTAAATCTGTCGCCAAGTATAGCATTGCAGTAATCGCAATTGAGGGTGCAATGCGGTCTTCGAACTTCCAAAAGCGGACTAACAGCTCTCCTCGGAGAATTTGAAGTACCGACTTCTTTTCCGTTAGAATTTTCTTGCGGAAGATTTAGCGACATGACGTGTGTGTTTCTACCATCTGCACTTCTCATAATGCTCACTGAGATACGGCCATGGTATGACTGACGAACATCGAGCAGCGCAACTTGCGAATCGTGAATTGAACCGCGACCGCGACTACCACACTGTTGGATGTGGAGTTTGTTAGCAAAATCGATGTTTTTGCGCCGCGTCTCTGTTACTGGTTCAAAGATCCTGTCGTTAGTTTTATGGCGCTTTTCAAATATTTTTCCTGATTCCTGAGAATTGCCGAATTACCACTTCTAGTCGCAAAGAGCTTACGTAACTAATTTTACTCAATTCATACATCTCCCTCTAATTTTGTTTACAAAGTTTCTTGAAACTTTATTAGACTCTGCGCTGAGAATTATTTTGAGAGATTAAACCACGATCTTTTTTATATTTTTTAATTGAGCGTGTTATCAAGAACAATTAATTTTTTTGAAAAATTCAACTCATTAATATTTTGAAGTTTAATATTGCAAAAAGTTTGTCAGATTTTTCATATCCACTTAAAGTAGATCATATTCTTCTTATAATATGGAATAAAATCTTTTTTGTATGACATTTTAATAGTGTTATAGTCTATCAGGAATGGGATCCAGTGAAGTGCACGCTGCAGGAAGGACATCCTTTTTTTGTTTATACCGCTTTGGGTGTTTTTTTTGAGATATGATTATTTTTCTTTCTTTTCCTATGATTTTGTGTATTGAAGAGCGCGAATTAACAATTCGATTAACAACGATAACAATTCCAATAAAAGATCATAAGAAAACCCGAGAAAAGAGTTATTTATAGACAAATAAACTGATTTGTTTATTACTAACATTGCGTATTCCTTATTAAGAAGCCATATTAACGTGAAAACATTGGGAAATTTTGATATAAAAAAATCATTCATTCGAGTGTAATTTCTTCAATGTGAAGAAATTTGTTCTTCTTTATGCACTCCTTTATACAATTGTTCTTCAGAAACTATAATAGTTTACAAAGCACAATATAAAATTTTGTTATAAAATATAAAGATGCTATTTGGGTAAAAATTGTTTTTATTACCCAGAAAAATACATAATATCTTGAATAATACTCCACCACTTCAGAACAATAAATTAAAAATTTAGAGTAAACCATTTTAAAGTTTTGACAAAAAAATACATTTTTTAAATAAACCCATAGATTATTAGCCACAATTTAGATCTACTTTATACCAAAAAAATAAGTATTTGCGTACTTCTATTGTTGAGAAAAAAACTTACTTACTCCAAATCACATAATATTTCTTTGTCCACGACCACCTAATAATAAGTCAATATTTTACCTCCTAACTAAAGGTATATGGTACCCATATATCAACTGTCGTGAATTATGGTTCATAATACACTGTTGTGTATTATGGTTCATAATTCACGACTAGAGATGGGGGTACAATATGAAATAAACTATTAAATCTGTGTATTTTGTTCAGGAAATTTGTTTCTGACATATATCGTGTCAATAAATATTGTAATTTTTAATATTGATACTTTTCATAACGATATTTTCTAATATTAAGTATTTCAAAACAATATATTTATAACGGTACGTTGTATTGATACTTTCTACAGTATCGCCCATCTCTATATATGTCAAATTATTTGAAGTAGCTGCCACAACATTTTGAGGTTAGTAATATGCCAAATCGCTACTGACTTTTATTTATTAATAAATAAATTAAGTGTCGTGGACAAAGTATAGTATTCTACTCGCAATTTATGGCCATAATTCACTTGGGTGACTTGCGCCCCTCGCCTGCGGCTCGTGACGCAAACGTCACCCATCGTGAATTATGGCTATCATAAATTGCTCGTTTAATAATATACTATTACTCGAAAGAAATCACATTAGCCTACAAATTATGTGGCAATTAATACAAAGAATTCTCACCCCACCCTGCTCTATTATTCAGAATCGTATATGTATACCGGTCGTTTGGGGTCAGTCAGTGAAATTAGACGAATTTGTGCAATTTTGCAGGTTATTTTGTTTTTATAAAGTTTGTGGTTAAAGTGCTTTGGACAAAAAAGAGTTTAATAATAGGAATGAATGAATTGTTAAACTTATGGCGATTACAAGAATTGTTAGATCTTTTTGAAGGTAAGAAAATAAATGTTAATTATATTTGAGTAGGTGGATAAGTAGCAAGCAAGCGAAATGTACCTCAAACATGTAGATACAATAATTGTTGGTCATTTTTTAGATCATGTAGGTATGTTTAATTTTATAAATGTCTGGTTTTCATTTTAAAAATGTATGTATAGTCTTCTTTTTAAAAATGTATGGTTCCTTTATAAAAATGTATGGTTTTCATCTTGAAAATGTATACGGTTTTCTTTTAATAAATGTATGAATCCCATTTTAAAAATGTATAGTTTTTATTTTAATAGATCAAAATATTCAGCAGTATAATACAAGTTTTTCATTCCTATCCTGCTTTCCTACTAAACATTTGTTTCTAACAAAAAAATATAATTTGCTGGGACGACACATTTTTTACAAATGAAAAACGTAACGTTAACCCAGAAAATATTTTTTTTATGGTTAAGAAATATATTTTACCGAGACAATACATTTCTTTACGATGATTTTGTCATAAAATAATTTTTGTATAATAAAACAATATAGTTATCCTGCACACATAAGTATTTGTTATTGGAAGACTACTTAATTTTAATTTAAATGCTTTCAAAGATTTTTTTTTATTAGAATTTAAGTGCCTCGACAACTATGGCCATTGGCACTGTACAAAAGACAAAAAGACATATTATAAATACATACACTATCTTAAAACATAAAACATGTAAAATACTCGGTAAAATCATTGACTAATATTATTAGTCAATGGTAAAATATCAATCTAGTTTATATTTTGTGGTAGAGGTTAGTTGAGTTGAGGAATTTCAATGTCTTTGGGATTTCAGCAGTGCAGTTTAAAAGCTCTCTTAGGTTTGGTGTTAGGTCTAGGCGCTTGTATGTAATGGTGTATTCCTGGCAGTCTGTGAGAATATGTTTGACGGTTAAAGGACTATTGCAGTGACGGCAGACGGGAATGTTTTCAGAAGAAATCAAGTAACCATGTGTGTATCTGGTATGTTTGATCCGCAATCGTCTAATGACAGCAGCTTCTCTCCTGGTTAGAAAATCGAGGGAGGGACAGCCGATTAATAGTTGTATGTCGTAAAGGGCTGTTTTGCTGTCGTGCCAAAAATTTTGCCAGGACTCCTTGACGGACTTTTTGAATAATAGTTTTATGTCATCTGGGAGCTGGAACGTTGTTGTGGTGATGGAAGAAGAGGCTTTTTTAGCATGGTGGTCAGCGTTTTCATTGCCAGTAATTCCAATGTGAGATGGGAGCCAGATAAGACAGACTGTTACATCACGAGCTGAGAGAGTTTGATAGATGTCATGGATGTTTTGAACTATTGGATGGTCAGTAAAGATAGTATTGAGTGAATTAATTGAGGAAAGTGAATCGGTACAAATGGCGATGCGCTTGACAGGAGAAGAGATTTGCTTGAATGCTTGGAAGATGCTATACAACTCACCAGTGTGAACGCTACATGTTGAGGGCAACCGATAGGAACTTATTAGTTCGTGGTTGGTTGTGACGGAGCAGCCAACACCAAAAGAAGTTTTTGAGGCGTCTGTGTAGAGAACTACATCATATGGTGTTTTTTCTAATATTTCCAAAAATGCTTTCTTTATAAGTATGTTGGGCGATTCATGTTTATTGAACTTGGTAAGGGAGGTATTGAATAGAGGAAGTTGTTTAGTCCAAGGAGGGATATGATGTTGGGGGAGTGGAGTGGTCATTGAAAGGTCGGTATTCTGAAGTAATGGGAGAAGAAGATGGGCAATAGGTTTTACGCTACGTTTGGAAGTAGTGTTGGAAGGATGATGTTGAGACATTGATGTAAACAAAGGGTAAACAGGGCTAGAAGGGTTAGAAGATGTTGATGCAGCGTATGAAAGGAGGAGGGATTGACGTCTTAGGAACAGGGGTGGCTCATTTGCTTCACAGTATAGACTAGCAGCTGGTCTAGAACGGAAAGCACCGAGAGAGAGTCGAAGGGCTGTATTGTGAATAGAGTTCAGTGAGTCGATGGTGGATTTGGAGGCTGACATGTAAATAAAGCTGCCGTAGTCTAGTTTAGAACGGATGAGGGATCTGTAAAATCTTAATAAGGTATTTTCGTCGGATCCCCAATGATAGTGGCAGAGAGCTTTGATGATATTAAGTCTTTTAAGACAAATGCCTTTGAGTGTGTTGATATGAACTTTCCAATTAAGAAGAGAGTCGAAAGTTAATCCAAGAATTTTGCAATAATTAACAGCAGGTAACAGGGAGTTATTAAAGAAGATTAGCGGTGTACCGGATGGGGATCTTCTGCTAAACTTTATGACCTTTGATTTACTTGGAGATAAGGAGAGATGTAGGTTGTTGGCTCTATCTTGCAGAAAATTTACTGCGTTTTGTAAAAGTTTGCAGATGATGGAAACAGATTTTTCATGGCAGTAGACAATTAAATCATCAGCATTTGAACATATTTGATGGGAGTAGGAAAGTTGGCGCATAAGTCGTTTATTGAAAGGATGAATAGGGTGGGACTTAATACAGATCCCTAAGGGACACCATCATTTTGGGTGTGAGGCTGGGAAAGTTTACCATTTGCAGAGACTCTAAATGACCTTGCAGTTAAAAAGTTTTGTATGAAAAAGAGAATGTTGCCATAACTATTTTGTCATTATACCTTAATAAATGTTGTTTGAGACAAATATGATACATTTTTACAAGAATAAATATATTTTTCGATAGATAATTCACTTTATTAATGACAATAAATATATTTTTATACATCAGCAATATTACTTTCCGAACTTGAAACAAATCATTTCTTAAGGACAAATTAAATATTACTTAGGCCATATGGAAAATCATATTTATTTGACATAATAAGATTTTAATTGTCACAAATAAATCTTTTTCTTGGTTTGGATGAAAACTTTCGATAAGGCAGGTAATTGATTATTAGATAGATATTGCTCTTTCTAACATTGGTAACTAAATTCGACTGCAATCGGTTGAAATACTAGCACTCTACTTGATTTCAATATTATATGCGCCAAATCCCATTTAATATGATGCTTCTCTTCCCAAGCACGTTTGCAAATACCTTACTTAAAGAACTCAATATTCTTAATATACTTTTTGTGTTCATTTATTCGAACTTTCAATGGTCTATAGATGTTTCACCTAAATAAAATTTCTTGCATTCACAGGATATCTGATATATGCAGTTTTTTGAAGATTGTTCCCTATTTTTTTGGCTTAGTTTTCGTTAGTATAGATCTCAACGGATTGTTAGATTTGGATATAGTTCGAATATAGAATTAAGTAGATACCAATTTTCCCAATTCTTTCTGATAAACCCTTAACTTACTGTATACATATTAGGATGTCCACAAGGAGGAGTACCATCCCTGTTAATCTATACTTGACAAACTCATAAAAATTTCATAAGATATTAAGTATTTATTATGTCGGGGCTACACTGGTAGAAATTAAAGTAAAATTCCATAATGAGTTTGGTGATTTCATTATGTGAATTTTTTCCTGTTAAATTCTGTGAAATTCTTTCGAAGTGAGGCTACCATAGTACTAGAGTGCCACCAAGATTTAGCTAACGCCTCGGCAGATAACAATATTATCCTGAGGAGGGTTAAAGGGCACGACAGGAGTAAAGGTAATCGCATTACCGATTCTTTAGCCAGGGAAGCGACTGGACTAAAAATTTTAGGACCCAGTGACACCTACTGCCTAAGGACTTCGACAATTGTGGAACTAGCCAAACGTTACTCCCATGCTCAATCCATTAAGAGATGGGATGGAACCAAAGAATGCAGTCTTGCCAGGATCACCCTGGGCGACCCAGGGAAGCTGGCGCCGAAGAAATATTTGGCGATGACCAAGAAAAACCTACGTTTAACAGTAGGATTCCTGACTAACCACTGTCAGCTAAGGAAACACCTCCATACTATGGGGCTAGTGGACCCACCTATATGCAAGATGTTTGAACAGGAAGATGAAACTGTCAGGCATGTCTTATACACCTGCCGATATAAAGGAGATGTCTCCTAGTGACCTGTCCACCTTCCTGGGAAGGACAGGATGGACGATGACCTAGGAGAACAGCTCCTCGGGAGGATGTACAATGGATCACATGTGGCCTTAGTGCTGTGAGCATACACTCACCCTCCCTACTCTACCGATACAGAAGTATTTATCCAACGAAGTGGTAGGATTAATTTTCAGCAGGGATGCCTGCCTGCCTTTTATACATTAATATTTTCAATTCCCTTAAAACAACTTCTGCAACTTGAAAGAATACAGTGTCCGCATTTTTCAAGGCAAACAAAGTGTTTTTTAGTTGAGATACAGGATTAGTAGCTAATAAAAGTAAGAACTGTGAAAATCGTGATGGGAATAAAACATTTTCTTAATAACAATCCGTGTTTTCATTACGTGCTTCTTGGTTACAAGTTTTTCCCAGTATTAAGGTATTGGATGGTACGGACTGAATGTTTCACTTCAATATTTTGCAAGCAGCCGCCTTTGTGCCGATTTTCTTTTCACTCTTTCAAACTTACAAATTCAATTATGGATTTTCTATTTATATTTTCTTGTAAAGTTTCGAGTTTGCGAAGAGAAACAAACTAAATGAAGCAAACAAACTACTCTATATTCAAGTGAATACATACCTGTATCATGCTCAAAATTTCGCTATTAAATGTTTGCGTCTATTTTCATCGTTAAATGTGTCAGAAATCTAGTGCTACTTTCATAATATGGCGGTACCAGCGACAATGAATGGTATGAGGCGGCAAAATAATAGGACTTTAGACATCAAAATTCACCAGTTTTCAAAATTCTCGAAAAACTTTCCAAGGTAACTAAATACCAGAAGGTGGGGTAACACGAAATAGCTGAAGTGGTGGATAGTGTTGCAGAAAGAACAAGATACAGACTAAGTAGAGAGGGAATCATTAAAAAAAACACCTCCTCACTTCTTAGAAATCAGACAACCTGGGGCATGCCACAAGACGGTATAATGAAAAAGTATAACTTTTCAAAGAAATTGGTTACGGAATTAAGCAACAAGAAGGAATGGGATCCAAATACCATTACCAGACTTGGAAAGAATACCATTCAATGGTACACAGACGGCTCGAAAGCAATTATTTGCTGACATCTAGTTACTTATGACATGATTCTCCGATGGAAAGTTTTTAAAAATTTAAAATTTGTTATTTTGACAGTAAGTGCTTTGTGTATGATTTATTATTGATAAATTAAAGGTCTCTTAAATCAGAATTTTATTGATAGTACTCAATCATTAACTTTGCAATAAGATTAGTAAACAAACTTAACGCTAACTGGAAGAAAATTCCGTAAATTTCTACGTAACAAACTACCCGAACTTTTAGATGACGTTTCACTAGCTACAGGACAAAAAATGTGGCTGCAGTTAGATGGTGCGTATGTTGATTACAGTATAATTTTATTGTCCGGCGTTACCTGAACAATATTTTTCCATAAAAATTGATTGGGCGAGGGGCTCCTTATCTTTGGCCGCCAAGGTTCCCATGCTTGACGCCATTAGACTATTTTCTTTGGGGTTACATAAAAAGTATTGTATACAATACAGAGCCAACCACTCCTGAGAACATGGAGGATAGGATAAGGAGAGCGTTTCAAACAGTAAAACCAGAAATTTTAAATAAAGTGAACAATACATTTTTTTTAAAAAGGTTCAAATTTGTATCCGACAAGATGGGCGTCACTTTGAACACCTTCTTTGAATTTTTTGTACCTACCTAGTTATTTTATAAATCATACAACAAAGCACTTACTGTCTGGGTTTCAATTGAACAAGCCTCGTACGTCTGCATAGAACAAAGGAGTGTTGCGTACTAACTAACACACCGAGCGAGCTGCAACTTGTTTACGGGATAGTTCCGCACCCCGCGCATGCGCCTCTTTCCCGTGGTCGTTCGTTATACACATTGCCTAATGCGCTTCTGGCATTTTATACAATACCTAGGCAATGTATGAAATGAATCGTATTATACATATTGCCTGAACGTTTTTGGCAATGTATATAATGCCTAGGCATTCAAAACAATGCCGGATTATACAGATTGCCTATAACATATACATTCATCGTATTCACGGTTTCTTAGAACAACAAACATATTCCATACTCTAAAGACACATCGTATAATGTACAGAAGCTAGTTAAAAAACGTTTTACCACTGTAATTTCTCCCCCTAATCCATTTCTGGTATAAAATAGTGCTCTTGTGTTGAAAATACCCATGTTAACTGAAGTCAACACTACAACTATGCTTCGGTACTGTTTATTCCAACAAATACCGTCCTTTTGTTTGACAAATCAACTAAGAGTCACACAGGTGTAGCCAAGTTTTAGTATCGGGAGGGGTTCAAGAAAATAAAACGACTAAAAGTATAAAATAATATTAAATATGTGAGAGAGAAAGAGACAGACAATCAGAGGTCTTTCTGTTTTTGCATACATACTATTAGAGAAAGACAGCCTGAACCTCCTACTTTCTATCTCTCTATCTGTAGTATCTCTATGGTAACAAAGCAGTTAATATTTGAACTTTTCGGAAGGAGGCATGGACCCTAAAAGCCTCTCCCTGGCTACGCCCGTGAAGCGTCATGCTGCTCTTTTTTCACACATCTCTGTAATTCACAATCTAGAACGGCCGTAATACTGCATTTTGCATTGAAACGCTGTTAGCGGAATACAAGCATAAACAGAAGTAGTCGAGAGACGACCAGAGAGCTTTATGATTAACATCAGGGGCTTTTAAACCAAATTTTCTCTCATATAAAGTTCACAATGAAATTGGTTTTTAGATTTGAAAACACTAAGAATCAATGTTTGAAATGAAACTGTTTTAGTGGCCCTGAACGAATATTAACCTTCTATAATATTCGTACTGCTTCAATACAAACCGAAACAACAAATAAATCTAGAATTCAATATTGGATACTGAATATCAATTTTTGATTATTAATTGTGGATATCTCTGGGATGCAAAATATAAATTATTCATTTTTGCTCACTGAAGCGGCCAAAAATTTGCTGGTGAATATTCTCGATATAAAAAAAATTGATGAATATGAGAATGATGGGAAAAATTGAATCAATTTTGTGTTGATTTAATTTATTGGGATTCGTGCCCGTGTATAAAAAATACTTTTAATTTATCATATTCGATTTCTTGATATTAATGTATACCAGAATTTAGTTACCTATATTCAAGCAAATTCATGTTTAAGCTGCAGTAAGAATTATGCGTTTTATTTGGACGTTTCGTTTTAAATAAATTTTTACAATGGATACTTTTATTTCCGACCTGAAATCCTCTAACGGCACGTTCGCTAACACTACATAAACCTTTTCTTTCTCGAAATTACTAGCAATTATACATTACGATTTTTAGAGAGTTAGCACGTTCCGAAATCACTTTAATCGAGGAATATAAATTGTTGGAAATTTTTTTTAAAAAAACTACCCATTGAGAGTGGAAAACATTGAAGATGGAAAGTGCAACAATAAATTACGATAAATGTTGGAAATGGATACCTAATATTGGTTACAGGTGGGTTAAAGGGCACTACAGGAGTAAAGGTAATCGCATTGCCGATTCTTTAGCCAGCAATGCGGCTGGACTAAAAATTTTGGGACCTAGTGACACCTGCGGCCTGAGGACTTCGACAATTGCGGAACTAGCCAAATGTTACACCAATGATCAATCCCTTAAGCGATGGGATGGAATCAAAGGATACAGTCTTGCCAGAAGGATTAGTGACTGGCCACTGTCAACTGAGGAAACACCTCCATACTATGGGGCTAGTGATCGCACATCTATGCAGTAGTACAGGGAATGAAGCATTTCACCTGGCAATTTTTTCGTCCAGCATGGATTGACTTGAAATTTTAACAGAAGGTAGGTGATAACCCAAGGATCAAAATCTATATCGAACCGAAGGGCGCTAAAGCCTTGGGGGTGGTTGCCACCCCATCTCGGGGGTGAAAATTTTGTATTACATTTTAACCACAGGAATCGATCGAAAAAGTGATTCTTAGCAAAAAATTTTCCGCATACATTTTTTTTGTAAAATCAATATTCTCTAAGTTATTCGCTATTGAAAGTAACGCTTTTTAGAGGAAAATATCGACGTTTTTGATGTTTTTCGCGGATAGCTCTAAAATTATGCATTTTATCAAAAAAAACTGTGGTGAGCAAAATTGTAGCTTTTAAAAAAACAAGCGAAACCCTTTTTTTATAATTTTTCTAAAACCAATAGGAACCGAGATATGGCCCATCAATGATTAGCTTTTTTTCCCAAATGCAAAATGTGATAGATTCAAAGTCAAATACCGGAAAAATGATGCATTTTTCGTAGAAAACTCATAGAATCTTTTTCAAAGAGCATAATTAGACCTTTCTTAAAAAAAAGGTCTGTAGCATCAAAATTGAGTGAATTATGACAAAAATACATAATGTCAGTACTGAATTTTTTATACAAAAAAATCGGTGAAAACAACCCCCTAACTACCCCCCTAATTAAAATTGATCTTTACCCTTGTGCAATTCTCTTCGTACATGATTAATATGTCCAAGAAGTTTGACCAATTTAAAATTCATAGTTTTCGAAAAATTATGGCTTAAAGTAAAAAGTTATTTTTAATAATTTTGTATTTTTTACCCTTTCTTTCAAAATAACTCTGAAAACATTAGAGGTACAAGCAAAGTTAAAAAACGAAATTGTAGCTTTTTTTATGGCAAAAATTTTCCTGTAAGTAGATTTTTTGTACAGTTAATATTTGACGAGATATAGCCGTTTAAAACGTCTATTTACGCACGAGCATCACCTTTTTTTAGCCCTTTAAAATCACCTCATTTAAAAACGAAAGGGTCTAAAGAGATTTAACTTACAGATCCTTGTAGTTCTTGAAAAACTCTACAAAATCGTTTTTGAATAAACTTTTTATCATCAAAAATGAAGGAAATACGTTAAAAAAAAACCAATCGATTTTTTTTCGAAAAATTCCAATAGTATAGTATAGTGCACTTGGAAGCATAATAATGTACAAAACCGGTTTATTCGGCAGTGGGGCGTTATATATACGAAATGTTTCGTGTTCTTTTTTTGAAATGATTTTTTGCCAATGCAAAAAAGGGTGCGGCGCATTATGCGGTTGCAGAAAAGTTGGATTATATTGCAATTCCACTTGTTCTGGGTGCTAGGTGAAGACTGCAATAATAGTCCACCAGTGATCGAAGAAGATGAAGATGACATCGACCACGATGAAGATCAAACTGATGATACAGATATTTGAAAATCATATTTGTATTTGTAAATGTAATCATTTATTTATGTTAATCTTTGTGAAAATACAGCGCATTTTTATGTTAATAAACTTTTTTTTGTACTTAAGTCTACTTTTTTTCAATTTATATCTATTACAATAGTTTATAAAAATTGCAATATTGTGAAGGGTGATTTTTAAAGGTTGAAAAGTTACTTAATGCACGTGACACATTTTTTTTACAACAGAATTATTGAGCAAATCCCTATTAGCATTAATTATTTTTCTCTTGGCAAAATTTTTTTTTACATATAACACTAATAACAGTTGATTTTTGAGGGTTGAAAAAGTATAAAATTGTATTTTGAAATGTAACAAATTCATCATTTTACTTATTCAAACCAATCTTCACCTATCTTAAGATTTATAATGCTATTTTTTAATTTTTGACATTTAGGGGTAGTTTTCACCCCTAAGAAACAATCAGGGTTCGTCGGCATGACATGATATATAAAACAGGGGGTGAGTTGAGCCTAATCCCAAATTTTTATGCAAATCAATCAGAGGTGAAATCATTTTTTAAGGATTCGTGATTTTTTTACATTAAGCTGTAACAGGGGCTGCTTTTTAAGGGTTGAAATATGATGAAACTGTATTCCAAAGCTCAAAACAATCATTATTCAACTTATCCAAAACAAATCTTACCCATTTTCATATTTAAAATGTTATTTTATGATTTTTGACAAATAAGGGTAGTTTTCACCCCTAAAAACTGTTTAGCGCCCTTCGGTTCGATATAGATTTTGAACCTTTGGATATCACCTACCTCCTGTTAAAATTTCAAGTCAATCCATGCTGGATGAAAAAATTGCGAGGTTTTACCTTTTTTTGAGCTTCATTCCCTGTACTACAGGATGTCAATAAGAAAGTGTGTGTTCGTTGAGTCTTGGCCTACACCTGCCGATATAAAGGAGATGTCTCCTAGTGACCTATCCACCTTCCTGGGAAGGACAGGATGGACGATCACCTAGGAGGACAACTCCTGGGAAGGATGTACAATGGATCACATGTGACATAAGTGCTGTGAGCCTACACTCACCCTTCCTACTCCACAGATACATATACAGATGAATGTGTTATAAAATAATGACTTAAGGTAACCCTACAATCCAAAATCAAATGGATTTAATTCTGGAGATCGAAGAGGGATGACCTCATAATCCAGGGAGACCATTTTGGAGAAAACTAGTGCTATCAATTCCTGAGGCATTTTGAAAATGGTTTTTTATAATATTAAGCGGGTTTTCGGGATTATTATGATGGATACTACTGGAATATGTGATAATCATGGAAAGATTCCACGTAGTGAAAAATTAACAAATTTTTTTAACTAAAACAAAATCCGGAAAACAAAAGCTGCCTTTCACGGCGATAAGTGAAGCTCTTAATCTTTCTCACCAACCGTTCTTAATAGTCAGACACTAGTAACAACAGTCGCCACATCAAGTCACAATTATCCTGTTTTCTTCCCGATTTAATCTTCTTTGAAGGCATGTACATACAACATCCCGTATAGTTGACGTAGCGACTTAATTAAACGTAGGTGCTGATAGATTGAGAAGCTGTAATTAGGATCTTGCTAGCTAATTGGACGCCAGCTGACTTAAATAAATCCATAGAATCAGCATTTGCATACTCTAATTAAAGGAAATTGTACTACATAAGACAAAAATATATTTTTCGTTTTTGTTGTAGGAGTAGTAAAGCTCCTTAGCTCTCAAGTCGATAATATACAGGGTATATCAAAGGATAAGTGGTAGAGAGAAAGCTATAGAACAACAGAGAGGCACTCTGTCTCCGTAGAGTGTATCGTGACCAATCGAGTCTAGAGTGGTGGGTGTTTCATTGAGGGGAAGTAATTTATTCTATCTTGGACTTAAAATTTTATGTTTAATGCTCACTGTTGCTCCTATAAGAGATTCTACATACGGAAGATCAATGGTCGCGTTCATCACAACGTAGCGCTACCGAAGCGATCATCAATTTCCTGCTGAACGTGTGTTTTTTAACTAATGAGATTAAACGCTGTGGTATCAGTCGCCAATTTTTCAATAAGATTTAAAATACGCTACACGTCATTTATGTCATATGTTAAAAACATAATATAAATATTTTTGTTTGAAGATATTTTAGTTTATATTCCAGTGAAAATGAATGAACAGCTGGAGGTCACTTATTATTTTTATAATAAATTGTATAGTGTGTCAGGAAATTCAACTCTTCATAGTAAGCTCCAAAGTGGTGAGTTCAATTTATTGTGATTAACTCCCATTTTTTATTGGTAAGAAGTAATACCCATTTCATAATTGTCGTATATATCAAATAAAATTGAGTTGTTGTTGTTGTATTCATTGACATTTGACATATATGTGGATGGTTTTATTAACACGTTCAGCAGAATTACGAACTGATGGATCACTCTAAAAATCGCTACCTGATCAACATTGTTGGGATGAACGCGACCATTATTTGCGGAACCTGTATGTATAGTTGATAATTCGACAAACGTTTTGCAAGAATCTACTTTCTCCTTTAAGAAAATTGGAGATATCAGACTTTATATTCTATATAATGTATAATGGCGAATGCAATACTTGAAAATCCACCAAAATTTGAAATAGAACAAAATGAAATGAAAACTAACACGGCACGTAATATACTTGAGACATGCACATGCCGATGAAATTTTCCAATGTCAAGTACAAATCAGACTCATGGTAACGGCCGCGTGTAGATACATATTTTCATTTTATGTATCGATTTAAATATTTTTCCACAATCCATGTAGGTACGTAATTGTAGTTCGGAGTCATCAACAAAACATTCGTTATCAATTTAGTATCGCTATTTAGGAAACTGCGTGAAAAAAAACCATGTTATGTGCACAATTTTCAATTACAGATATTTTAAAATGAAACAAGGTGATTGAAACTCTTTTTATTTCTTTACGCTTTACGCTATATCGGATATCTGGATGAAACATACGTATATCCACTTAGGCTAAAGAGCATTATCTTTCTAGATGCGTTTATACCAGCCTCATTGCCCTGGTTCATTTTGGAACTATGGGTGAACCAGACCAGGTTTATCTGGGGCGCCGTCTCCATGCTGTTTGGTTATACCACTTTGAATTACAGTTCCATAGGTGATCGTTGATCTTGTTACATTTGTAAAAACAGGAGCCCATCTCTGGTTTTATTCCATTCCCTAGGTTTTGCTCATGCCTATTCTGCATTGACAGAAAAGCCTAGTTGCCTTGGTAGTAATTTTGTCCAGGTGTGTCCTCCAATTCAGTTTGGAATCTAGGGTCACGTCAAGACACTCAACTTCTTTGGATATTTCTAGTTTTGTTCCCAACAAACAATTTTTCTCCAACAGATAATAAAAAAAATTGACATTATTAAACTGACAATTTAATTCATGTATAAAAAATCATATGCCACAGTGCAATTGTCACTTTGACAGCGGAAAAAGTTAGCTTTAACTTTTACAGCGACAAATACACTAGTGGTTTTTTCACTTATTCATTTGTTCATCAATATCACTGTTCCTAGTATGAATTTCAATAACTGCGTTTTTAATAATTGTACATTAAAATAAAAATGTGTTTATTTTTAATGTTTCATAAATAAAGTTTTCATTGATATGTTTCCAAATTTCTCATTCATTAAATTGTCCTGCCGAATTACACTCGAGGTTTGTATTGATATTGGGTAAATTTGTGTTGTTCAAATTCTAAACTGTTTCCTTTAGCAATTTGACTCGAATAACTGTCAACTTAAAAACACTCCACCTTAGGTGTCGTGTTTTTAATAGTTGACAGTTATTCTCGTCAAATTGCTAGGAAACAGTTTCTCATTAAACAACCCAAATTTACCCGATAAAATACAAACCACTTGTTCAATTATAAGTGAATAAACCCCTGTAATTATTATCTGGCCGTCATTCAACTGCTAATGCTATAATGCTTTTGTTTCGGCAACGCTATATACTTATGATTTGTCAGAATATGTGACATTGATAAATATGTGATAAAAATTTCTATTCCCTCACATTTATATCTTTCAGCTTTTACGCTAAACCTTTCAAGACTTTTATATTATTTGCGAAGTACCGAAATATAAAAAAGGAATTCACAGTTAAGAGGTTATCTGAATTTAAGATTTAATTCTTGTGTTTCTGCGATCATCATAACTGCCAGTATATACAGGGTGAATTATGGATCTTCACCAAAACAATGGTTGTAAATTCATTTACGAATATGTTAAAACTTTTTATAATTTGAATTATTATCAATAACGCTACTTTTTTTTTCAAACTCTTGACGTAGATACTATATTTGCGGTACTAAAAAAAATATACGTTTCCAAACATTTAAATATTTCAGTCGATTTATCAAGTATTAAATGATTTATTGTCATGGATTAAATTCTTCTTGAGACACAGATAAAGAGATTAAGAAAATGCATCTTTTGGGGATTTCTACTTAAGATAAAAAGGAAATGAAAATTAATCTCAGATTAATAAAGGACAACGCCCTAGTACAAAGGCTCCCAAACTTATTTATGTCGGAGACCCTTTGCCATGATTTTCGATTTTTGGTAGACCCCCTACTTACCTGATAATAATTTCTTGTAAATTTCTAACTGTAGTGAAGTTTAGTGTTAAAACACATGTTAAGTGTTAAGCTTTAATAATAAATTATCAACATTTGGTGTCAATTTTGTAAGGTTTAATCTTAACTCTCCTATGCTAATGATGTCCACCCTGTTTTCGTTTTTTCGTTAGGAGATTGGTAGCAGCGCAAAACCTTTCCACTAGGTATGACCATGGCAAGGGAATTGGAAATTTCCTCATAGGTACTTTTATAAATAATGTATATGTCTTTATATTAAAAGATAGTATAATGTATGTAAATAGGTACTATCAGTGTATGTTGAGATCCACTATCTTGGACCCCCATTTTCATCTCATGGACCCCCAATTTTTTCTTTCGTTGTCATATACCCCTTGTAGGTTGTCATAGACCCCTTTTAGGTTGTCATAGACCCCTGGGGTCGATATAGACCACTTTGAGAATCATTGCTTAGTAGGTCATTTTAATAAAATAATGTTTACTACGGTTAGCTAGGATTAAGCTGATCTTTTTGTTCGTTATATCCAGAATGGAGCTAGTGTAAATAATCAAGTGGAGGTTACATAAAACATTTTATATACAGTGTGGAAACAACTAGAAAATTATAAGAAATGCCGAGACACGTCAACTTTTGAATTGAGTTGTGCGTTATGTAAACATAAATTTAAATGTACAGGGTGATTCACGCAAGTATGCCATAGTCGACGTTGTTTTTTTTTAATGAAACACCCTGTATATTTGCATATTTTTGAAATCCTCTTAATGGACCGATTCCAACAAACTAAATAATGTATGGTCAATTATGAATTATACAGGGAGAAATTTTAAAATTAATTTTTTATTACACTTGAAATATTGGTACTTTTTTTAAATTAGCTAAATATGGATTTATCAAAAATCTAAACTAACTAATTATTAGACGTATTAGTAGATTAAACAAAACCTGCTACGCCACCTAAAAATTGCCTAAGAACGCCAACAATTAGACAAAATCGGTAAATAATGTGGATTGTTTTAAATCGGTAAATAATGTGGATTGTTTTCTATTCTGTCAGTTGTTGATGTGTTGACAGTTTATACTGAAAAATTAAAATCTTTGTCAAACACTCTTTCCTTGTCGACATAACAATGAAATATTTAACTGAGACTCACCGAATTGAGATTTTAATGATGATCGGGTACGGGGATAACTGCAGAAGTCAAGTTGAAGTGGCAAACTTATTTAATCACAGGTATCCCGAATTGCCTAATATTCCACAAAGTACTGTCTAAAATTCATGCACAATTCAGAGAACTTTGACATGTCAAACCATTGAAAAGAAAACCACATTTCGTTGAAGATGATGTGAAAGTGGATATTTTGTTAAGTTTCGAAGAGAATCCAACTTCAAGTACACGTCAAATTGCCCGTGAAAATAATGTTAGTCATACAACTGTTCTAAGATGTCTTCATAAAGAAAAACTTCATCTCTACAAATTAACTTTTGTGCAGGAGTTAACAGAAGACGATCCAGATCGTAGAATGGATTTCTGCGAAAGATTAGCTGAACAGAAATGAGATAGCTCTTGGTACCAGTCTTTTTTCTGACGAATTAACATTCACATTGAATGGAGAGGTAAACCGACAGAGCTGTAGATATTGGTCAGCAGAGAATCCTAATTGGATGCGTGAGACACATACTCACTACCCTCAAGAGGTGAACGTTTGGGCCGGTATCATAGGCGACCATATTATTGGTCCTATATTTATAGATGGGAATTTGACAGCTGAAAAATATTTAAATATGCTTAGTAATGAAGTTATTCCTGCGTTGGCAAACTTATATCCCAACGCAATAGATCCTAGCTTACCGAATGAAAATGTTTGGTTCCAGCAAGACGGGGCAACACTCCATTATGTTTTTATGGTAAGAACTTATTTAGATAAAATCTTCCCCAATAAATGGATTGGACTAAGAGGTACTATTGAGTGGCCAGCTAGATCGCCAGACCTTACGCAGTTAGATTTTTTTCTGTGGGGTTATCTCAAGAACAAAGTATATGCAACACAACCAACTAGCATTGTAGACCTCAAAGACAGGATAACTACAGAAATACGGAATATTTCACCTCAAACTTCAAACAAAGTTAAGGAGGAGTTCTATAGGAGACTGTGCTATTGCCAACAACTAGGTGGAGAACATTTTGAGCATTTATTTTAATATATTAAAATCAAATACATCAGGTATTTTATGTATGTGTTTAATAACTGTAAAAATAAAAATTTCACCCTGTACAATTCATAATTGACCATACATAATTAAGTTTGTTGTAATCGGTTTATTTAGAAGATTTCCAAAATATGCAAATATACAGGGTGTTTCATTTAAAAAAAACACCGACTATGGCATATTTGCGTGAATCACCCTGTACATTTACATTTATGTTTACATAACGCACAACTCAATTCAAAAGTTGACGTGTCTCGGCATTTTTTATAATTTTCCAAAATAATGACATAAAGAATAAAGAGTTTTATTCCATAAGTGGTTTCCACACTGTATAAATAATGCAAGAACATGACTTATTACAGTCAGTCCACTTTAGAGAAGTATAACGTTGTTTTCCATAAAATAACATCATTTGAAAAAAAAATTACTCACTTTTTGCATCTAAATCGTAATCCAGATAAAATACACCCTTCCTCATTATGATCTCGTGAAGGATAATCCCGAAGGAATAAACATCTGCCTTTTGTGTTCCGTAAGATGTAGTCTTTTCTCTTAAAAGTTCTGGAGCTGTCCATAGTTGACCTGCACAATAATTAATTATATGAATACATCAATTAATGAACGAAAACAATATTTTTATTGACACGCCTTTAGACAAGAAAACAGTGACCCATAATATCCCTATAATATTATTTTAATGAGATGAAGTCTGAAAATCTAAATATTCATATACCTATCCAAACAGTAAATTCACCTCAACATTGTTTTATTCCTGATAATCAAAGAATTGAATGCACTGTTATATATTTTCCACTAAAATACGTTTACTTTCAATCTCACTTGACAAGATTCGTAATTGCCAAACTTGAGAATTCTATCAATTATAGTGAAAGTAGATCTTTCCGCTAGTTTAAATACAGAAGGAGAGTATACGAAGTGGCCAAAAACGTTTCCGAATACTTTGAAGAAAGTTTTGAGCTTAAGACTTTGAGAAACGTAGTAAGACGATTTCACGAGAGATTTAAACTTAAATCGAAAAACATGTCGGTGAAATTAAGATTCAACTTTAACATCTTCTCTTTCGGCAATTGTTAGCATTTAACAAAAATGAAAATAAACTGCCAAAAAAACTCTTCTCAGATTATTTATTGAACGAACTAACCTACTTTGTACTGTGTTTATGATAATCTTGGTTAAAAATTTTATGTTCACTGGCGATTTTAAACCTTCAAATAAAACTTACTTTGCCAATGGGCGTGTGCATCAACATCAAAATTATCCTCGTTGGAAAACGGTCTTAGGAATGGCAAAGCAAAATCGGCAATTTTCAGCACAAATCTGCTATCGACTAAACAATTCGTAGACTTCAACGCTCCGTGACATTTAATGGGACTTCGGTGCAAATAATGCATGCCCCTCACCAAGTCCATTATGAGAGAGATTCTAAATGTCCAATCTAGTTTATAGTTGTCATTTTCTAAAGTGTCCTGTAAACTGCCTCGAGAGCAGTATTCATTTAACAGACAATTCGGTATGTCTAAGCACGCTCCGTAAAATTTTACTAAATTATCATGAGCCAAGTCCTTCATCACTTTTAGTTCGTAAAGATTTTGATGAGTTAATTCAATTTTTATATCTTGGATATATTTAACCGCCACGCGATTTCCTTTGTAAAATCCAACTATCGCGAATGTCTGCTTGTCGCCTGCTAAGCTGAATCCATCGAGATCTCCCTAAAAGAAAAAAAATTAAGTAATGTAGAGCCAACATTTTAGTTATGGATAGGTTCTTACACTAATTTTTTTGTACTATTTCTTACAATAATTACTGTCAGTTACCAAAATACTAACTGTAAATAAGAGACAAACCAATTCCCCAAAAAATGTTGTCGGAAATTTGAGAAAACTTGAACAACATTCACTTTTCCAATCTCTGCCATGTACTTCAAGAAGAAATTGATAAATATCAATCGGCGCTCTTTTATACATGTCAAATATAACGTAACTTTGTTACCATACTACCCGGGAAATTGATTTTTTCTATTTGCTGTCTGAAATCGTCATCTTTTTAGAAATTTGGATGAGCTCTTGGCTAAACGTACATTCATTTTATTCCTCAAATAAATACGGTATCCGCCAAAATAAACAGTACCGAAACAGAGAGTGCTGTGGAGTTGTTTATGTAATATGGATTTGTCATATTTGACTTAATTGTCATTAGCTGATATATTAAGAGTGCGCTGCAGTTAAATTTGATTTAAAAATGGCTCTAACAACGGAAGAAAAAGTTTTTTTGGTAGAGCATTATTCATACGGAAAAGGTCGTAATGATAATCAGAATCCACTTACTGTCAACCAAGAGCGTTATAGAGAGAAAATTATTATACCTTTTGTGAGACATCTAAATAACTTTTGCCGTGCACGAAATCTACAGTTTCGCACACAATGGTTCCAACAAGATGGTGCAACGAGCCATACAGCTGTGCGCACCTTAGACTTACTCCGTCAGCATTTCGATAATAGAATAATTTCTCGGGGAACAGACTTCGAATATCCTTCTCATTCACCTGATCTGACGCCACCTGACGCATACATTTGGGGCATAATGAAGGACAAAATCCGCCGGCGAATATTGCCGAACTACGGGAAAGAATACAAAATATTTTTCGGCAGTTACATCAACCACTTTTTATAAATATGTTTATTGACTTACAAAATCGATATGAAGCTTGTTTGCGTCGAAATGGTGAACATTTTGAACACTTACATTACAGAAATTAAAAATTAATTTTTATTTTTATTTTCGGTACTGTTTATTTTGGCGGATACTGTATAAACGAAAACTAATAACAAAACTCCCCAATAAAATAATGTTTGTTCAAAAAAATTTGATAATTATTTTAAGACATTATTGAAATACTTATCTAATAATTATTAAGTAATGTTTTGAGTTGTAATTTTGGAACGATACAACTTGAAGATGAAATTCGCCAAGAAGCATCATTTTAAAGACAAGTCCTTCGTAGATTATTCAATATCATAATTAACCTTGTAAAGAGTTCTTTGGCTTTGAGAGGACTTCGAGAGGATCTAAGTGAGGAAGGAGACCACGGAAATTTTCTCTCGCGAAATGTGATCAGTTTCAGATAAAATTCCGATATAATTGAACCTAATTTTTCTCTCTAATTTCGTAATGTATATGATCGCCAGCTTTGCAAATGAATTATAACGAAATTATAATGCTCGAATGTGACCTTATGGAAGTGTATACAGCAATCATACAATTCCTGTTACTTCCACGGCACCAGAAAGATATTTCAGTAAGCTGAATATTATTTATTATTTATTTAAGGCTAATATACAGTTCGTTCGGTGAATCTTTTCCCATGTATGAAATTATTCAGATACTACTTTTTGTAGTAAGTCTCTTTCCTTCTCACACAGAATCTAAACCCCGAAATGAAACCGTTTGTTCCATTACAACATAATATAACAAACAGAGATAGCCATATGATGAATGTCGGCGATAAGCTTAACGTGAATTTGTACGTTGACAGACCAAAGACTTTGTTTACATTTTTATTTCACATTTTTACTATTTTTTTTTTGCCACTTGCATATAAATTTAATTAAAAAACAGATGTTATAACGACTTACTTACACTCGAGTGTTCGACTTATTGTGGTAAGTAAAGATTATTTATTTACATCGAAATGAAAACTAACCTTAAATTGATATTTCATCATGGTTATGGATAGAATTCCATCAAACTGAATTGTATGAAACATATTTTGCTGGGACTACCGCCATATCAATGTGAATTCAACGCTATTGAATTGATTTGGGCAAATTGCAAGTCATATTACAATAAATATATTGGTAAAGATAAGTATTCAGATAGCTCTGTTATAAATATGTGAAAAGAGGCACTGCAACAATGTCATCAACAAATTTAGGAAAAATGTGTTAGGCATACTGATGAAATTATAGAAAAGTGGTATGCCCTTGAGCAAAATATAGTTGATATTAGCATTCAACCAATTACCATAGATATAAATACTGGTGATAACTCTGATTCTATGAGGAAAATTAAATGAAATTTATTGTATATATTTGTAAGTCTCAAATATACATATTTAAAATATTTATTATTTATTTTCACAACCCAAAAGATTTCTATTTTTCATTGTTGAACCGTATGATTGGGACGGCCCAATAGTAATGGTTGCTAACCATAACACTAGAAAGGCAATTCTGATTTGCAAAGTTTCTACTGAGGAAATTGTTATTAACTCTAACTCTTATGCAAGTAAATTTGCGGAATAACCCTATAAAACTCTGGAATACTAACAGTTTTTTCAAACTAAAGGTTATGGTAGCATATCACTAAATGGCTGTGAAATATTTACAATTATCTAGCTTTAATAATAAATAACGCACACCGTCATTTTAGCCACATGCTAATTGAAACATCAATCTACGACCTACGTGTAATTTAATGTATTGATGTATTGCGTTTGTATATGAATGATGACGCATGGGAAAAGATTCACCGAACTAACTTTTAAGTTCAAATTACGTAGAAAGAGGGAAGTGAGAGGCCGTTTCTTTCGCTATGCACCTAGCTACATCACCGGAAATTGGGCTTTAGTTCTATATATATAAACTATTATATTACAATTGTTTCATTGTTTCTTACAGGCTTAATTAATATTTTGACCCAGATACCGACGTGGACTCCGCCATATCACTGGTATAGCCATAGCACTATTTTGACAGTTTTTTACTCAACTTACCCTTAGAGATGCTGAAGAGTAGATGCTAGCCCGTGGTTTGTTTGGAGTAAATACTATATCAGAATGCTTCACTTTCCAAACTCTTGCTTCTATCTCACGTCTCAATTTGATTTGTCTGTAATAAAACAGAAATTATATCATATCAAGAGTAAAACTAGCACCATATTGTTGGTTTCACCTAGGACACACTGTAATGGAAGAAAATGAACTGAACTAGCAGAAATAGGGATCGGAAGAAGAGTAGATTGAACCAGTATGCTTTTGCCTTCATTTGACGGATCTATTGTTTGGCATTTTGTTAAAAAATTATTTACTCACCTGTAAAAAATTAGGGCAACAAC
The DNA here is from genome assembly GCA_910591675.1 of Galerucella calmariensis. Lineage (NCBI taxonomy): Eukaryota > Metazoa > Arthropoda > Insecta > Coleoptera > Chrysomelidae > Galerucella > Galerucella calmariensis. The sequence goes on along the minus strand of CAJUYG010000005.1, from coordinate 665,174 downwards.
CAATAAACCCACAAGAATCACCACAATCAATGTCACTACCAGTATTTTGACAACATTGAATGCTAAAATAAATACCATTAATCGAATGTAGTTATACGTTATTTTTTTACTCACTAGGGCACTTTGATAGATCAAACCCACATTTTGGGGTATCAAGTATTTGTTTAAAAGCCTCATGCACAGTCCAGCGGGTTACTAATTTATATGAGGTGTTATATATTCCCACAACTTCATAACCTCCACTAGAATTCATATGAACCAGAGCGATTTCACGTGTTCTGACGCCATTACAATTCATTTGGAATAATTCTTGATTTTTTCCTGAAATACATAATTTCGCTGGAGAGAAGTAAAACAGTCTTATGCCGAACGGTAATTATGTTTTGTATGTATATTGGGTTGGCATTCACTGAGACCTGAAAGATCTATTGCGTCTCCTTACTTCTACTCAGTTCCTAAGGAAAGATCGGAGACTAGTAGCTCCTCTAGTCCTATTTCCCGGAGAAATTTTAGGATATATACAAGCTTTAAGTTAGGTGAATGTCCCTCTTCTATTCATTAATTTCCTAGGTGCTGTGCAATTCGCGAACGGTAGGTAGACAAACCCCATTTCTGTATCGAATACCATAAACAATTTTTTCTAAACAATCATTCATGTATATACAAACGTTAAAATAAAATTATATCATTATCCCGTATATATCGAAATTTATCATAGTTTTTAACGATTTTTTAAAATATTTATCAAAATACTGCAGAAAAATTACCTATGAATGACTCCCCCATCATTTTATCAAGCATTTTACATCCAACGATGTTAGTGCGTTCTGTATCGGAGGGAGTAACATTAAAATTATTAGTATAATTTGATAGAGCTTGAAAATACATCATCATCCCATCGTAAATAGCGTCGATATAAATTTGTCCCCTTCCCGCTTTTTTGACAGCTTGAAAATTAGTTTCTGCTAATGGTAGAAAACTGTAGACATATTGGTACCCTATACGAGCAAATTCATTGTTTTCCTCGGTATCATTTTCCTTATACCATGGTCGGGATGGATCATCGGCACTAAAAATTGAAAATTTAATGGTGTTTAATGGTAAAAAGTTATACGGCAGAACTTACTTGTTATATAATTCTATATTGAAGAACGTATATTCTCCTCTACTCATCATATTTAATTTTGCAGCCGCTATTATCATATCTCTGACGTTATCATGACTTGCACAAGTTACTATAACTGTAAAATACAATAAAAAGTTATTTGTAGGAATACTTTTACTTTTAGAGGCATGTATACATGTCGAAATTTTGATCTAAACGTCTAGAAGCAGTTTCTTCAACTTTTTAAACATTCAGCGACTTACTTCCGTAATCGACTCCTACTTTATTGATTAAAAATTCTGTATAATTTTGTCCCAAATTGTCAATATCTCCATCCACATAATCTGCTTTGGTTTTTTTCAATTGATTTATGAAATTAGTCATACAAAGATAACAAGCTTTTGACCCACTTACTTCATACTGGTCATCTTCCTTGTACATAAAAACCAATTTTGTCCACTTATATCTAAAATATTATATTACAATATGGCAAAAAGATCTTAAGCCTTGGAAATACACACTGTGGACCGAAATAAAGGAGGACATTTTTTGATTGAAAATATTTTTTTTGTTGTTTTTTGGGCGATTTATTTTCTTTTTGCAGGGCTAATAACCTAACATGTCTTCAACATGACTGTCAATTTGGAAGCAAAAATAATGTACAGGGTCGGACTTATAAAAAGAATATATATATAACAGTGCATTTGAGCTCGTTGCAAATGAAAACTGTCTTGAAAATTGTACTAATATGCTTTTTCGGTAGATAAACTATCCAGAATACTTCAGTGGAAAGGAAATTTTCCGAAATTACCGGATTCACGAAATACCATTTTTTTATTAAATAACATTTTAACAAATAACACATTTATGAAAACAGTTTAGTAACTTTAAAACTTAGAGAAAAATAGTATGAATGTGGCCACCTAAGAGCCCAGAATTAAATCCGGTTGATTATTCAATTTGAGGAATTTTCGAACAAAATTTGTATGACGGACAAAAATTTGAAACAATCGAGCAGCTCAAAGAAAAAATGCAGTTTGTTTGGAACAATTTTGAACAGGGTGCAATAAATGGGGCTATCAATTTATGGCGCAGACGACTTCAATAAGTGGTAAACAATAATGGTGGCCACATTCATAATATTTTACTCTAAGTTTTAAAGTTACTAAGCTGTTTTCATAAATATGTTATTTGTTAAAATGTTATATAATAAGAAATGATATAGTAAATGGAGATGGAAAATAAAAGGAAATGATATAGTATAGTATAGTTTTGAAAACTGAACTTAACAATATAGGCGACAATGTTACTACAATATACACTGATGGATCGAAATGTGATGAAGGAACTGGCGCAGCATTTTTTGTTTCAAACTCTAATTATGTGGAAAGATTTAGAATTCCCAACTATTGTTCTGTTTTTTCTGCAGAAGCTTTCGCCATATCAAAAGCATTAACTTGGTGCACTTTAAATCCGATCCAAATAGCTGTTATTATGTATGACTCGCAAGTCAGTATTACAGGCTATAGAAGGTTCCCCTCTCAAGTACTACAGACAAAATACAATTTTAGAAATAAAAAAACTATTAAGTGAATTAAAAACCTCGAAAAAAGTATTGTATTTATTTGGGTAAAAGGGCACTGTGGTTTAGAAGGAAATGAGTACGTTGACTTGGAAGCCAAGAGAGCCTCCAAAATGAACACTTATACTAAACTTTTTGTTTTCTCAGACCTTTTAAATGATTATAAGAAATATATAAGAACCAATTGGGAGCAATCTTACGCCGATTTCGCTAAAACATCTAATAGTCAATATTTCCTTTTGCATCCTACTTTACCAACTAAGATTCCTCATATCTCTAATTTTGATTATAAAAAACAATATACCTCCATCATATCTCGTTTAAGAATGAATCATGGTCGTTTCCCGAATCATCTTTTTAAAATAGGTATTGTGAATTCTCCAGCTTGCTCCTGTAACAATGTATCAGTAGGAGACTTGAGCCATATTTTCTTTGAATGCATTGAAAACAAAATAGCAACAACCGAACTTTACAATTATCTGATCGATTTCAATTTTCCTCTTCCCACAAATATAACCACTCTTTTGGCAAACATGGATAAGTATGTACTTGATGCTATAGTGAATTTCATAAATAAGTCTAAATTATCTATTTAGACATACGCTTTAATATTTCAATTTCTTACTAACTTTTAATTTTCTGTGGCTAATAATAGACTATGTCTGAGGCCATTCTCCACCACACACACACACACACACACACACACACACACAAGAAATGGTATTTTGCGAATCCGGTAATTTCGGAAAATTTCCTTTTTACTTAAGTGTTCTGGATAGTTTATTTACCGGAAAAGCATATTAGTACAATTTTAGCTATAACAGTTTTCATTTGCAACGAGCTCAAATGCACTGTTATATAACTTTTTTCATAAGTCCGACCCTGTACATTATTTTTGCTTCCAAACTCACAGTCATGTTGAGGACATGTTAGGTTATTAGCCCTGCAAAAAGGAAATTAATCGCCCAAAGAACAAAAAAATGTTTTCAATTAAAAAATGTACTCCTTCGGCCCACAGTGTACATTGTCCAAAAGTATGTAACCAAATCGAAAAGGTTAATACCATACTTTTTGGACAACTCTGTATTTTCACGTTTACCTTTCGTGTATGAGATGATAAAATTCCGTATAGGTTCTCAGATCAGCTTTGCCAGGATTCATCAAAAAATAGAATTCGTCACCGAACTCTGTTTTTTTGGCCGTAAAATCAAAGCTTAATCCTGTAGGTGTTAATGTAGGAATCTGTATGTATTGTATCATCCTCCCGACAGTTGCTGGAAAAAAGCTTAATATATATCAAATGTTATATCTTCAGCAGGGAAATGAATATTGGAAAAATCGCACCACCAAACTGTACGTTGGGCGCCAAAAATTAAGCAATACGTAGGTATTGACTGGATATTTATAAGAAATTAATTCGACCAGATCTTTGGCAAACGTAAACAGATATTAATTAGTCACAAAACTATATCAACTCAGCTGGAATAATCTATTTTGTCTAATAGTTGGGTGCTTCAAAGGATCTGAAGTCTGGTACTGCAAACAATTCCTTAAGCAATTGACTAAACTCGTCAAAGTATGCTAGACCTTCCTCCGCTACATTGTGTCATAATGTGCGAAGCAAAGACAACTCTAACCCGACTGGAAAAAGCATCAGACCATGACGGGGAACATGGGAGAGGACACACCGAAATAAGGCATGTGGATGACGACATCTTCAAAATGCCAACATGACCACATGACCACCAGATATATCTTTCGCAAGAACTTCGAGACTGTCATCAAAGATCGAAAGGAGCTAGAGGAAGAGAACGCACCACCACTCAGTAGAGCGAATGAATTGATCTGGTACACAAACGGATCAAAGAATGAGCTCGAGCAAATATGAAGGAGTCGTCTCGCTTGGAAAATACGCCTCGGTATTTCAAGCAGAGGTATATGCAATACTTGCATGTGCAAGGGTAAATAACATGAGAGCCTACAACAACAGGAAGATCAGGATCTACAGTGACAGTCAAGCTGCCCTTAAAGCACTCCAGAGCTCTAGGGTGACATCTCGGCTGGTATGGGAATGCGGCGAAGAACTTAGAAGACTGGCGACTCGGAACAGTGTAACAATAGAGTGGGTTCCAGGTCACAAAGGAATCGCTGGCAATGAAAAAGCTGACGAACTCGCAAGAGCAGGTAGACCCCAAATGACTCCAAAAGACTTCTACAACCAACCAGCAAAGAACCTGTATGATCTAATACAGGGAACGGATTCGCTGAATACGCTGTAGTCAGAACACTAGGAGTATCCACAATAAGCCCAGGAGGCTGAGGTGGTGCCGGCGAAGGGACGACTCCTTAAAAAAAACTCGCCAAAGTAACTTTTTGTGGGTGCCAGGGCATAAAGGAATTGTCTTAAATGAGATTGTTAATGGTCATCACAGAAATTCTCACTCAGATATCATCACTGTAAGATGAGCAAAATAAGTCTACGAAGCACTTTAACTGCAATTGTAAGCCTGACCAAGATACCGACTTAGCTCCAAAACGATAAGAGGCTGTCTCAGAGGCCTAGAGCCAAGATGAAGGGTACATTCATCTTACTTACCGCAGTAAGGTAAATTAAATGAATTTCTTTATGTTTCTAACACTGCAATCTGAATGTGAATTCCATTATAGATATATTTAACGACCATTTGTGCTGCTGTATATGGTGCGACAATCTCAATTATTTAAATTACTCACCTACGGAATAGTCACATGTTGGCCCAATAATAAGATGAAAGCATTTTTGTTGTTGTAAAGCTTGTACAATTACTCCAGTAGCTTTTCCCTGATTACACCCATCATCGTATGCATGATAACTAACGTTAAAATCATTTGGTAGGATGCTAAGAGCCTTAACATCCTTTTCAACTTGACGTAGGATGTCTATAGCCTGTAAATTATATTATTATTTAATAAATTCTCCAGTTTCAAAACAAATTTGAGATTATTCACATTTTTAGTTATTCAAAGAAGCGTATCGGGTCCTCTAGTATATTAATGTCTGTCAGAGCATGAAGCCCAAGAAGTGGTTGTTCTTTCTTAATTGAACGGTCATTGTTTTTTGGAAAATTTTCTTCAAAAAATTTGTAGGGTGTTGTAATAGTATAATAGTATATTCTTCAACGAGTGCAGAATGATGGCTATTATTCACGCGGATGAAGTTTCCCAAACGAGCGAGCGCAGCGAGTGAGTTTTGGAATCATCCAAGTGAATAATAGCTATTCTACACAAGTAAAAGATTATACTTTCTCCACGACAAAAAAACTTCCAGTGAGGATCGAACCCCGATCGTCTGCGCCATAGTCAACCACTAAATCCACCATTAGACTATAGAGCATATTTATAAAAATGTAAAGAGCAAATATACAGTGCTATTCAAAAGTCCCCTCCCCCTCGTATCTTTTGAACGGCTACACTTACATTAATAAAATTTGGAGGGTGGAAATGAATTGTTGTAAACTTCTCTACGAATGGTAACAGGTGACGTAATAGTAATAGATGACGTCACAGTGCCACTCTGGCCAATAATTTTGAATAGGACCTTATGGCAAGTGATATCTCGTTCGAAAGGCATTGACATTGGCTACATAGTTATATTAATTTTGTTTGGGCTTAAACTAATTTTGACAGATAAATTAAATAAATACCAAAATTATTGAAATTATTTTTTTAAATTTAATTAATGAAATATCAACAATGGATTCTTATAGCAAATGTTCGAAATGTGCTCCATCTACTTCCTGACAGTAATACATCCTATTAGTAAAGTCTTGTCGTACTCGTTCGAATGTGTCAGCTGAAATTGCATTGCATTCTTCAATAATTCTTTCTTTCAAAACGCCAATGCTATCTGGTGCCGTAGTATAAACCTTGGATTTCAAATACCCCCATAGAAAAAAATTTAATGGTGTCAGATCTGGTGACCGACGTGGTCATTTTATAGGACCTCGCCGGCCGATCCATCTACCTCGATATTCTTCATCCAGGTAACGTCTTACTGCACGCTAATAATGTGCAGGAGCACCATCTTGTTAAAATGTTATTTCCAGATGGCCGAATTCATCTGAATTATTTTCCAGAATTTCAAGAATTAACGGCTCAATTGCATTTTGAATTTAGGAAGACAGGACCAACTATGTGGTTTCCCAAAATACCTGCCCAAACATTGACTTTTTCTGGAAATTGGGTATGTTGTTCACGAAAGGTGTGAGGATGCAATTGATCCGTTAATTCTTGAAATTCTGGAAGATAATCCAGATGAATTCGGCCTCCTCGAAATAACATTTCAACAAGATGGTGCTCCTGCACATTATTATGGTGCAGTAAGACGTTACCTGGCCGGCGAGGTCCTATAGAATGGCCACCTCGGTCACCAGATCTGACACCATTAGATTTTTTTCTATGGGGGTACTTGAAATCCAAGGTTTATACTACTGCACCAGATAGCATTGGCGTTTTGAAAGAAAGAATTATTGAAGAATGCAATGCAATTTCATCTGACACATTCGAACGAGTACGACAAGAGTTTACTAATAGGATGTATTACTGTCAGGAAGTAGACGGAGCACATTTCGAACACTTGCTATAAGAATCCATTGTTGATATTTGATTAATTAAATTTAAAAAAATAATTTCAATAATTTTGGTATTTATTTAATTTATCTGTCAAAATTAGTTTAAACCCAAACAAGATTAGTATGGCTATGTAGCCAATGTCAATGCCTTTTAAACGAGATATCACTTGCCATAAGGTCCTATTTAAGATTATTGGCCAAAGTGGCACTGTGACGTCATCTATTACTATTACGTCACCTGTTACCATTCGTAGAGAAGTTTACAACACTTTATTTTCACCCTCCAATTTTTGTTAATGTAAGTGTAGCCGTTCAAAAAATACTAGTGGGGGAGGGGACTTTTGAATAGCACTGTATACGTATAGTGTAACTATTGTTAATGTGATGATGATGACCCATATTTTAAATCCCTTTGAAGGAAAAAGCCGCCCAATGGCGTGCATAAAATTGTTTTATAAATTCGAATATTGTGAAATAATGTTTTCCAAATGTAATTCAAATTAATATAGTGAATTAAAATTAACCTGCATAAAATTTGTAATACAATTCAAGGTCATAGTTACACTATTAACTCATATTTTTAATCGGAACCCTTACATTTTTAAATGAAATTAATTCCGGGAGGCGTCACTATCGCTACTGTTGTACATTTTTTTCTTTATATAATACCTAAAATTATGATTATATAATAATTTTGACGTTTCAAACGACGCACCGTCAGAAGCGATTTGCGTTGTCAGGTATTTGACGTTTTAAAAGAGACGATTTGATTCTTTCATTTTAATTCATTTTAGAGTGAATTCTGATCATAATGGAATGTGATTGGCTAACGAGAGTTAATTCTTTTTCATTATTCACTGGTCTGAAGAATTTATATCATTATGCAACTAAATATGTAAAAATAATTTGTGCGTTATTATTTAGTCGTGGAGAATAGTATATTATTAAACGAGCAATTTATGATAGCCATAATTCACGATGGGTGACGTTTGCGTCACGAGCCGCAGGCGAGGGGCGCAAGTCACCCAAGTGAATTATGGCCATAAATTGCGAGTAGAATACTATACTTTGTCCACGACACTTAATTTATTTATTAATAAATAAAAGTCAGTAGCGATTTGGCATATTACTAACCTCAAAATGTGGCATCTACTTCAAATAATTTGACATATATAGAGATGGGCGATACTGTAGAAAGTATCAATACAACGTACCGTTATAAATATATTGTTTTAAAATACTTAATATTAGAAAATATCGTTATGAAAAGTATCAATACTAAAAATTACAGTATTTTATAGATACGATATATGTCAGAAACAAATTTCCTGAACAAAATACACAGATTTAATAGTTTATTTCATATTGTACCCCCATCTCTAGTCGTGAATTATGAACCATAATACACTACAGTGTATTATGAACCATAATTCACGACATTTGATATATGGGTACCATATACCTTTAGTTAGGAGGTAAAATATTGACTTATTATTAGGTGGTCGTGGACAAAATCTATTATTCCACTAGTAACATAATTATTTAAATATTTCGATAGAAACTTTGTAATAACATTTGTCATAACCTAATCTGATCACAGTATTTAATATACATGAGTACATGTTTTTCTAATCTTTAAAAACAAGTGATTAGAACAATTTATAATATTTGTCAATAAAACACTATATCTCACGCAATACTGGTAACTGTAATGACAAATGTATTTATCTGATTTCTATTTTAATTTTGTAGGAGAAGCACTTGATGAGAAGTGGTTCTATTTTCAAACCATACATTTTTATGATTCAAAATACTTGTCAATTGTTCCATAGGTTTTTTACAATATTACAATTTAAATTGATCTACTTATTTTAACAGAAATTGTACTGGCCTCTATCAACTACGCGAACAATCCCTCAAAACACTAATAATAACCTTGCCATGCTATAAAATTATTCCATTAGAGGAGAGATTGACAACCAACGTTTTTGTTGAAGACCCATTGTAGAAAACTGTTCTAGAACATATTTTTTCCACGACTATTTAATAATATTCACATTTCACTGTTGCTTCTTCAACTGCAAACCAGAATGGTTGATTATATGTGATGGAAATGTCTGTCGGGAAGCAAAAACTTTGTAAGACATTAGAATAGTATTAAATCTATTTTTTCCGATATCTAATACCATTTATATAATTCGGAAGTTATTGCAAATGACTATAAATTGTAAATGTCTAAACTTTATCAGATTGAAGGTTAAGTATACCTACAAGGTCACAATACTTTGAACTTACAACAAAAATTTTATAACTTATCTATGTTCTAATTAGCACATTCAATTCAGACTAAATAAATAATTAAATATTTAGGTAAGTACAATACAAATGCCCATTTTTAATAATTGTCCAGCAGGCGGAATTTTGCAAGCTTATGGTCGCACTCCTAAGGTCTGTTCTCACAAGCTTCACAGACAGTCTTTGACAATCCTGATTCGGCACAAAGACCCTAAAGCGTCCTCCCGAGAACATTTTAGGGTCTTTGCGCCGAATCCGGATTGTCAAAGACTGTCTGTGATGCTTGTGAGAACAGACCTCTATTAAAGCACAGGTCACATTTAGGGCCACATTATGCTGATTGCCAGTGGTGCCAGCCGCTGTCTATCAGTGGCTGGCAGTAGCACCAGCTAACAGCGGCTGGCAACCCGGTCGCACTCGGCTACTCGCGTGGCTCTAGTTCCAGTCAGCATGTCGTCTGTGAGTCCACGTAAACAAGTACCTAATTAGGCGGTTATTAAGAATGTTAGTGGCGGAGCTTTGTTTGGAAATGCTGAGCCGCAAGAAGAGACGATGGGGGTGAAGGCCTTTGATACGAAGGAGGGAAGAATTAGGAGCATCCTCAAGACTTTTAGAAGAGTTAAAAGAAGAGGACCTAGAAACTTATAGAAATGTTTCACGAATGTCAGCTCCTAAATTCCAAGAATTGCTAGAATTAGTTGAACCGCTAATTAAAAAACAAGATACTAGATTTAGACAGTCGATTTCGTGTAAAATCAAGTTGGAAATAACCTTAAAATACCTTGCAAGTGGAGATAGTTTTAGATCTCTGGCTTTGTTGTTTAGAGTGCCGCATAACACGATCTCGGTGTTTTTATACAAAATTCACAAATAAAAACAACAGTATACGTGTAAACAACAGACCACGTGTTTGTGTACTCGACGTTGGCGCGCGACTCAGGTGGTCAGACTGCGCTGCTAGCTGGCGCCAGCGAGCGCAACTGGATGTCCAACTTCGTCAGCCGCTGGCAAATACTCGCCGGCTGGTCGTGTCAGCTGCGAATTTCGTGGTCACACCAAGCTTATAGTAGCGGCTTCCTTAATTCGCGGCTGGCAACCAGCCTAATGTGACCCGTGCTTTAGTATGTTTTATCTATGCTCCTTTCCATAGAGAAATAAATAAGTACTGCAAGCGCCAAAGGAGGTGGCGAGCTATTGCGCAGGTATAGACTCTTTCAACCAAATTATTATTGGATTACGATAAGCCCTTTGCCGGTCAGTGTCGTAGTAACATTATTCAGACAATGTACAACTAATGATACCTTGATACGCCTCTGTACAGAGCATTCATGTGTCTTGCAAGATCTGTAGTGGGAAGTAACATTGAAAATGAGTTTGTGCGCATGTGGGCGGGCTCGCCATCACGTTTGGCACTTGCGGTAGGTTATCTGTGCTCCTACCCATCTGCACAGGTTCACTTCAGTTATTCAGTCAGTTACTTTTATAACATATTATATTATAGGTACCTTGTATGTTATCTTCTGTAAGTTTCTTGTGGCATTACTTATTATTTTTTCTCTTATTTTTTGGGAATCAAACCACAATAATGTTTTTTATTTCGACGTTTCGGTAGCGTTCCAGCTACCAGCAAGAATATAAAGGCTTAAAACAGGGGGGTGTCATAAAAATTTTAATTTTGTGCAGTGGGAAAAAAACCTTTTTTTCCCTGGAGCCGTCCCTTCGCCGGTACCACCTCAGCCTCCTGGGCTTATTGTGGATACTCCTAGTGTTCTGACTACAACCTATTCAGCCATTCCGTTCCCTGTAGTAGCTCATACAGGTTCTTTGCTGGTTGGTTGTAGAAGTCTTCTGGAGTCATTTGGAGTCTACCATACAGTTTCTGCCTTCTGTGGTCCAGCGACTCACATTTGCATAGTATATGCACAGCTGTTTCGGTATCCTTTTTGCATCTTCTGCATGTAAGGTCTCCGTTGTACAGCCCTATTTTGTTTAGGTGCTCCTTTGTGGGAAAATGTCCCGTAAGTAGCCCCGTTATGGTGCGTAGTTTGCTCCTGCTCATTGAGAGCAGTTCTTTCGCTACTTTTTCTGATGGTTCTTTTATGAATTTCTTCCCATGTATTTGCCTGGTCGTGTTCTTCCAGTATTTATTGTGTTGTTCTTTCAACCACCCTTTTAACCATGACCTCGTTAAGCATCTGGGGATACCCACAGCAGGTTCGGGTCCGTTCATCTGAGTTGACGATCCTACTCTTGCGAGTTCGTCAGCTTTTCATTGCCTGCGATTCCTTTATGACCTGGGACCCACTCCAGTGTTACACTGTTCCGAGTCCCCAGTCTTCTAAGTTCTTCGCCGCATTCCCATACTAGCCGAGATGTCACCCTATAGCTCTGAAGTGCTTTAAGGGCGGCTTGACTGTCACTGTAGATCCTGATCTGCCTGTTGTTGTAGGCTCTCAAATTATTAGCCATTGCACATGCAAATATTGCATAGACCTCTGCTTGAAATACAGAAGCGTATTTGCCAAGCGAGACGATCCCTTAATATTTGCTCGTCTTGCTGTATATGCCCACTCCGGTGCCGAGTTCATTTTTTGATCCGTCTGTATACCAGATCAGTTCATTCGCTCTACTAAGTGGTGGTGCGTTCTCTTCCTCAAGCTCCTTTCGATCTTTGATGACAATCTCGAAGCTCTTGCGAAAGATATATTTGGTGGTAATGTGGTCTGTTGGCATTTTGAAAATGTCATCATCCACATGCCTTATCTCTGTGAGTCCTGTCCCATGTGCCACGTCATGGTCTGATGCTTTTTCCAGTCGGGTTAGTGCTGCCCTTGCTTCGCACATTATGACACAATGTAGCGGAGGAAGGTCTAGCATTGTCTCCAGTGCCGCTGTAGGAGTGGTCCTCATTGCCCCTGTAATGCCAATGCATGCAAGTCTTTGGACCTTGCTTAGTTTTAGCATAGCAGAGGATTGTCTGATCTTTGGCCACCATACCAGAGATGCATATGTGATCCTGGGAATGACAACCATTTTGTACAGCCAGTGTACCATGCTGGGTCTAAGTCTAGTCTAAGCAACCATGAAGGCTACCTCTGCTTTCTTGATCACGTGCTGGAGGTGTCGGTTCCAAGTCAAGCCTGGAGCGCTATTCTGTACGCGGCATTGACAGTCGTCGGTATCGGTGTGTCAACAACAGCCATCGGTTGCGCAGCCGACGGGGCTAATATAACGCTATTCTGTATGCCACTGTTTTCGATGCTCGGAATTGCCACCAAAAATTATCGGCATAGAAGTGACGTCACTCGATTCGGTACATGTGGCCAATGAGCGATGAGGGAAACTGTCAAATTTGTAAACAAACCAAAGTGCACGTTGAAGATTAGAGCAAATTATCCCTTGTGATATTACCCAATAAAGGATAAAGAAGAAGAATATTAGAGGTTATATTTTGGTTTCGTTGGAAGGTAGGGTCATATATAATTAGATAATAGATAGTGTGAGTGACATATCTTTTATCTGTTATCATGAACGGTACAATTCATGTTTATATTAACATTAACAACCTCAAAAACTCGAAACAAGCTCGAGTCAACTAGCGTTGAAGAATTGATCTGGCGTTAACATTTATATCTCTTTTTTTCCAATTCTCAAAGATAGGATAAGTACAGATATTAATTATTTTAAAGGAGTTTCTTGTTCTATCAAAACTAAGCGTTATAAACCGCTAAGAGGGATCATTTGATTCAGTACAAGGAGAGCCATTCAAATTTTGCTGCAGGAAAATTTTGTGGAAAAGATGGGAAGGACTTATAAAACACTAGATTAGACACTATACACAATACAGTTACTCTTCAAATATTAAAATGTCACTTAAATAATCCGCAATTCCAGCCAAACATCAATAAATAATGAAAATTTCCTTTCAACGGAAATCGATAACGGTTACCGTGGGGCTCATTAGATCACGGTAGACATACCGATTCTCATCGACTCGAATTCGCGATATCGGTCGGTGTAAAGGTGTACATCAGAATGCCGCACATGCGACTTACCGACGGCTGTCGATAACTGAGTCTTACCGATGCCGATTTCTCTCCGAAACGAGTTACAGAATAGCGCTCCTGGGTCTAGGATAACCCCAAGATATTTTACTTCATCCGACAATCGTATTGGTTCACCTTGAAGCGTCAGAGGGCCAAGTCCTTCCCTTTTCCTTCTTCTGGTGAACGCAATTATCTGTGTTTTCGAAGGACTAATACGTAGCCCTTCTTTTACAGTCCAGCCTGTTACTACTTGGAAACCTTAGAATATGGCCATTTTTTCGCACCCTTGCTTACATAGTTTTATTTATTTTTATATTTTAAGATTTATGAAGAGCCTGGGAAACAGTTTTTTTTTCCTTATTTGATGCAAATTTTATCAACTGAAATCACAAACAATCAAAAATTGATAGCGTCGAATAAAGAATCAATGGATTATTATTTATTGCTAATGATCAATTTAACCCTATATCGTCAATCATAGTAATTTGCTTAACTGATAAGAGCAGGTAGTTAATTAAATGTATCCTTATTATTACTCAGAAATTCTATTTACCGGTGGAAATTAATTGAAAATATTAATGAAATAAATCGATAAGGTAAGTAAAAATATAAACAGCAATGTTTGCAATGTAGATAAGTATTTCTTATATTATTTTATCCAATGAAACCCATATGTGGAGATTGCGTGGACTATACGATTGTTCTGATATTTAACGAAACTGATAAAAAAAATCTGAAACTAAACGCGCTCGAACAGTTAAAATACAGGGTGTCCCATGACGATTAAGACAAGTAATATATCAGAATTGGGCAGTAGTAGATAATTATAATTTTGGGGGTGTAAATTAGAGCAAATATTGCATCTTTTCTTTTTATTGTGTTACCCAATGAGGTATTTGTTTTTGGTCACGTGACGTCGCATTCAAAATTATTAATAGGACAACCTGTATATTTGTGCCTTTCTTTGTTCCTCCCGATAAAACAATTCTAATCAACTAGCACGGCACACTTGGGGTCTAAAGTGATTAATTCAAGAGCTACAAGTACTTAAAAAATTCATAATTGAGTCCCCTGTAATTTTCGGCACTCTTACATTCGTACGTAATGATCAAGACAAACCAATATTATAATTTTTAATAATACTTGAAAGTTAATAAGGGAACGACCTGTATATCATGGAGTAAAATTACATAAAACTGTGTTTTCCACAAAAACTTGTCGATTGAAAAATAGTTTAGCAAATCTTATAAAAAAGACTGCCTATTGTCAAGTTTGCCATGATAATGACAAAAGTGCCAATGAGACAATATTGGTTTGTCTTAATCATTACGTACGAATGTAAGATTGCCGAAAATTACAGGGGATTTAATTATGAATTTTTTAAATTACAATCCTTCAAGTATCTGTAGCTCTTGAATTAATTACTTTAGACCCCAAGTGTGTTAGTTAATTGGAATTGTTTTATCAGGAGGAGCACAGAAAGGCACAAATATACAGGTTGTCCCATTAATAATTTTGAATGCGACGTCACGTGACCAAAAACAAATACATCTTTGGGTAACACAATAACAAGAAAAGATGCAACATTTGCTCTTATTTACACCCCCAAATTATAATTATCTATTACTGCCCAATTCTGATATATTACTTGCCTTAATCGGCGTGTGACACTCTGTATGTAGCTGATTGTGAAAATAAATATCAACAGGTAATATTAATGAGTCACAAATGGGATATTCAAAAATAAAATTATTTTAAATTCAGTATTTAGATGTACAGAAAAAAATGTACTGAAATTAGGCAGCTTAGGTATAATGCATGCAGATACGTCACTAGTTTAAATGTGAAGTTGTCAATAGTCTTCATTTGCTCTTCCATGTTTCAGCTTCTTCTTCTTCTTTCTCCTTTATTGGGATGTTTGAGGTTATTCAGGAGAAAAATGTTGACAGCTTCTTCTTTCCTTCTTTAATTTGGGTGACTACCCTCTCTTATGATTGTTTTATTCTGTCCAAATATGTGACTAGCTTCAATTTATACTAAAAGGCGGGCTTTAGGACATTTTTGAAATAAAAAGGGGGTAAAAACAATTAGAATCTGTAATTATTAGCAAGAATCTGTTTTTAATTGAACACTCTATTGAAAACAAGACCGATAATGCAAAATACAAACTAATGCATTAAAAACGAAATTCGAAAGGAATGTTAGCATGCGCCGTAAAAGTTTTTAGGATGATTACTTTATATTAATTGAATGGTTTTATATTTAGCTTCCTTGTTTATGCCCTTAGTGTGAGTCAAATCTAGTAATTGTAATTTTACCTATTGACCGAATTATCAATAATTTAGTACACACCTTCTGTTTTAATGACTATTATGTTCAATTCAATATGGCCTCTTTCACAACATGGCGGGTTTAGATTTACAAAAAAAATGTACTGAAATTATGCAGCTTAGGTATATTGCATGCACATACGTCACTAGTTTAAACGTGAAGTTGTCAATATTCTTCCTTTGCTGTTCCATGTTTCAGCTTCTTCTTTCTCATTTACTGGGATGTTTGAGCTTATTCAGGACAAAAATGCTGACAGCTTCTTCTTTCCTTCTTCAATTTCGGTAACTACTCTCTGTTATGATTTTTTGGGGGGCTAAGGGGGTAAAAACAAGACAAAATTTCCTTAAAATCTGCTAATCATTAACAAGAATCTGTTTTTGATTGAACACTCTATTGAAAACAACACTGTTAACGCAAAATACAAACTAATGCATTAAAAACGAAATTCGAAAGGAATGCTAGCATGCGCAGTAAAAGTTTTTAGGATGATTACTTTATATTAATTGAATGGTTTTATATTTAGCTTCCTTGTTTATGCCCTTTGTGTGGGTCAAATCAAGTAATTGAAATTTTACCTCCTTTCTGTTGACCGAATTATCAGAAATTTAGTACACACCTTCTGTTTTAATGACTATTAATGTAAATTCAATATGGCCTATATCACAAAATGGCGGGTTATTTATTTTCACAACCCCCTCAATATGGATATCAAATAAAAGGGATTGACTAGTTTTATTGCATCTCAAGCTTAAGTCAAGTCAAGTCAGTTTCTTAGATCGTGAGATGAACTACATATACCATAAATATCAGTGAGTGATCTTTGTATGGACGTCACGTCGATAGCATGAAACTTTGACAAATATAAAAAACTTGCTATAAATTAAGCAAAAACACAGAGATTTTCCATAATCACATTTTTGGCAACTGCTGACAATTGATAACTTCAAACTCCAGCCGACTTTACGCAAATAGGTGACGTTAACTCTACGACATGTTTTTTGATATAATTAATATATTAGTCATAAAGGGGATTAAACGTTCAGCTTGTCAAGCTGTTTATGTTTAAATCAGTTAGAATCAGATGAAAGGATTGATTAAATAATCTGTAAACAATTTACATTGTTCACGTCGTTTATATTAGTAACCTAATTGAATTTGATGTAAACAAAAGTGTTATATTTAATTTCAGCTATTTTTACATTTTGCTACTGTTGCTGAATGTTTTTTCGACCAAATAAAATGAGTGTGTTTTGGAAATTGGTGTTGGGTGTGAGTTTTTCTTTATACAGATCACGTATACTACATTTAAATTTCAGTACATAAAGTTTGCAATTGCATTAATTCCAGATATAAATATTTTTTCATGTTTATTGTTTTGAAAAAAATAATATTGAATTTTTTCATTGCAGTTAATGTATGTATTGACACTCTGTATTTCAATAATTCTTATTTAATTCCACCATAGATTTAATTTGAATATAACATGAAGGTAATAAAATATACCAAAACAAATTTAAAAATACACAACGATCCTTGCTAGTGGCAAATGAAACAAGCGCAGCAAAAGTAGGTTATGGTCGGCCTTAAACTATTTTCTCAACCACAATTTTAAAACCCCACTATTACTGTACTTTTTCATATGTTTGAATTTAATTTATTGGAGAGAATAAAAAAATATTGTTTTGGTAGAATAACAAGGAAATCCCGAAAGAATAATATATAAAAGCAAGATTTGTGATATTTATTGATCTTGAACAAGCATATGATTCAGTAAAATGGAAGAGATCAGATATACACCCCGTGGTGCAGTTTATGATATACCAAATGCTGCTTCAAGACCAGTGACAACTATTTCAGACCCTTTCTTTGTTAGAGTATGTCATTTTTTTATTATTGTAATTTGTAGGATTAAGAGTTTTTGTACAGAATCCTGTAGATACCAGTCTGGTGCATGCTGAGAAAAATTCTTGCAAATTTTATCATATTTCAATTAAATAGGAAAATAAATTTAATATCATGCGATCCCCTATACAGGGTGGCCTTAAGTGATTGTACTTAGAAGTACAGTACAATCTTCACTTCAAAATTTCGCGATTTAAATCAACTAGTCTTAATAAAATTTTGATATTAAGAGAGATACCTACAGGGTGTTGAACATGAAATTTTAATTTTCGTTTTTTACAATAACTTTAACGCTTTTTGACGTATATGCACAAAAATTTGAGGTTGGGGGTTTTTTTATATGAGAAATCATAATTTTGAACCTATTTCGATGTAATTTGCAGAGGGCGGCACATAGTTTGCGGCATAAATGTACGCAAATTTTTTTTGTCTTTTACATTAGCGCTACTATTACTACTACTACTAAATGTGCAGGCGAGCCTTGTCCTGGACAATTCAAGCCAAGGTTCCGGCACTGAGGCCACTGGCGGGCCCATTGTGCCATTCCTGCTACCTAGACATTCCGCAACCCCTACATAGGGAACTTTCCTCTACTCCTAAGTTGTGGAGGTGTTTCCTCATACAGCAGTGCCCTGTTAGGAGTCCTGCTATCTTCCTTAGCCTACTCCTTGGTAGTTCAGTAGCTGCCCTGGCGTGTCCATCAGTCCATCCCTTCATTAGAAGTTTGGATTGTCTAGGACACTGCAGAGCATTCCAATGAGCAAGGTGCTGATTCCTTAGCCACTTCTTCGTCTCCTTGCGTATTTTTTGTTTTGTTAGGCCCAGGGTCGGGGCCGGGTCGCAGAAAGGAGCTGCCGCCCCTTCCGCAGCCAGTGCATCCGCCATCTCGTTGCCTTCAAAACCAGAGTGGGCTGGAATCCATTCTAGCCACACCACGTTCCGCCTTGCAAGATTAGCAAGTCGTTCTCGACATTCGTTAGCAAGTCCTGAGCTGCTGGTATACCCACTGAGGGCTTTAAGTGCTGCCGGACTGTCGGAGTATATGGTTATGCGTCGATCCACTGTCGATCTGTCTAGGTTTATCTGCGCACATTCCAAGATAGCATATATCTCGGCCTGATATGCAGATTCACCATCACCCAATGGTACACAAACTTGTGTTCTTGGGTTCCTGGAGTAAATTCCAGCCCCTGCTCTATCACCGGAGCATGAGCCATCTGTGTACCAGACGGTCCCATTAGGCTGTGTATTCCTCTCTTTTTCCGAGGACTCTCTATCCCGGATCATGGCCCTGTATGGGGTAGCGAAGTAGTACTTACGCAGGCATCCATCAGCCGCTCGAGCCAGAACTGGAATATCTTCCAGGAGCCGGAGCTTCTTGACGTGCCTGCACTCTTCCCCTCTTCGCACGTATCCCAGCCGTTTAAAGCGCAGGAAAGCCCTCCCCGCCTCAGCCTCGATCACATGGTGGAGAGGCCGAAGACCAAGGATCACTTCCATCGCAACAGTTGGTGTAGTCCTCATGCAGCCAGTTGCCCCCAAACTGACCACCCTTTGAAGGCGTGCCAGTTGCGATCTAGCCGCGACCAAGGTTACCCTCGGCCACCAGACCAGAGCCGCATATGTGGGCATAGGCAGCATAATCACTCTATAGAACCATATAATTGTTTTAGGGGTCAGTCCCCACCTCGGACCAATGGCTTTCCTACAGGCCCAATACGTGTTTGTCACCTTGCTTAGGCGACTATCAAGATGAGCCTTCCATATCAGTGATTTATCAAGGATCACTCCTAGATACTTCACCTGTTCAACCACCGGCAGTGGTACTCCATAAAGATTTAGACCCTCAGATCTTATACCTCTCTTTTTGGTGAAAGCAACTATCTCAGCCTTGGCAGGATTTACTGCACCTCCGTGTTCGTTACACCACCCATGTACCCTATTCAGAGCCCTTTGCATGAGGTCCCTGAGAACGGTAATGTGCCTTCCAACAACAAGGACAACGATATCATCGGCATACCCAATCGTTAGAAAGTCCTCACCGTTTAAAAGGGTTATTAGCTCGTCAATGACTAGGTTCCACAATGTGGGCGAGAGAACACCTCCTTGCGGACATCCTCTAGCGACGATTACTTTTGCCACATGGTCTTTCCATGTGGCCTCTACTGTACGATACATTAGCGCTACTTTTTTAAAAAATAATTAAAACCACATCATTACAACAAAAAAAAGGTATATCTGTTAGTATCCCCAAATCTTAACGGTTTTAGAGATAATCACATTTTAGTGATTAACTACATGATTATTATTTAATGAAATTTCGTTCGAAAAACGTAGTGTGTAAGATAATTATTTTTTTAGTATTAAGATGAACAGTATTAGGGTATAGTAGCAGTTAACATGAAAAATATGTATGGTACTTTTAATATTTAAAAATAATAATTATCGTACACACAACTACATTTTTCGAACGTAATTTAATTGAATAATAATCATGTTGTTAATCACTAAAAGGTCTCTCTAAAACTATCTCTAAAACCGTTAAGATTTGGGGATACTGACAGATATACCTTTTTTTTATTGTAATGGTGTGGCTTTAATTATTTTTTACAAAAATAGCGCTAATGTAAAAGGCAAAAAAGTTTTGTGTACATTTAAGCCGCATACGTGGCCTATGTGGCGCTCTCTACAAAATAGATCGAAATAGATACAAAATTTTCTCATATCAAAAAACCCCCAACCTCAGATTTTTGTGCATATACGTCAAAAAGCGTTAAAGTAAAAGTAAAAAGCGAAAATTAAAATTTCATGTTTAATACCCTGTATCTCTCTTAATATCAATATTTTATTAAGGCTAGTTGATTTAAATCGCAATTTTTGAAGTGAAGATTGTACTGCACTTCTATGTACAATTACTTAAGGACCACCCTGTATATTACAAAATAAATTTCCGAGGTACCTACATGAATTTCTTTCTTTTCTGTATAGAGAGTATAATTGAAGAATTTGTTATTAATTTTATTTGATACTTGTGGAAAGATTCAATCCAGTAAAGATTGAAACAATAACCTAATTGAATGTGGATATAAAAATATTTTCACCCTATGCATAAAGAAAAGCTTATTTAGTCTAGGAGCTATTTTTTTAAAGTATTAAATCACTGAACGTAATGTAGGTACAGATAAACAAAGCACACAAAATATTTACCCCTTCTGTATTGGCAAGATAATTACTGGAATTCGGTAACACGACAGCGACGTGCAATTGCCACTGATTCGTGGTCTCGTTGTAAATTGAACAATAAGCTTCTTCATTATCACTGGACTCTTCACACTTATCTGGAATTTCCTGGCACGGTTGCGAAACGGGCCAAGGTTTCTGATCTAAAATATTGTAATTGAAATCGGAATCCGCGTATGATGTAGCCAAAAATAACAAAAACATGAGATAAATCATCACTGATTATACTTTAGTACAATTGGGCACGGCATAAGCAAGATATAAAATTCTCACAGTCCGATCGCAACACATTTTATGAAAACATTCAATCTACTGAAGTTGATAGCCGGTGATAGCAATTACTGATAGTGTGTCGGCGCAAAAGATAATATTTTCACTAAATGATTGGGTAGACAAAGTTATTTTAATTGATTTATCACAAAATATTTATTAGCTAGATCGAGTACTTCAGCGCTACCTGTACAGATATTGCGGTATTTTACTCTAATTTCAAAATTATTTTCATACATCATCATTGGACTCTCTTGAACTCGTTACTAAATCTATGCAAGGTGAAAAAAATTATTGGAATTCTCTGTATCTTATTTATATAAATTATTTTCGACCGGCGTCGGTTTGAGTATATGTAAGCACTCTGTTAATACCTGTCGAATTAGAATTCGTGGATAACGAGCTGTCACGGAACGACAACTAAAATAAATAATTGAATAGGAACTAAAACTTTTTTCCCCAAACATTTAATAACTGTTTAATTTGGCTAGTTTCAGTGGCTCATTAGTCACTTTCTTTAAATATCTACCAAATTTATAAACATACCGTTCTCCTGTCGCAGCAGCCACTACGGAATAAGACATCAATTTCTAGGCGGTGGATCAGCCCCAATTAGTCATTTAGGTACACAAGGACTGTAGAAAAAATGATTTGTGTTTTTCGAGAGTAAAGCTTATCGCTTACCCAAGCGACAATCTGTACTTTACGCTCTAAAATCTAAATATACAAATAACTGAGTACCTACGACTAATGGTATACGCTATACGAATTGGGCGACTAGGCGCCTTAATCGCACCGAAAGTATATTTTTGAAAAAGCTAAAATACCTTATTAGATAATATATTTTTTCTACTTCTGTTTTATAATATACTTATTAAAAGACTAAAATCTGTATCATAATGATATTCATTATGATACAAATTTTCATTATGATACAGATTTTTAAGCCAATAGGAATGCGACATTCGCACAATATTTAATATAGCCATGGATACCTGGTTGACATTTCTGGAATTAATTATATTAGGTCTGTTCCCTGCAATAAAAGTGTAGCACTGAGCTATACGATTTTATTTATTTTAATTATGTTTCAATGCTTCTTGCAGTATACAAATGCAATATACATAGATAGTCCCAAATTTAGCAATTTTATAATAAATGATACTTGATTATTAATTAAATAATTCTTATTAATCGGAGTAGAAAAAATATTGTATGAAACTTTCATGTAATGGCCATTAATACACTCGCATATTATATACGAAACTCGCCTGCGGCTCGTTTCGTATCCTACAACATGCTCGTGTCTTAATGGCTATCATTACACGATCGTTGCATAAAATACTATTAAAGTTTGTATACTTTTTAATAAAAAGGTATCTATAGAGTAGGGAGGGTGAGTGTAGGCTCAAAGGCCACATGTGGCCCATTGTACATCGTCCCGAGGATGAGTTGTCCTCCTAGGTCCATCGTCCATCCTGTCCTTACCAGGAAGGTAGACAAGCCACTAGGGACATCTTCTTTATATCGGCAGATGTAGGCCAAGACTAACCGAACACACACTCTCTTATTGACGATAGCTTCGGACACTCGCATAAGACATGCCTGACAGTTTCATCTTCACACTTCACACACACACACACACACACACACACACACACACACTTCACACTTCATGTTCACACATCCTGCATAGAGGTGTGTCCACTAGCCCCATCACATATTTCAGTAGTATCCATCATAATAATCACGAAAACCCCTTCAATATTATAGAAAACCATTTTCAAAATGCCTCAGCCTTTAAATGGAATTGCTTACGTGACCCATTCTACATCCTCTCGAGGAGTTGTCCTCCTAGGTCATCCTGTCCTTCCCAGGAAGGTGGACAGGTCACTAGGAGACATCTCCTTTATATCAGAAAGTGTAGGCCAAGACTCACCAAACACACTCTCTCTGTGTCCACTAGTCCACTAGCCCCATAGTATGGAGGTGTTTCCTTAGTTGGCAGTGGCCAGTCAGAACTCCTACTGTTAAACGTAGGTTTTCCCTGGTCATCGCCAAATATTTCTTCGACGCCAGCTTCCTAGGGTCGCCCAGGGTGATCCTGGCAAGACTGCATCCTTTGATTCCATCCCATCTCTTAAGGGATTGAGCATGGGTGTAACGTTTGGCTAGTTCCGTAATTGTCGAAGTCGTCAGGCCGTAGGTGTCACTGGGTCCTTAAATTTTTAGTCCATCCACTTCCCTGGCTAAAGAATCGGCAATGCGATTACCTGCACTCTTGCCGTGCCCTTCAACCCACCTCAGGATAATATTGTTATCTGCCGAGGCGTTAGTTAAATCTTGGTGGCACTCTAGTACTAGCCCCGATATAACACGTTGTCTGTTCGAGGCTAATAGGGCTTGTCTACTGTCAGAGTAGATTGTTATGAGACCACAAATTCCTTTTCTGGTTAGTTCTTCTGTTGCAATTGAGATACCAGCCAGTTCTGTTTGAACCACGCTGGTATTTTTCCCCATTCCCCACTTAATCCTTAGGCTTAATGCTCTCCACATCCTAAGCCTTCTTTCGGTTTTGAGCCATCTGTATATACATATAATAAAAAGGTAACTGAATGAAGATACAGTGGATATAGAAGATTTTGTGTTATTTCAATTGCACTGAATTTTACAGTATTATTTCCTTAGGGGGTACGACTTAACCAACCTTACACTAGAATCCTAAGAGAAGAAGAGAGTCACCTGGACCTTTTCTAAAATTCCTCCAGGAAATAGATTATTATTGTTATTATTA
>CAJUYG010000005.1:604230-625999 GCA_910591675.1 Galerucella calmariensis | reverse complement strand
ATAAAAGTTGTAGAGAAAAAAATTCTGTTTCTGTAACGTGAAATCGACTTTTTTCTATAAATAACAGGAATGCCGTAAAATGTTAATAAAGTTTTTAACAATTTTCAACCCTCTAATCGACCGCTGGTGGTTACGGCTCCCGCCTTGACAATTACCTCGCAGAAACGATGTGCTTAGCGGTGTTGCAAATGTGCGGACATAATAGTATCATGTTTCGACATATAATATATTATACATATTATGAAATGTATAGTGAGTAGAAAGAATACGAGTAGTCGAAATAAATAATAAAAATATTTGATACTAATGCAAAATTAAATAAACTAATAGTTCAAACATATATGTGTACATTTGTTTTGCCATGAGGATGTCTCTTATGTTTTACAAAGAATATATTATATTATTTAGGTTAAACATCACAATATAGTAGTTTACCTAACTAGTGCGGAAAGTGATACTTTTCCGCACGCTATTGCATATGGCCGAACGACGCTTTAGCGAGTTCGGCCAGCAATCGCGTGCGGAAAAGTCACTTTACGCACGTGTTAGGTACACTATTTTTTCTACTAGCATGCGGATAAAAGCCCAAAAGTTAACATAAAGAAATATTTCCTATTAAAAACATATCAACAAATTAATTATTATTATTTTACATTCATTTGATGAGGCTTATACCAGGGCCATTAAAAAATTATTGAAGCGTACGCGTTCCTCTTTATTGAAAATTATAGCAGAATTCTAATAAATTTCTTAATTTTTCAGTCATTTGGTAAACTTGGATATACAAAATACATATTTTGAATATTCAAATGTCAGTATATTCCTCAAATGTCAATAAATTCACTTTCCGCACTAGTGCGGAAAAGTGACTCTTTCCGCACGCTTTTTAGTGCGGAAAAGATTCACTTTCCGCACGTTAGTAGAAAAAATAGGTATTACACATTTGACACATTAAGTATAATATAGATTGAGTTTTAAATATAAATATAATGGATAACTTCCAGTAGTATATAGTATATACAGGGTGTCCCACGACGATTAAGACAAGTAATATATCAGAATTGGGCAGTAGTAGAAAATTTTAATTTTGGGGGTATGAATTAGAGCAAATGCTTCATCTTTTCTTGTTATTGTGTTACCCAATGAGTTATTTGTTTTTGGTCACGTGACGTCGCATTCAAAATTATTAATGGAACACCCTATATGTTTTCGTGATTTTCGATTCTCCTTGAAGTGCTGATTTCGTAGAAACCACATTCTTGGGGTCTAAATTAAATATTTACAGAGATACAGGGTGTTAAAAATCACCTATTTTTCAACTTTAGGTCATTGTTTTGTGAAAACTGCTCAATATTTGGCAAAACGGCTTACATCTCCCTATCCTAACTTTTCAAGGGGGCTACTCGATGGTGCTGAAGAAAATTTAATACAGGATGGTCGAAAAATATCAGAATGTGGTAAACTTTTGACCATCCTATTTCAATTTTTCTATAGCAGCATCGAGTAGCCCTTGAAAAAATAGGATAGGAAGATTTAAGCCGTTTTGCCAAATATTGAGCAGTTTACACAAAACAATGACCTAAAGTTGAAAAATAGGTGATTTTTAACACCCTGTATCTCTGTAAATATTTAATTCAGACCCCAAGAATGTGGTTTTTACGAAATCAGCACTTCAATGAGAATCGAAAACCACGAAAACATATAGGGTGTTCCATTAATAATTTTGAATGCGACGTCACGTGACCAAAAACAAATAACTCATTGGGTAACACAATAACAAAAAAAGATGAAGCATTTGCTCTAATTCATACCCCCAAAATTATAATTATCTACTACTGCCCAATTCTGATATATTACTTGTCTTAATCGTCGTGGGACACCCTGTATTTAATAACAAATGTTTGTACTTTCTTCGCAATTTACAATATCATCATTCTGCTTTCTTAAGAATAAGTATAAATGCCACAAGGAACATACAGAAGATATCATCATTCTGATGTGTCCTCTTCATTATCTTGAAAATCTTGCTCATCGTAGCTGTCGACGTCATTATCCTCGGAAGAATATATTCTAACTTGTTGTATATTGGTACAGCTAATACCGCTGCAATTTTTGCAATATCTTGAACATGAGATGCCAGATTTCTTACATTTGCAGCGACTGCTGCTACAGTTGGTTGTGCAGCCACAGGAAACCTATACAAATACAACCATAAAAAAATTTAATATAAAGCCAAATTAAGAGGAGGTAGTACCTTGCAATATAATATTATCGTGGAATAACATCAACATTTTTGAATTACGGTATTTTTTGCCAACGTAAAATCGTCCACATGTAAATTTTATTAAATTTTGTAAATTGATTTCTTTAAAAACTCGCAAAACATCGACTGGGTAGTTGCTCCTCTTTTTCCATGAAAAATGTCAATAAATGTAAACCTACAGTGTGACCCATTTTAGATGAAGACAAACCCATCCTTTGAAGGAATTCAGATTGAAACTTTTGTACAGCCATGCAAGTATATTGATAATATTTTTCAAGATATCCTACTAATTTTTAAACAGTGGTCCATTAACTTGTATAGCCGGACAAAAGTTCAAATTTGAATTTATTCAAATAAGGAACATATCTTATCTTAAATGCGACAAACTGTATTACTTATGCAAAAAAATTAGCTCACCACATTTAGAAGCTCATCCGGTGCTAAGTTTTGCTGTGTCATAACTGGTAATAAAAGAAGAGCTGTTCGTTGCCAACCCCAATCTTCTGGTCTCAACATCCTTCCAAGCCAGGTTTGCATTTGAAAATAAACACGTTTGACGTGCTCTTCTAACGCTGCTGCAGTTGGAGGTAGCGAACTTAATCGCATTACAGTGTTTTGTAGTGTCACTATACGTAACCATCTCCAATCCTTTTGCATTTAAATAGGAATAAGGTATCGCTTTGATACTGCTCTTTGTTCCAACTGCTTCAGATGTAGCAGAATTATATTTCTTCACTCTCTCAATACGACCTTCATATGATACGTTATCGTCAGGCGTGTAAATTGCAATACCACCCAGACAATGGAACGTGTCGTGGCCATCCAGAGTATTAACATTATGGTCTGTATTGTCAAACACGTGTTGAACGTGCACTCCTTCTTCAATTTAAATTTTTGGTGGATTTAAGACAATGGACGTTTCAAATTGCACCAAATGATAGTATGAAACACAGATGCCCATCCTATTTAAAAGATCAATCACTTGTTTTGAGCCTGTCTTTCTGTATATATAAGTACCAACAGCTAGCTGAAGCGTGGATATAAATGTCTGCCTACGAACAGATGATATTATAGCATGACCGATGGTGGAACGCCTCATTTTAAAGCTATCTTCATGTTCTTTTT
This sequence comes from Galerucella calmariensis, assembly GCA_910591675.1. Classification (NCBI taxonomy): domain Eukaryota; kingdom Metazoa; phylum Arthropoda; class Insecta; order Coleoptera; family Chrysomelidae; genus Galerucella; species Galerucella calmariensis. The sequence goes on along the minus strand of CAJUYG010000005.1, from coordinate 622,611 downwards.
GTTCGCCTTCTAATAATTTTTCCAAAAAAGTTGAAAATGATTCAGGGATATCATTTTCCACATCATTGAGAAAGTTAATGCCTGATGGGTAGCTGTCGTTCGAATAATCATGGTTTTTAATATCTTTTTTCAACAATTCCGCTGCGACGTTTAAGACTGTCTGTTTCTCTGGTTCGAGAAGATCCTCCCCCCTATAATATTTCTTACACATATCCCCAAAATCATAATATTTGTAGCGAATAATTGTTGACTTCCCACGTTCCTGTTGAATGTAGATATCCGATCCATATTTTTCTCTTAATTTGTTATAGAGCAGAGTGTTGGACAAGCAATGATCTTCCATTTGTTTGGTTAATTCAGCTAAAATAAACTAAAATTTTTGACTTTGTTCAATATAGTCACAAACCTTTTGAAAGGCAGTACTGTTCAAAGTTGTTGCAGGTGATTTGGTACGTTCAGCTTGAACAATTTGGAGGAAGTGAATGTGATACCGTGCCCCTTCTTTTACTAGTGAAGTAATTTTACCTAATCTGAGAAACACGTCTTTTCCCAATTGATCAGATCGGCGATTAGCTGCATTAATTACGCGATCTTTATAAGATTCCTTCTGTACTACCCTCATTAGATGTCGATTGCGACGAGAATCACAAATATTTCCGCAATAAAAGCATAAAGATTTAAAATCGAAAGAATCACAACCACTCGCAGAACTTGAGGGCCTCTCTGATGTAGGTAATTTGGGTTGATTTATTACCGTCTCCATTATAACTGTATTTAAAATAAAAAAGTGATAATGAATGTGTAATAAGCATTAAAAACATTTAAATATTTCGGTTTAACGACAAACAATATAAGTACACCGGACACCCTCTTTTAATAGTTGTAGACAAAAAGAAAGAAAAAAAATAAAATTCGAAATCTAATTTAACAGACGAGATGTTTGATGTATGTAGGTATATATTTAAAAAAAAATTAATAGCTCCTATAAAAAAATAAACTCAATTTTTTTATCACCAAAAAACAACCAATCCAAACAGATTACTTTAAAATAACATATTATGAAGCCGCTCATCGGAAATTGTTTTTCTCAATACAGTTCTTTGATCAAAATTTTAATTTTTTATATTTATAAATGTCTGAAATATTTTCATTTTATTTTATAGTCCAAAACAAGTGTAATACAGTGTATAAGTTAAACAAAAAATATACTAATTTACGTATACCCTACAAATCATAATTAGTTTTATTGTTACTTACCAAAAAATTAACAAGATAATTGTCCTCAATTTTCACACTGTATACGTATACCTAACTATTGTACATTTATTCAAATGATTGCACTACGTTGATTTATGTAGGACTTGAATTTTAGTGTTTATTAAAAATAACAATTTTAATCAGACAACTTAATTTAACAATAACCACCACACAGTTAGGGAAAAATAGTTCAACTTATTCCGACGGACACTAATAAACAGACTGTATATCTACATCTTTAGTTTTTATTTATCTTCGACAACCCACAAACATAAACAAACATGCATCCCTCTCCTCATTGCATTACTATCTTCTACTCGACACAAGGGTCGTGAGAACAGGTTGATAATGCTAAAACCGAGTTATTATGTAAATTTATTTTGGTAAAATTAACTTCCCATAACATATTTGTCATAAATCACGAAATCTCACAATTTTTAGTGGCGCTGACAAGAAATATATTGGGAAACATTTGTGTTTATAATAAATAGTGTAAGTTTATGCTATATACTCTTGAAAAATAAAACAAGGCATTATGTTTCTAAGATAATGAAAAAACAATAAATTATATTTAACATACAATCACATACAAACAAAAAACAAAGTCATCAGCTTACCTTACATACGATTTATATCAATAATTTTCATTTATTAATAACTAGTGAAAATTCATAAATACAAATGAAAATGACGACGCTTATAATTTTCCAGGACAAAAAGTAAGCCTGGCATCATGGCAATCTGACCAACACGTGCGAATATGGAACAGAGGTAAATGCGCCATGGGTCAGTTTTAGGAAAGAGGAAGTATAAAAGTTTCAATTCACTTTAATGACTTTCCTGTTATTTAAGGAAAAAAATCGATTTAACGTTACAGAAGCAGAATTTTTTTCTCTACAACTTTTATCTAAAACTTTTTAACAGAATTGCTTCAATTCTCAATATATTGCGATTTTTAACATTTATTCACGACTTTCAACCCCTTCCCGGGGGTTAATCTCAAAAATTTGTTCAGAACTAAATTCCTGAGATAGAAATCTATAGTAATTCATACATCACATCGCCTCAGCAAAAATCGGTTCACTTTCGTTGTTTTTAATTGGACTATTAATAAACTTATAGTAATTGAAAATAAGATTAAATTCGTGTTGGCAATGAAACAGACACGAAAGAAATATTAACATTGAAATTTTCAATATTTAAACAACAAGCTATTAAGTAACTTGCTTCGGTACACTACACTCTGCATCTCATAGTCTTGGGCTGCTAAAGCTCATTTTCTTCTGTGACATAATACCGGGTATCCCAAGTTATCGTATACAGGCAATATCTCGTTTATTTGACAAAATAATTAATAAATATAAAAACTGCATTGAATGGCATTAAAGTACGTTTCTAATGACTTAAAAATGTTTTACATTTGACAGCTCTGTGGTATCTGTATCTGTAGAGTAGGGAGGGTGAGTGAAGGCTCACAGCACTTAGGCCACATGTGACCCATTGTACATCCTCCCGAGGAGTTGTCCTCCTAGGTCATCGTCCATCCTGTCCTTCTCAGGAAGATGGACAGGTCACTAGGAGACATCTCCTTTATATCAGCAGGTGTAGGCCAAGACTCACCGAAAACACACTCTCTTATTCTCTTATTGACGATAACTCCGGACACTCGCATAAGACATGCCTGACAGTTTCATCTTTCTGTTCACACATCCTGCATAGAGGTGTGTCCACTAGCCCCATAGTATGGAGGTGTTTCCTTAGTTGACAGTGGCCAGTCAAAAATCCTACTGTTAAACGAAGGTTTTTCCTGGTCATCGCCAAATATTTCTTCGGCGCCAGCTTCCCAGGGTGATCCTGCAAGACTGCATCCTTTGATTCCATCCCATCTCTTAAGGGATTGAGCATGGGTGTAACGTTTGGCTAGTTCCGCAATTGTCGAAGTCGTTAGGCCGTAGGTGTCACTGGGTCCTAGAATTTTTAGTCGAGCGGCTTCCCTGGCTAAAGAATCGGCAATGCGATTTACTTTACTTCTGTCGTGCCCTTTAACCCACCTCAGGATAATATTGTTATCTGCCGAGGCGTTAGCTAAATATTGGTGGCACTCTAGTACTAGCCTCGATATAACATGTTGTCTGTTCAAGGCTAATAGGGCTTGTCTACTATAAGTGCAGATTGTTATGTTTTTGCCAGAAATTCTTCTGGTTAGCTCTTTTGTGGCAATTGAGATACCAGCCAGTTCTGTTTGAACCACGCTGGTATTGTTTCCCATTCCCCACTTAATCTTTAGGCTTAGTGCTCTCGAGTAAACTCCACATCCTGAGCCTTCTTTCATTTTTGAACCATCTGTATATATGCGTATTGCATTTGCAGCATCTGGCTCTGTGTTCTGTTTTATTTGTATTTTGTAGGGTTTGTTAAACAAAAACCTGGGTTCAATTGCATCATTGGCTGCCTGCAGCAGAGGTAGCGCAGTAAGCGCTTCCTGCCATAGGCTTAACCTCAATTGGCTCTCCTACTTCGGGGTTTACACCAGCCGTGCGCAATCGTACCATGGCCATTAACGCAACATCCTTGACGTACAGGTCCAGAGGGGTCAGACCAGTTATTAGTTCCATTGCTGCGGTTGGTGTTGTTCTCATGGCTCCTGTGATGTTCAAACAATCCATTCGCTGTATTTGATATAATTTTTGGATGGCCGTTGCTTGTAGAACCTTCGGTCCATATGCAATTGCTCCATCGTTAACATGGGTCTTATTATTGCAGTGTAGATCCAGGTGACCACACGGGGTGACAGACCCCATGTGCGTCCCACTGTCCTCCGACACTGCTCATAAGCCACATATGCTCTTTTTGCTCTGCTGTGTAGATGAGAGTTCCATGTTAGTTTCCTGTCGAAGGTAATACAAAGGTATTTCACCTCTTCCGAAAAGTTTAGTTTGCTTTTGAAGATTTCGGGAGGTTTTAAACCCGATAAACTTCTTTTCCTGGTGAAAAGGACCATCTCAGTCTTTCTGGGATTGATCGACAGTGAGTGTTCCTTACACCATGTTTCAATTAATTTAAGCCCATCCTGCGCTCTATCGCACAGTGTGTTCACAAATTTGCCAGTCTGCTAGATAACTATGTCATCTGCGTATGCAATTGTGTAGAATCCATTGTTGTTGAGGTGATTAATCAGGGTGTCTAGGACTATGTTCCACAGAAGGGGTGATAAGACTCCTCCTTGTGGACATCCCCTCATGACCAGTCCTCTTACTGTGATGTCTTCTACATCGATACTTATTGCTCTACTAGAGAGCATCTTAAGTATCTATTCTCCTACTACCAGAGGTACATTCCTGGAGTTGAGTTGCTGGGTAATTGTTGGAAAGGTTGTTTTATCAAACGCTCCCTCGATATCTATGAATAAACCCAGGGTGGATTCTTTGTTGTCCAATGATCTTTCGATTCTGTCAACCACTTGGTGAAGGGCCGAATCAGTGGACCTCTCCGGAGTATATGCATGCTGATTTGGATGAAGTGGGTTGTGAACTAGCACTTCATCTCTTATATACCGCTCGCATAACCTCTCCATTGTTTTTTAAAAGAACGATGTGAGACTAATTGGTCGGAATGCTTTTGGTGAGGTGTAGTCCATCCTACCTGGTTTGGGTATAAATACCACTAGTACTTCTCTCCACTTACTGGGAGCCCTGGACAGCTCTGTGGCAGCTACCCCTCACTTTTTATTTTCATTATATACCCCCTGTATATTGTCATTGAAAATTGCGTGTTGTTCTATTTGGAATACAACGATAGCACATACTTGGTATTTTTTCCAAATAATAATAACAAAAGCATCAATATTTTATGAAGTATGAATTTCAACTAAAATACCTCTGATGCGATTCAAAAAACGAACACAGCAAGTGTTCAAAATTATTTCCTGCGTAGCGTTACACCAGCTATGATTCAGACGGGGCCTACACAACAACACTTTTAACACGTTTTGCAGCTTGCAAGGATTCTGCAGGAAATAATTTTGAACACTTGCTGTAATTTTTTGTTCGTTTTTTGAATTGCATCAGAGGTATTTTAGTTGAAATTCATACTTCATGAAATATTGATGCTTTTGTTATTATTAATTGAAAAAAATACCAAGTATGTGCTATCGTTGTATTACAAATAGAACGACACGCAATTTTCAATGACAATATGCAGGGATGGCCATTTAAAAATAAAAAGTGAGGGGTAGCCACAGGACTGTCAATTGAAAAACATTTTTTTATAAGTCATTAGGTGTTTTAATGCCATTCAATGCAGTTTTTTTTATTTATTATTTATCTTGTCAAATAAGCGAGATATTGCCTATATACGATAACATGGGACACCCGGTATACTATAATAGCATCGAATATGGGCCAGTATATGTGTTGACAAGTGACATTAGCATTTTTTGTCAACCGTAAGATGTCAAATACCCCAAACTAAAAACTTTTCGGAATGCTTTTTATTGGAGCTGCGTCAGTATATTCACATCTTAGCTTCAAACCCATCAAAGAAAGAACAAACTTTGAATACTACAATGGATGACCAATTCACACGCATCCGTCTGTCCCAATCCGCCCAATCGTTTAATTTTTACGATACGACCAGGCTCCATTCGCCTACTAGACGGCGGACGCTCACTTTTATTACTTTTTTGTTTATTGCGGTCAATAATGCTGCTTTGTTCTCCCGTTTTTTTTTCTTAATGGTTTCTTTGACTTGTCTACGATTTCTCCCCATTATTATTTCTAGTTTATAGTTAAAACTGTTTTAATTTTCCCTCCATTTTTCTTTTATCCTTCGCTTTGGTCTGATATTTGACGACCGTAATTTTAGGGACAATAGAAGCCGGAGCGGGTAAACATACAACAAGGCTCCTTTAACTGCGCATGACTCAAGACCAAATTTAGTAGTAACATAACAATATTGAAATAAATATGTAAATATTAGAAATATAAAACTAAAAAAAAAACAAGAAAACCCAGGCCCAAACTCGGTTGATCAAAGTGTAACTATGTGTAGAAATATCAAAAAATAAGAAATAAAAAACTAAAAAAAAACAAAAAAACCCAGCACCTAACCCAATATTGAAATGCAAATATCAGAAATATAAAACTAAAAAAAAACAAGAAAACCCAGGCCCAAACCCGGTTGATCATGTATCTATGTATAGAAATATCAGAAAATAAGAAATGAAAAACTAAAAAAAAAAAACAAAAAAACCCAGCATCTAACCGGGCTTCGAACCTACGACCTCTGAGTTGTAAGCTCAATACCCTACCAACTGCGCAGATCGGCTCACATTCAGTCACATCGAATAGAAGGTTAAAAGCTGCTTGGACGCATGCGCACCTCAACTACTAAATTTGACGTGGTGGGTGGAGCCGTGTTGTATGTTTACCCGCTCCTATAGAAGCTGCTGAATCTGGCAATATAGCTGTGTGCTTCTTCCAACCTGTATCCAAGAAAAAATTGTCTAATTTACCAATTTACTTTTAACAAAAAAAATATAACTGTAAGAAATATATTAAAATATCACGTGACTATGAAATTTGTTTTAATTTTGATACGGTCGTTACTCAAGGATTGTGTTTGCACTATTAACGAGGTCAACATATGATTTGCTTTGCTTCCGTTGTTTTGTTTTACCAAAATTACTAAATTGCAATGACGAATTACCGCTGACAACTTTTTGAGAACAATTTTTTTGCACAAATAAATAAATTACCGTCTTTGGCGGAACAGATTAAATATAATTTCGATAGCTTATAGGAAATTATTGACAATAAGACTAGAAGAATTATCAGCCCAAGTTTTGTTTATCGGAAAAATGATAATGGGGTGGACTATGGTTGCAAAGAAGTTTCCAGAGGGTGTACACTCACACTTTATATGAAGTTAAAACTCACACTTTATATGAAGTTAACAATTGATAAAAATCTTACCTCAGCTCTTTCCAATGTAGCTTCCAGAATATTTCGTATTGTATTTAAGTATTCTCTAGAGAAATCAATTTTGGTGAATTGAAATGGTTCACTACATAAAAAAATTGACAAACAAAGAGTTTCACTTTGAATGTTTTTTTTTGTTTATTTTTATATTTCCTATCCAAACTTAGTTTCTAAATTTAGAAAGTTATCTTGACAGACAGATATTGTCTTTATCTCAAACAAGTCATTGTTGCTGTTTTAAAATTCGGTATAAAAAAATTGACATTTGACACGTATTTGGGAGGCCGACCGGTAGATTATTTTGAAATACCCCAAACGTAATAAAATTGTGAACAATATAGATACTTCTTTCAATTTTTCATTCCGACTTTTGAAGGGAAAATTTCACATCTTTTATACAGGGCGGTCCTTAAGTAATTGTACATAGAAATACAGTACAATCTAACTATAAAAATATTTCATTAAATAATAATCATGTAGTTAATCACTAAAATGTGATTATCTCTAAAACCGTTGAGATTTGGGGATAATTGCAGGTATACCTTTTTTGTTGTAATAATGTGGCTTCAATTATTTTTGACAAAAGTAGTGCTAATATAAAAGGCAAAAAAGTTTTGCGTACATTTATGTCGCAAACGTGGCCTATGTGGCGCCCTCTACAAAATATACTGAGTGACAAAGAAAGGTAAACACCTAGATGTATTTAATCATTTTCATTAATATTTTGCTTACATGTTTAACTAATAATAATAAATAAATGATTAGAGTTTCAGCCACTCTGGTTATCGTCGAACCGAGTGACAGTTAATAATTTGTCACCTACCCTCGATGTCTTACACACTCATTTGTACGTCGGGGCATTGTTCTGATGAGGTGATCAATGTCCTTCTGAGGTATCTCATTCCACCCTACCACCAACTCATGTCTTAGAGCTGCTAGAGTCTGAGGGGGATGGGGTAAGTTAAGCAACATTCGGCCGAGCATGCCCCACACATGTTCAATTGGAGAAAGATCGGGCGATCTTGGAGGCCATGGTAAACGATTGATATGGTGTTGATCCATGAAGGTTAGAGTTACTCTATCAACATGCGGCCTGGCGGAAAATGGCATTTTCAACTCTCTGAACATATGGAAGAACATGTGGTTCCACTACTTCCTGAATGTAACGAAGGGCGGTCATGTTGCCTTGGATAAAAACTAGAGGTGACCTGCTACCAATGGATATGGCACCCCATACCATAACACCCACGGTTTGGTGGATATGCCATTCAACATCAAATTGTGGATTTCTTCTTTCACCACGTCTCCTTCTCACCCTTGCTCGGCTGTCATGCATACCCAAACAAAAGTGCGATTCATCGCTAAAGATCACGTGATTCCATTCTTGATCCCAATTTAATTTCTCTTGGCACCATTGCAGGCGGTTTTGTCTATGCTCAGGAGTCAATGGTAAGACCCAATGGGGTCGGCAAAAAAAGCCCAAAACTTCTTATTCTCCTGTAAACTGTACGCATCCCAACCATCCTTCCATATTCTTCAAATCATTATTGATCTGCAATCGCTCGAGTAGACCTAAACCGATCTCTCAGGGCTAAAAGTCTTAGTCGCCGATCTTGACGCCCTGTTGTGCCCCTACGACGTCCAGTGCCTATAGCTCTATGCTGCCGGCCTTCTTGAGTCCATGTCTGATAACATCTCACTATGGTACGCAATGATGAACGATTTGTTCTTCTCTGAATTTCTCTAAATGAAAATCCGGCTTCGCGTAAGCCTACAATTCGACCCCTTTCAAAGTCATTTAACTGGGATACACGAGCACGGGGCATCTTGGTAGTTGAAGTAAAGCACTTTGCTACCAATTTTCTAACGATAGATTCACAAAATGTGAATAAAAATCGTAAAATTTGCAAATTCCAAAAAAAAGAAGTGATAAAAAACGGGTCGGATACGCCGCAGATTAGGCTGAAAATTTAATTATTTTTTGTTCGACTTAAAGCAAGTTTACCTGCAAATAATTATTAAAATAAAGTACAGTATACTGGGTGTTTACCTTTCTTTGTCACTACTTAGTATACATCGAAATAAATACAAAATTATGATTTCTCATATCAAAAAACCCCCAACCTCAAAAAGCGTTAAAGTTATTGTAAAAAGCGAAAATTAAAATTTCATGTATTTTCCCTGCATCTCTCTTGATATCATTTTATTAAGACTAGTTGATTTAAATCGCAATATTTTGAAGTGTAGATTGTACTGTACTTCTATGTACCTACAATTACAAGGACCACCCTGTAAAGACCAATCAAATTTTTCATGTAACATTGTCCTATTGGTTCTAACATGGGGCTTTGCGACATCTCTCGATTGTCTATTAACAAAAAGAAAATTGGTACTTTTTCGGGACAAACTCCTAATAAGAAGTATTAGAGTCAAAACTATATTTATTATGTCCATATTTTAATTTATATGAAATATATGCTACATACCATTTTTCATAGCATAAATGGATGGCAAAAATAATGTACAGGGTGTCTCATTATATTCTGACTGTTTTCAAGAACTTATATCTTCGAAACGGTTCTAGATAATAAGATGCGGTTTCCACAGTTAGGTTTAAAATTACCGTGAGTTTTGTTGTGACACATTTATATAAATGGCGTACTTCCGGTTTACCCGCTAGAAATGTGGCGTATTTTCAGAATACAGTAGATGTAATTTTTTAAATGGGACTCCCTGTATATTTAGCAATTTATTGAAAGACGCATATTTCTACTTTATAACGGTACTTTAAAGTTTAAAATCGGTGCACAGAAAGCGAAGTTAGATAACTTTATCTAGGATACTGTAATGATTTAGATATAAAGTTGGAACTTTATTAGCTAAAGTGAACTGTAAAAAAAATAGAAACATGTTTCAGGGCACTCTAAAACAAATGTTCGATGTGTCTTCCTTCTTGGTCTATACATTTGTGGAATCGAACCAAGTTGGCAAATGCTGCTGTCAGTATTTCAAGAGGAATATTTTCCATTACCTGCGGTATGTTATTTTTTAATTCCTCAATAGTAGCAGGCATCGGGTTGTAGACTCTATCTTTCACAAATCCCCATACAAAAAAATCTGGGACAGTCCTACCAATCCAATTATTTCCAAATTGTTGGTTAACAGATTCTCTTGCTATGTTGGAATAATGGGGTGGAGCCCCGTCTTGTTGAAAGCAAACATTTTGGTTCAAAATACCATCTTGTTCTAGCTGGTTCTAACATAATGTTCTGTCAATGTGCAATATTTTTGTGATGTGACATATTAACGTCTCCTTGATTATTATTTATTAATAAGATATCTGAATCATTACAGTATCCCAGTTAAGTTATCTAACTTCGCTTTCTGTGCACTGATTTTAAACTTTAAGGTACCGATAAAAAGTAAAAATATGCGTCTTTCAAGAAATTGCTTAATATACAGGGTGTCCCATTTAAAAAATTACATCTACTGTATTCTGAAAATACGCCACATTTCTAGCGGGTAAACCGGAAGTACGCCATTTATATAAATGTGTCACAACAAAACTCACGGTAATTTTAAACCTAACTGTGGAAACCGCATCTTATTATCTATAACCGTTTCGAAGATATAAGCTCTTGAAAACAGTCAGAATATAATGAGACACCCTGTACTTCAATACCATTGTTTACCAATTTCCTTTTTAATTAGCTACAAGGTGTTCTCTCCATACTAATGATGCTTAATGACTATAACTGTAGTTTAAATTTTAACGACTTAACATGTCAGTATTAATTTGTGCAGTAAATAAATTTTATTGAAACGGTTCTATATGTATGTCATATGTCGATTTGGAATAACGGCATTCAGGTAAAAAGAAATGGAACCACACTCGTCAAAAAGGTAGAAAACTATTGAATTTTATGTATTCCAAACAAAAACTTCCAAAAAAAAAACGCTGGAAATGGTAAATAAGTCAAATGTCATCAAATATTTTGACAATTGATAATTTGAATAAGCGCCTCTGGTATTTGTTCACCAAAATAATGCCAAAAAACATGTCAATGCTTACAATTGTTATAGTAAACTGTAATTAAGCTAAAAAAGGTTTTTACTTGCTTCTACTTTTGTTTATAATTAATTAAAGGTCCAAGAGAATAAATTTTAATTATTGAAGCTGAACAGCCAATTTATTATATTGTTTATCCACGTGTTTAGTCGAGTACTACTTGCAGGCAGTGATCTAAAAAATCACTGATTTACCAAATCCATCACGTAATGACAGTTTCGTTCGTTCACATGGTTACTAATCGATTTTACGTTAGAAATTAATTGCTAAATAAATTTACCTATTGGACCATTAATTTAAAATTTTACCAGCATCTACTTAACATTCAAATTTCGTATGTTTTATTGTGTCACGGTTACTCACTTCGTCGTTGTCTATTACATCTAACATAAAAATTCAGCTAATGTTTGTCCACTTTAAAAAGTAGAAAATAGCCTACGTATAAAAATATATTTGGCATAATAATTTTTATTTCAAATACGGCGATTACCTACAAATGATTCATTGAAATTTAGTGGATAATTTATGCCATAAACTACCGTATGGAGTTTGTTCTTTTGCTATTGTTTGCAAGGACTCTTTACTGTTTTTTTAAGATCGCGAGATATAATCAGTTTAAGTGATGTATTATTTAAAAGTAGGACACGCTGTATATAAAAACATTGACTTCTCTGATACCCCTTGGATACTCTCCCACGTGATCCAACTTTGTCCACCGTTTGCTTTCAAATTTCATTCACGGCTGCTCGAAATTGATTTTGGAGCTAAAATTGATCACCTGTTTTTAATATCGGTTATTAAATTTTTTTTAAAACTCACATTTCTTCAATTAGATCACTCAGTGACATAATTGTTTTGAACTCTACTCGAATTAAACTAGAACATTCAACAAACTGCAGCAAATATAATTCTCTAATACAAATTATTGTTAATATCTGTCTCATGAAAGTTCAGAGGTCGAAAGTAGAATAAACTATTATTAAATAAATTAATTATCTTCACTGCCATTAGTCACCACTCCACTTATTTACATTGGTTAGTTCGCATTCGTGATTTTTAACTGTTTTGGCCTTTATTAATGTTCATATAAAATAATACAAATGACGGCGAATCACCATTGCGTTGAAGAAACTAAAAGCCAGAAAAGACATTCCGTTCAGTTGCCATCTTCACCGATAGAGGTCATTTCTAAGCTAGTATGGGATTGGATAGGTTAAACGCACTTGGAGACCATTTCAAGGTCACGGTAGCCTGGGTACCAGGGCACGAGGGTCATAAGGGCAACGAATTGGCGCATAAAACCGCCAGACAAGGCTCATCAATGCCATTCATTGGACCGGAACTCATCTGCGGTGTCGCAAAGTCGAAAATAAATATGGCCAGAAGGAAGTTGGTGGCACAGAAATGTCTCATCTGGTGGTCAAGTTTTGAAAATCAGTGAAATCGAATTCACAAGTGAAATATTTTGATTTTAAATTCGCCATCGAAATAGTATTCCTAGCTAGTTTTGAATTATAGTGAAACGAAATTATTATAAATTCACTTAAATTAATTTAATTCGAACGACACAATCTGACAACAACGGAATAGCCCTCATATTAGTTCAAACGTAAATTATTAAGGAAAAAGAATAATAATTGAGGTTAAGATTTATCATTTTCATGAGATGAAAAATATAATAATAATGAATTAAAATATATCTTGATATAACTTATTGGTGATTTTTCAAGAGATAGGTAACATTTATACAGGCTTAGTAAATTGAATTACACATAGGTATACGTTATTATTTTATTATTACAAGACCCAACACAAAAGTATAAATACAGCCCGATGTTAGTTTAGTAACTACCACTTCCATAGAAGCGAAGATTACTTAAAATTATTCTAATGTTTTTCTTATTTATTTGAACTGTTTTTACCGTGGGATAAAATTATACGCTCACTATGGCTAATTACTATTGATTTATTGAAGAAATGCTTACACACTATAATAAACTCAATTTATATACACACCACTTAATGTCTACTAATTTATCTACACTCGGTATAATAATTGTCCTAATTTATCTTCAATACTATTTATATTCACTATCTGTTCACTCACTGTATACTGAAACTGTTTACCGATTCACCGTATACTGAACAACTCCTCGATTCACTCAAAATCCGCGTATATATAGGGCTCCGAAACTCTAGACCTTCCTTGAATTTACCGCCTTCTATGCTTCGAGAACAGTCTGGAATAATACCTGTTAAAGAACCTTTCTAGGGTCGCATTCGCCAAAATTTAGAGTTTGTGACAGGACCGGCTTCTGAATCACTGAGTTCGTAACATTATTATATCTTAATATGTATAAAAAATCTCTCATATTTTTGACGAAGGTACAACTTCTTTCCTACCTTAGTAGATTTGTTCATAATTGATGCTGTTATATGAGCTGCCAAATATGGATCTAAAATGTTTATCAATTCGCCAGCAGCTTCTTCATGAAGTCACTTAGATTGAAGGGATCGTGCCTAAAATGATGAAGCACCGTTTTTGGCGTTAAAAAATCATCCTCCACACAAGTTTCACAACATTATTTAGCACTATTTGATGCAGTTCCTCTAAATTTGCCATGTAGATTTAAAAAATATAAAACGTTCTCGCGTCATTCTCGTCTAACTAATAACTCGTTATTACTATGCTAATTACTAGTATGTAGAGTAGGTACCTAACTAAAAAGGTTCAAAAAGGTAGTCAAACTAAAAGGAGGGATGTTAAAACTATACAAAGTATCTGACAAAACCGCAAAACAAAATTCGATCATTCTAACCCCAAATAAATCAACATCTCGCAAGTGAAATAATCGTTTCGACAACTAAACAGTATTCGAATAGAATTGGTGTAATTTTTTCGAATTCGAATTTTGTTTCACACATGAAATAAGTTCAAAACTTGGATTGATCTAAATCAATCGAAATATGGGAAATTTCACTAGTGAAATATTTCAAAACTAGACCCCCAGGACATTAGAGGACAATCACCATCTTTTACGGCAGACCTAATAAGCAAAAAAATTATGAGGTGATTGCACATATAAAATTATGATGTGTCTTTCCTTTTGAGAACATTTTCTCAGCACCTTTGCGATATATCACCCCTAAAAGGTGCTGAGTGTAACAATGAAAACTTGAAATTTAGTAATTTCCTTGCAATGCCAATGACTAACCACCGAAGAATAGAGGAATTTTTCCAGAACGTTTTAACAAATAAATTCGTCATCGATTCCAGTCGTCCTCTCCTCGTCTAATTCTAGTTTGCGTTCCTTTCTTCTATTGCTTCCGTTGTCCTGTTTTTTTTTCTAGCGTCAATAATTATTATAATTAGACTGAAAACCTCCCCACTTTTTTTTATCGTAGTCCCACAGGATTTTTGAACATGGCTATTCCCTTTCTTTGACGTATTTATTGTTTTTAATGAATAATTATGATCCTTCTGTCACAACTGTGTGGACTGAGTAAAATCCGTGATATAATTCAATTCTATTGCTGCCCGTTCTCACAAAGTTTGACATTGTAAACTGTCCATATCTATTTTCGATACAAATCGCCAAAATTTATTTTCCTCTCAAGTTGATGTAAAAGGGGTGTCACGCTTCCATAAAGGTAGCGCTGGACATAAAAGGGTATTCAAATCCAACCCTCATCAAATTCATTATTACATAGCAAGCACACTTCCTACAGATTCTATAGAATTTTAACAGACACGTTTTGTGTAAAAAATATGTTGTTTTTGGTAATTAAAAGCAAAGGCGTGTCGTGCTATATTATAGCCGGTAATTTTTTGGAAATTTTAATAAATATTAGAAATTGCTTTATAGCCCAATCAATATCGATTGTTTGTTATCAAATTTGATCACGGATGATAATTGAATTGAATACGTAATTCTGTAAATATAATTAACACATTTTCTAACCGATTATCCTATTTTTTTATTTATTTTCTCAAAATATCCATATTTATTTCATCACCCAGCGTATTTCAGCAAAGCCGTGTCAATAAATTCTCCACCAGCATAGCTATGAAATTTTTATATAAGAAATAATAAAAAGTTACTGTGGATCATTGACCTTAAACCCCAGACCTGACATTACCTTTTGCCTTTTAATATTCTCCAGACGAAATGCGTGGTCAGCTTACATATTTCAATATAAATATTGGTTTGTTGACTTTGTGATGACCGTTTATACAGCAAACAAAACATTCAAATTACAGATTAACGTTTTCACAGAAACCTAAAGTTTCAGAGTAATTTTGACTCGGCTCATTGAAATTATAGTTTGTCTTCTTGACATTGATAGCACAAGTTTCAATTTGAAATAAGCCTTTGAAAAGCTCTTGGGTTGTTCAAATAAGTAAGCTTTTTACATTGGAAATATAGTTTGACACTTATTATTTCAACTATGCCAAACTATACGTGTTTAGTAGCTAGGTCCAGATAGCTGACATACAATAGACCTCCCCCTCTGAAGTAAATTCGTGTTTATCATATCTACTAACTTGAACCCACTAAAATTTAATTGCCTACTGCACTGAACTCTCCCTGGTTTATTGTATCAAAGATAAAGAAGCATTTTGGGTCAGTTCTAGAAAATCGCTCTATATCTTGAAAATTAAACTAATGAAGATCAAGTAATCTTCTATATGCTCAATTTTTCTAAATAGGTATCCTGTAAATTATCCAAGCTGGGACATCCCGTAGATAATGGTGAATTCGATCCGTACATGTACAATTCCAGTTTTGAAGCAGTAGGAGCATATTTTATGCATTTGTTATAAATATATTCATCATAATCATGCAAATGAAATTTTTGATTAACTTGTTGATATTCTCATATCAATGATTTGTTTTATTTGATGAATAATTTTGCAAATATTAACCCAGTTTCGACTGCACCGCATACTTTTGCATAAAACACTCGAAAAATATGATTGATATGATTGTCGATATATGGCACATGCATGGTGGCATGATTGTCCAGGTGCAGTGGTAAAACTCCCAGAACGTTGAGTTTGGTTAATTATTTAGAAAAGGTCGATTAAGTCGATTAAGCACGAGAATCGTGCAAAAAATACAAATAAACGATGTTAAAAAACTGTAAATTACTTTTTGAGTCGGAACCACAGTAAAATTGAATGTTTTATTATATTTTCATTATATTATTTGAACCTATGTTCAACTTAAACTTGTAACGCGTTTCGCTAACACAGTAGCTTTCTCAAACGAGTGGAGGTATAATGAAAAATTTTCAATTTAGATAGTGCATTAATACGGAATTTTAAAGGATATTTAAAAAGGAATTAGAAAAAAATGTTTTACTGGAAATAAAGTGCAAAATTAAAAATAATTATAACAAAAAAACAATACGTATTAAAATTTGGAAAGCAAAATCTAGTTCAAACGTGTTATCAGCGTAAATCAATATCTATTACTCTTCCATTAACCGTATAGGATTTCGTAACATGAAGGACTATTTTCGAGAAAGGAAAATTCAGTGTTATATATGTCAGGTAGATCAATCAACGGTAGTAGGTCAGGCAGTGTTTGAAAAACTAACCAGCTCCAATAGGATAGATCATAAATTTTTGTGATTTTCTTTAAAATTCAGTTTGAATTCGTCAATACTAACATTCAGCCGGAATAAATTAAAAATCAGTATAATAATTTGATAGGTGACGAAAAATTTTAGACTGTTATCTGAAAAAAATGTTCCTATATTTATTTTCGAACTGCATATTTCAATTACAAGGCACAGTATACAAAAAAATAAAATTGTCTGCCAACATCGTATCTTAGACACCTGTTTACTGGCTCTTGAAGTATGCAATTATAAACGATTAGTATTATTAATGATGTTTTTAGGGAATCAAAATGTGTAAAAATATAAATTTTTTTAAAAAAGGAGCCGTTCCTTCGCCGGCACCACCTCAGCCTCCTGGGGTTATTGAGGATACTCCTAGTATTCTGACTACAGCCTATTCAGCCAATCCGTTCCCTGTATTAGCTCATACAGGTTCTTTGCTGGTTGGTTGTAGAAGTCTTGGGGTCTACCATATAGTTTCTGCCTCCTGTGGTCCAGCGTCTCACAGTTGCATAGTATAGTATTATGCAGAGCTGTTTCGGTATCCTTTTTGTATTTTCTGTATGTAAGGTTATACAGCCCTATTTTGTTCAGGTGCTCCTTTGTGGGAAAGTAGTGAGTAGCCCCGTTATGGTGCGTAGTTTGTTCCTGCTCATTGAGAGCAGCTCTTTCGCTACTTTTTCTAATGGTTCTTTTATAAATTTCTTCCCATGTATTTGCCTGGGCGTATTCTTCCAGTGTTTATTGTGTTGTTCTTTTAGCAACCCAGTTAACCATAACCTAGTGGAGCAGCTAGGGATGCCCACAGTAGGTTCGGGTCCGTTCATCAGGGTTGACGATCCTGCACTTGCGAGTTCGTCAGCTTTTTCATTGCCAGCGATTCCTTTGTGACCTGGGACCCACTCCAACACTGTTCCGAGTCGCCAGTCTTCTAAGTTCTTCGCCGCATTCCCATACCAGCCGATATGTTACCTTAGAGCTCTGAAGTGCTTCAAGGGCTGCTTGACTGTCACTGTAGATCCTTGATCTCATTTTAATCAGAAATAATGTTCAAATGAGAGCGTTTTTATGTTATAGATAGTTTAGTTAATAAAATTCGGTATGTTCACTTTATTAGGGAAGCCGAGTTCAAAACTGTTCTATGAAACCATGTATAATGAGCACCAACTTTAACAAAAACATCATATGAAATTTTGTAAAGATATATAATTTATAACTGTAAAAAATTTTAACGTTTGTAGTAAATTTATAATAGTGACAATTTTACTCTTTTTACATTGTATTAATACATTTGAATAAACTAAAAACTGCTAGGCGATTGAAACATTGATTAAATTTATTATAAAACATGTCAATCCTATTCGGTAGAAGCTTTCCCTTCATTTCCTGAAATATAACGAAGACGTCAAGCAACAAAAGATTTCTAAAAATAGGAATATGATGTATGAG
>CAJUYG010000005.1:468337-599230 GCA_910591675.1 Galerucella calmariensis | reverse complement strand
ACTAATCCCATAATTCAGTCTGATATTATAAATTTATTAAGAGTTTGCTTAAATCAAAATTATTTTCATTTCAACGGAAAGGTTTATAGCAGTAAAGAGGGTTTGATTATGGGCAACCCTCTCAGTCCCCTATTATCAGAAATTTTCATGGATAATAATATAGAAAAGATAATTCATAAACACCCCCTTAGTAAAAAATTTGTTTACTGGCACCAATATGTAGATGACATTTTAGCTTGCTTCACTGGTACTACGAGACAATTAGATAACTTCATTACTCACATTAACTCAATACATAAAAATATCAAATTTACAGTAGAAATTGAACAAAATAAGTCCATTCTTACAATTTCAAATATAAATAATAGACATGACTTTTTCTATATTTCACAAACCATCACATACAGACATTACAATTCATAATAGTTCAGTCCACCCAATCAGTCACAAATTAGCAGCTTTCAATAGTATGATACATAGACTTTTAACAGTTCCATTGAATATTGACAATTACAATAAAGAACTAAATATAATAAAACAAATAGCGGTTAATAATAATTACGATCCAAATTTAATTGACAACATCATAAATAAAAAGATACGAAAACATACTCTAGAACAGTCTTTCCCAACGTGGGCGATAACGCCCCCTTGTGGGCGCTGCAGGCCTAAAGGGGGGCGGTAAGAGACCCAGAAAAAAAGGGGGCGTTGTGTAGGGCTTTGGGGTCGATTTATAATTTCATCTACCTAGCTAGGAAGACTCTTAGACACCGACTGAGCTCTCGACTACATCTTGTGAACATCAACTAATACTAATTAAGATATAGCTCAAACTCGGTTCGATATAATAGACCGCAGGCAATTATGTTTTAACAAGTTTTTGTTAAATAATCCGATTTGTACATTCCTGTATCAATCGGCTGGTTCTATAATACTTGTTCTTGCTTGTCGAGTACGATTGGGCGTCGAATGAGATAAACGAGTTTATGCACGTTTGTCTTATTCCTGTTGGTGCGTGCTGCTCAGTGCTGCCAGACGTGAGGTAAGAAATTATCGAGCAGCGTTGACAAAATTATCGGATTTTTCAGATAATTATGTTACACACAGAATAATTTAAAACAAGGGCCCTAATGAGAAAATATTTTGCACGAATTTTTTAAAATTCATTTTATTAATACCTAATAAAATGTTTCTGGTAAAATATAAAAAATTAAAAACATATATTATGTGATAAAATATATAAAAAAAGAAACAAAAACATATATTCTAGTCATTTACTCTTCTAAACATTAACCCAACGTAACATCTCGAAAAAAATCACAGTCAAAAAAATCATAAAGATAAAAAAAACCTATTCAAAGCAAACTTCGACATCGTCTTCATCGTCCTTTTGATAAATATTATTTGAAAACATTGCGTTGTGATGATACCTATTTATGTCCCATGTTATTTCAATAATGCGTTTCAATAATCAGTTATAAGTACTTAGCGGTTTTTAAGTATGTTTAAAAAGGGGGGCGTTAAAAAATAATTTATT
The DNA here is from genome assembly GCA_910591675.1 of Galerucella calmariensis. Lineage (NCBI taxonomy): Eukaryota > Metazoa > Arthropoda > Insecta > Coleoptera > Chrysomelidae > Galerucella > Galerucella calmariensis. The sequence goes on along the minus strand of CAJUYG010000005.1, from coordinate 597,693 downwards.
CTTAAAGTGGGCAGTAGACAAAAATAGGTTGGGAACCTATGCTCTAGAACAAGTATTTCCTTCTGATAAAAACAAAAATAACCAATTTAAAAGCTTAACTTACTTTGGAATACCATCCTTAAAAATAAAATCATTTTTAGAAACTTTAGACTTGAATATTTGCTTCAAAACCGACAACAATTTATCCAAATTTATTAAAAACAACAAATCCAAATCTTCAAAACTAAATAAATCAGGAGTTTATAAATTAAAATGTGGTAATGACGACTGTGATAAAATTTATACAGGTAAAACTTTTAGGAATTTTAAAACTAGAATTTCAGAACACAAACGTAGTTATGACAACCAAAAATCAGATTCCAACTATTCAAATCATTTATTAGCAAACCAACACTCTTTCGATTCAAATTTTGAAATTTTGCATATAGAACCTAAATCCTTCTTTTAGAAGCCCTAGAGATAAATAAAAACAAAATATTCAGATAATCTTCTTAACGACCAACTTGATATTAACAATTCTCCCTTATTAAACCTTTTTACCTAGAAAGGTTAATGTAGGATTGTTGTGAATGAGTTTTCAGGTAAACTGAAATACTTTAGTTAATCCCATATTTAGACAAATTCTTTTCATTTCCTTGTAAATAGATTATAATTTTATTGTTAAATATCCGTATAATTTAGTATTAAGGCACTGTATAAATTGAAAATTTCTCATTATACCTCCATTCGTTTGAAAAAGCTACTGTGTTAGCGAAACGCGTCACAACTTTAAGGTTAAATATAATGTAGATTTAACAAAATAAAATTGTTTGATTTCATAATAAAACATTGTTAAATGTAAAAACAAAAATATCCCCATTAAAAATATCTGGGATATATAAACTTAAATATCCAGAATATAATGCTGCCTACATTGGTCAAACCCTTTTACGGAATCAGCTAAAATGTAATATTGGAAGAAATAAGTAAAACCGAGAAAAAGAGAAGATCTAACCATTGGAAATATCTAGTAGGGCTTATACAATCAAAGACTCTTCTGGGCGACTACAACGTGTTGAGATCAAATGAATGCATAAGTCAAAGTAAAATTGCGCTAAGAGTTTTGACGGGATATTGTCGCCTGAATGGGCACCTGAAAAAGCTCAAAATAGTGGAGGAAGAAGAATGCAGATTTTGTGGCATAGAAGAAGAAACCTCCATCCACATACTTTCCAACTGCACAGCACTTCAGAATCCTAGAGCACAGCATCTGGGAGATTACTGGATAGAAGAGGAACGTTTACCTAAGTTGAAGCCTGCAGACATCCTAAAATTCCTCCGGGAAATAGAACTAAAGGAGCTACTAGTTTCTGAGACTCTCCCCAGAAACTAAGTAGAAGTAAGGGAACACAATAGATCTTTTAGGTCTCAGTGAATGTCACCCCAAAATACATACATACATACATTGGTCAACCCAATCGAAATTTTGAAATTAGATTCCCTTAAAGAATTAGAAAATAGAAGACACTATTAAATTGTATTCTTAAGTAACATTTTAAAGATCAGCAGATATTAGTTTTCCTTAGTTTCATGTATCATTGCAAAGTTATACTAATCTTGAATGGGAGAAAGATATCCAGGATATTCCCAAAGGGCTAATAATATCTAAGCTTTAATATTTGTTATATATCTTCTTCTTTTTTCTATTCATATACCCAAGTTCACACCATATGGGAAACTTTTTATTATCAATTTTAGGAAAATAACTTATTCTTCATAAAAAGTTCTGCATGTTCTAAAATCTAAAATACAATTATCAGATATGATTTTTTTTAGTATTATACAAGGTTTCTCATAAAATATGAACTTTACTCAAGAGTAAAGTACCTTTAAATTTGACAATATCGAAAAATGTTATAAATAAAAGTTGATCAGAATTGAAAACTACGTTCAAATATACCATTTCATCTATTTATATGAAAAAAATGTATTATTTTTTAAAATGTATTTCTAGATACAATAACAATGCAAATTTTACGGTAGCTACGAGTAATATAGCTCTGACAAACTAATGAATGTTTGACAGTAACTGTCAGAACGCGTTATAATTTTACACAAATATGGTAGCGCTATTAACCCTTGAATACCTATGACCTACAAATCAACCTACATACCGGTACGGGGTCCTTCAGAGATCCCACAAAAATATATGAATTTTTGTAAATATTTACACTTACTCTAAAATATTTGTAAAGAGTTTATTCAATTTTGATGAAAATAAAATATAAGTATGTTTCTTATTGTCTGACAGCACGCGAAAAGGTCACAGATGCTATATAGTCAGGTAGTAAACCATAAGCGTCACCGTTCATCTAAGGAATTTATTTACTATTTAATTTTATACCCGATCTGATTTATAAAGGTAATATGAATCTAAATTCGGTTAGTTAAAACAACTTGATAATTTCCAAGAAACATTACAATAGGGTCCTACTAGGGATTGTCCTAATGACTACTTAGAAATTTTGCAGGTATATACGGTGGTATATGGTCTCGCCCAAATTTGTATAATTTGTTTTGCTCAGAGTCGCTTACGTTCCATAAGTGTTAACTGTGTTGTGAAAAATGTCTTCAAGTTTCACCCCAGTAAAGTGTAAGAGCGTGCTTAGCTTACAAACGAAGACTGTAGTGTTACATGTGCATGATGGACAATGCCACTTATCATTCGCGATTAACAGAAAATCTTCCATCTACCTCTTGGAGAAAAGCTGATATTAGAAACTGGTTAATCGTAAAAGATATACCATTTGAAGATGATATGTTGAAAAAAGAACTTTTAAAGGTTGCTTCAGATCACAAGCTACTATTCAAAAAGTTTTTTATTGATGAAATAGCCAAGAATCGTGGGATAACAGTTCTTCGTTTGCCGCCATACCATTGTGAATTAAATGCAATAGAGTTGATATGGGCCCAAATGAAACGTTATGTAGCTAGACATAATAAAACATTTAAAATGAAAGATGTTCGTGAATTAATGAAGTACTCATTGACAACAATAACTGAAGAGAACTGGAGAGATGCTGTGAATCATGTAATTAAAGAGGAAGAGAAAATGTGGGTTTTAGATAACCTCATAGAAGAAACTATAGAACCGATAGTGATCTCTCTCGACGAGTCTTCGGATGATTCTTGTATGGCCAGCGAAGAGGATGATACTATAGATTGAATTTTATATTTCCTATAAATGGCATGTTTACTTTACTTGACATACATTAATTAATTGTCAATAAATTTGAATTATGAAAATTAAACTATATTTTCTTTAATTAATTTAATTTAATAAAAATGAAAATGTAACTTGTTAATATAGGCCTGAACGAATGAATTTTATTTCAACTGTAATGTCGACCGAATCTAATTAAATAAGCAGAATAAACTAATATCGTAATCTCCTCCACTGCCGCAATATTTATTGTTTATCTGGCATTGTTCAGTTTTATTACCATATTGAATTTTGAGCTGAAACAGGGATGTATAGATAACCAATACAGACACCTACTTGTTTTGCATTAGAATTTTAGTATTAACTTGTAAAATTCTTAGGATCACTCTGTAAAAGATACATTTCTATTTGAATATTTAATGAGGCTACTGTGCTGTCAGACATTAAGAAATAGAGTATAAAATTATAAAAAAAATTGGTATACATCGAAAAATCTAATTACCAAACTAGACAAAACAAAATGTCACTCTATGACCAAAGAAATGGTTAAAAGAGGCAAAATTATTATATAATATGCATACAAAATTATGTCTGTTGTAATTTTAGTTTGACATACAACATAACAATAATTGTTTGCTCTTTTTTTCTATGGACTTCGCATACAAACGTCTTACAAAGACCGCATCTTGTGTTTACTTTCTTAGCATTTTTTCGAGAGCTCCTAGACATTATAGCTACAACGCGCCGCAGCATACTAAAAGATCGTGCAACATATATTTACCGACACATACCTAGATGCGAAGTTGCCAATATGTTCAAATAAAAAATATATTAGATAAAATTGTCACTCGGGGTCCCAATATAGGACCCCGCATAGGGTTAAGAAAATAGAAACAATATTAAACAAGCAAAAAACCTATTTTTTGAATGGAACTGGATGCAATTGCATATTTGAACGTAGTTTTCAGTTCTGATCAAATATTTTTTATACAATTTTTCGATATTGTCAAATTTAAAGGTACTTTAAAGGTTCATATTTTTTGAAAAACCTCGTATAATATTAAAAAAATTGATATCTGATAATTGTATTTAAAATTTTAGAACATGCAGAACTTTTTATGAGGACTAAGATTTTTTCCTAAAATTGATAAAGTTTCCCATATGGTGCGAACTTAAGTGGACAGTGTATATTAAGTCAATCACAAGATAGGTCACTATTTACTCTAGCCAAAATATTAAACATCAAGTAGACATCACCTAAAATGTAACTTCCGTCATATCAAAATAATTATCAATTATTTACACTGTTCATATATTCATTAAAGTGGAATTAATTAGAAACAGTTTAATTTATATTCATATACAGAGTTCGGCAAAAGTCCGGGACCGGACAAATATCGCGGAAAATATAAATTTTTTGGAAAATCTTTTTATACCACAAATTCAACTCCATTTTAAACTATAATTTGAAAATATTTTGAAATATATAGGGTGTTCCAAAAAAGCGTGGCGTATCAAAGTTATATTTTTTCTTAAGGAACACCCTTTATTTTATTGCATTTTATGATTGCCCCTAAAAATATGATACTCCTTCATAATGGTTCCCTATACCTAAATTCAGAGGGTTCCGAGTTATGCTGACTTTTTTGAAAATGTGAACATTTCGAAAAAAATTAATAACTCATTGAAATAACAAATTCTACCAAATATTCTCTCACATCTAAATAGTTGGACATTCTTGAATGTATTCCACGATTAAGTACTAAATATCTCTTTACAGGGTATTCAGAATTTTCAGTTTCATTATTAGATCATTCAATGTGCAGTATCAGGCTTATTTTAAATGGAACACCCTGTATTATAATAGTTGATCATATTCAAAAAAATGTCCTCTTTCGAATGGTACAAGGGTGTCTTATACAGGTATTATACTTTCCGTGAAATTTACAATTTTCTTAAATTTCATGCTAAATCGATTTTAAAACATCTGCAATTCTGTCTAAATTTCAAACTAATGATCTTGGAATAGTTGTTGTAAGAAACTAAATAGATCACGTTTCAAGCCTTCAGAAAATATAGGGTTCTGCTATCCTATACCGAGTGGTTAAAAATATATAGCCAGTCTCACAGAAAAATCACTATTCACTTGGACATTTCATGAAATAACAAAAAATAAAAACTTTATTACTTTTAGTTGTTAGTTCCGTTTTTATTCATGTTGTATTTTAATGGTCCTAATAATAATTAAGTCAATCTTCAACTTAACACTCGTATTGTGTGAAACTTTTTGGTTTTTTGCTACTTCGTAAAATAGTGATAGTGATAGTGATTTTTTTGTGAGAGTGGCTATATCTTTTTAACCACTCGGTGTAGGATACCAAAACCCCATATTTTCTGGAGGCTTTAAACGGGATCTATTTAGTTTCTTACAACAACTATGCCAAGAACATTAGTTTGAAATTTAAAGAGAATTGCAGATGTTTTAAAATCGATTTAGCATAAAATTGAAGAAAATTGTAAATTGCACGAAAAGTATAATACCTAGGTATAGGACACGCTTATACCATTCGAAAGAGGACATTTTTTTGAATATGATAAATTATTAAAATACCGGGTGTTCCATTTAAAATAAGCCTGATACTGCACATTGAATGATCTAATAATGAAACTGAAAATTCTGAAAACACTGTAAAGAGATATTTAGTACTCAATCGAGGAATACATACAACGAATATCCCAACTATTTAGATGTAAGAGAATATTTGGTAGAATTTGTTATATCAATGAGTTATTAATTTTTCTCGAAATGCTCACATTTTTAAGAAAGTCAGCATAACTCGGAACCCTCTGTATTTAGGTATAGGGAACCATTATGAAGGAGTATTATATTTTTAGGGGCAATCAGAAAATGCAATAAAATATAAGAAAAAATATAACTTTGATACGCCACACTTTATTGGATCACCCTATATATTTCAAAATATTTTCAAATTATACTTAGTTTAAAATGGAGTTAAATTTGTGGTATTGAAAGATTTTCCAAAAAATTCATATTTTCTTCGATATTTGTCCGGTACCGGATTTTGGCCGAACTCTGTATATTCGACAGTTTAATAATGTATTGATCTAAGTTCTTCAAATTGAATTAATTAAGAGGTTTGTTTATACAATGAATCTTACTAAGGTAGGTGTCAATACGAAAGAGCAGTTTTATAAAATCACAAGTCATTTTTATTGTCTATTGGTAACCAAATTGTTTGTGTAATAGTTTAGGATCATCATGTATAAAAGCAATAGATATAAATAGACTATGACAAATTATTGTAAACAATTGTATCTTCACGTATAGATTTCCAGAATCACTTTCACAATGTTTCTTTTTATATCAAGTAAATAATAATATTATTTATTCTAGTTTTCACGTGTTCATCGGTCAAATTTTTTACAGTTGATTCTACAATACAACTTTCTATTGTTTCAGATTACGCTTAGAAAAGCCATGAAGGAATTCAAATAAAAAAACAAGAGCGATCGCTCAAAATGACCGGTAACGGTGGAACTACACCGACTCCAGCCTCCGGAGCTGAAGCGAGCCATGGAGCCTCAACGTCCAGCTCCACTACACAAGGGGGGCATTGTAAGGGGCACCGTAGGCAAGAGTCCATGTACACTATGACTGGACTCTATTCAGAAAGCATCCCAGAAACGACAGAAATTGCTGAAACAAAATGTTCAACCAACTTTTGTCACGACACTGTTATTAAATGCCACAGTAGAAACCCTTCAGCTAGTTTTGATAGAGATAAAGCTGCACATACCGCGACTTACACTGAAACACCTGTGATATTAAAAAATACAAAAGAATGCGGCATTTTTCAATGCCGGCCTTCGTTTTTACAAAAATATGCTGGAATTAAGGTGAGTATTTAATTTATAAACATCCCTCAATTGAAAAAACCATTTAGTTCTTATACCCTTTCTAAAGTCATGAGAAATAAGCAAGTTTGGCAGATATATTTTCTAAAATTGCCAACTTCATAATAGAAATGTGAATAAAGGAGAACTAATGTGACCCAATGGGGTCATTTTCGATAATCTTTTTATTTTAGTTTTAAAAAGTTCAATATGGCCAGATTTGAAACGGGGCGTGTCCAAGCTATGACGTCAAATCAGCCTACTGGCCACAGTCAACGATTCCGACAGCGGCGGCTTGCGGCTTCATATTTTCATATAGCCGAGTACACTTAACGTGTGAATATTGGTTCAATTCGGTATTTTCGGCGAATATTGCATGTTAGTTGACGTTTATGTTTGTTTTTTATCAATAATAATTATAAAATGAGTGACAAAAAGAGCAACTACAAGTATTGCATAGTACCAGATTGTCAAAGTACAACCGTAAAAACTCCTGAAAACTTTTTATTTCGTTACCTAACGATTAGAAGGTTAGAAAACATTGGTAGAAAGCTATGCGACGTACTACATTTGTTTCTAATAAGGGGTCAAACTCACAATATTTCATAGTTATTTCTTTGTCAGCTTTAAAATTCGGTCGAGCTACAGCAAATACTTAGGTATTGCTTTGTTTTTTTTTTTCGCTAGGAACATTTGAAAATGCATTTGATAAATAAATTTCATTTTTATGTTTCCATCGCTGTCAATAAAATTTGAAAATGTGTCTTCATTCATTGGGCTTTGAATTTTCACAACAAATTCCTTACTTATGGCATCTGGTGATGCACCGATAAAAGGAAATTTACTTGATAGAAAAATTCCAGCTTTTTGGAACTTTATGGACGTCTTCTTTGATAGTAAGTACCGCTAATATCTCGCTTTCCATCTTAAGGCCTCGAGTCATAACAGAGGTCTGGAAAATCTTGACACCAAATATATTGTCAACTAATGTTTCATCATTTTTTTTACACCTTGTGACTTCATAGGCTTTTGAAGCGGCTATTCGTCCATATCGCATTTCCTGCCAAAGAACGTTTTCATTTTGATTTTTGGTTTCCTGTTCAACTTCTTTAAGTAAATCAGACTTCATTTCACTTGAACAAAATTGTAAAAAAGGCTTGGGTTCTTTGGAAAGGTCTGTTTTGATAAACTGGTAAATTAAGAAATTTAAAGACAGCGATGAATATTTTGGCGAAACAATAATGCATTAAAGTACCTATTAGTTATTTTTTTTTCTGGCTTCTGTGATACATCCAGGAGTGATTTGTCCCTATTTTCTGGGAAAGATCTTTTACCAACGTCTGAAACTCGAATTTTCTCGTTGTTGATGCTGCAGCCAAGTTAGACTTTTTCCAGTAGGAGAAGGATTCTCTGTTCTTCGGTGTAGCCACATTAAAAATGCCACAGCATGCTTGCAGCTCATACGCAGGACAATCGTGGCGTAAAACTTCTTCCACACAATTTTTAATCGTATCAATTTTAGACGAAACGTTATAATTTTTAGATTTTTTTTCATGTTCTGGAATGATCTTTGTTTTAACAATACAATAAGATTGGTCTTGTTTCACCTGAACATAATCAATGGCGTTATCACGATAAGTCGTTCTTGCAGATCTGAAATGAAATTGAGCCCAAAAACGGCTACATCCAAGTACATAAAAAAACGCATAACATGAACTGATATAGTCTTTATTTTGGTTAAAATACGCATAACCATTATTACATCCACCATCGGCAAATTGCCAAAATCGCCTTTTAAAATACCCCAAAGCCCTTCTACAAATTAATTATTACACTAGTCTACGCCTGGAACCATAGATAACATAACACTCCTGGAACCTCGATACTGCCGAGCTCCACGGCTGATGTGACGTCACGTTGGCGCCTTTCGTTTAAGGGGCGGAGCTAACTTTTTATTCTAATTTCTCGGATAGTTTTGATTCAATCGATTCAATTTTTTCAGGATAACTATAAATGGAGCGGATTTATTGGAATTTTAACCAATAATGTCAAAATTTAATTGACCTAAATGTGCCCATTACAGAATATTTGCTCTATGCAGTTGATTTTTTGGTCCAGTTTTTGTTATAATATTGGTAGATCTTCGAATATTGAATTGTTTGTAAATATATGGTATAAAATCCAATTTTTATCTGGAAACTTTCAAAAACATTTAAACGTGGTCTATCAAAAACTTGTTGACACAATTGAAATTATCAATTTTTATCCCACAGTTGATTAAACAAGCATAAAATTCATTCATCAATAGCTAGCTTATCGAAAATTATTCTAAATATTGAATATTTTATGCATCTCTATCAAAATAATTGATGAATAGGAAACAAATATTTTTTCTCATACACACTATCTCTGATGTATTGCGAAAATCATAAACAAGCAATCTTTGCTTTTCTGTAAATCTTAATACATAGTTTCATCTCATTATATCTACATGTACCTCATTCTATTACATAATAATAATTTATTGCCTCAGAAACATAAGTTTACAGCAAGGGTGTATGTGTACAAATCAATCAACGACCATCTTGCTTTAAAACCATGAATTGTATCTATTTATAATTTATAAAAAATATTGACATCTTTTTTCTTTTTTTATTTCAGTTCTTCGTGTTACTTTTGTCATTCCTTGTTACCTTACAACAAGCGTTAAGTTCTGGTTATATAAATTCTGTGATAACAACAATCGAAAAACGTTTTGAGATACCATCAAGTCTATCAGGCCTGGTGGCATCATCTTACGAGATAGGCAATGTAATCACTGTTATATTTGTAAGTTATTTGGGTAGCCGAAGGCACATTCCAGTATGGATAGGTGTTGGAGCTGTTATTATGGGTATAGGATCTTTAATATTCATGGTGCCACATTTCATAGCTGAAGAAAATAGTGGCATAACTGTTATGAATACAACAGAAGAAAACATGTGTAGAATTATCTCCGTTCACGAACAAGATATGGGCTTAGGGAGGTTATCTTCGGGCCTCTCCTCACCTCCTTTGGCACCAAATAATATCAGGGGTGATAACTGTATTCAGGGTACTCCTTCAACTACAGGACCAGTTTTGTTGTTTGTTCTTGCACAATTATTATTAGGTTGCGGAGGATCACCACTATTTACTCTTGGTACCACTTACATAGATGACCACGTTAGACCAGAAAGTTCTTCAATATACATAGGTTAGTATTATTTTTTTAACATAACATCAAACATTCTGTCAAAATACGTGGCCTTAGACCACAAAAGATAGGCAATGTTCGAGCATCTTAGGCTAACTTTAAAAGAATATTTTTCAGTCCAAAAGTTGAGCTTTTTTCCACCATAAACTGAAATAGTTTTTGCAAACTACAATCGAATTTGTAGAATCTTCTAATAAATAAAAACTTTATCCTATATCTGTCTCTTACCATGTTCTAGTGTTAAAAAGCTTCTGAATTGATATTTTTAACTCTTTAAACCATTATTCTACTATACAATTATTTATTTTTTAGGTTGTATGTATAGCATGGCAGCATTCGGTCCAGTACTTGGATTCCTGCTAGGTGCATATCTATTATCATTTCACATGGATTCATTTACTCACATTATATCAATAGGTAAGATTTAAAAAATATATAAGCAGCACCAGAATAAAAAACAACTGTTTACTTTTATTATTCTCCTCAGTATGTCCTTTTCTTATTTATTAAACATTCTGGTTCTTCGCCTCGCAAACAAAAGTATTATATATTACCTTCAATTTTAGATCCTGGTGACAGCAGATGGGTAGGAATGTGGTGGGGTGGTTTCCTATTGTGTGGATTACTACTAGTGATAGTTTCCATTCCTTTTTTCTCCTTTCCCAAAGTACTTACTCACGAAAAGGAGAAAATAAAGCTTATGGAAAAGGCTGCAGCAGCTAATAACGCAGGCACTAGTTCTACAAACACGAATAATTCTACTAGAAATACTAATGCTACTACTAAAAACGACACAGGCTACGGAAAAAAAGTTAAAGGTAAGTCTGGAGTTTTTATTTTATTTCAAATTAATACCTTGATTTGTTCCGAACTTGATTCAGAACTACTTAAAAGCCATGTTCGAACTTATAGTTCAAAAATCAACTGCCTTTTGTTGAAGCGATTGACAGCACTAATTTTGACAATTTGACCACAATGGTTTTAGTAAGAGATATAGTGATGAATAGCGTTTCCGATAACATCACTGTTTTTCCATTTCTCCTAATCAGTGAAATTATGAACAATTATGAATGTTGCTGGAACAAATCTACCTCATAATTGTTGGTCTTTATTTGTATTTTCAATTTTTTTTGCAGATATTCCAAAGTCAATGTGGCGACTTGCTAGTAACCCAGTTTACATTGTAACTTGTTTAGGTGCCTGTATGGAACTTGTAATAGTTTCCGGATTTGTTGTGTTTTTACCCAAGTATTTAGAAACCCAATTTAGTTTAGGAAAAAGCCAAGCAAGTGTTTTCACTGGTAAGTGCATTTAAAAAAATATATAAGAAATAAGATTGAAATAGAAAGGATTGAAATAAGATCTGGATACTACCAGCACTAGAACCACATTGGTTATAAAATTACATAACTTTGTATGCGTCTCCTCAATTAACTCACTAACAATTTTTGCTACTGGTCAAGTGTTTTAGAACAACAATAGCCATGCTAGGCTTTGCTCTAAGAAAAATAATTCCCTGGCAGCACTGTCACGAAGCATTTTTATACCTTTACCAAAAAATAATCTACAGTTTCAAATAAAAATCGATCTTGACCCGCAATTAGACAGCGTTAAGGTCGCGACGTTGCCCTGTTGGACATTCATCTTGCCTACATTTTTTTTTGAAACTTTCATTTTAGAACAAGTCATTTGATTATATCAAAACACGACAACAACTAATAGACGCATATTTTCATTAACGTAATCTGATTATTAATTCTTTGACCGATGGCAAATGAACAAATTAACACAGCAATGAAAATGTAAACATGATGATAATCACTTTTGTTTATTTATTTTTGCAATTAATTCACTTCTACTGCAATTTTTTTTTTGAGAAATTGATGATTGAATATATTTTGTTCGACCTCTTTGAGATTTATCAGTTTCCTACAATAACTTGAATTTCTTGATTATTCTACACTGTGGGCCGAAATAAAGGGGTACAGGGCGATTTTTTTTTAGGGCTAATAACCTAACATGTCCTCAACATGACTGTGAATTTGGAAGCAAAAATAATGTACAGGGTCAGACTTATAAAAATATCATATAACAGTGCATTTGAGTCGTTGCAAATGAAAACTGTCTTACCTAAAATTGTATTAATATGCATTTTCAGTAGATAAACTATCCAGAACACTTCAGTAAAAAGGAAATTTTCCGAAATTACCGGATTCGCGAAATACCATTTTTTTTATTAAATAACATTTTAACTAATAACACATTTATGAAAACAGTTTAGTAACTTTAAAACTCAGAGTAAAATATTATGAATGTGGCCACCATTATTGTTTACCACTTCTTGAAGTCGTCTGCACCATAAATTGATAGCCCCATTTATTGCACCCTGTTCAAAATTGTTCCAAGCAAACTGCAATTCACTACAATTCACTAATAACTCGTATGTTTCAGGATCTATTGCAATTCCTGGTGCCTGCATAGGAATATTTATGGGTGGAGTGATTCTCAAGAAAATGGAGCTCCGACCCAAAGGAGCTGTACAATTCGTTTTAATCTCGAATGCAGTTTGTCTTCTGTGTTATGGATTACTGTTCTTCTTAGGATGTGATAATTTAAAAATGGCTGGTACCACTATACCATACTTCAACAGTACACAACCGTTTCAAGTCAATTTAACTTCTTCGTGCAATTTTGGTTGTGAATGCAGCATTAATGATGTCGAACCTGTCTGTGGAAACAACGGATTGACTTATTTTAGCCCGTGTCATGCTGGTTGTACTTCCATATTAAGTACAAACTATACCAATTGTGCCTGTAAGTACATTTCAGCATTTCATACTCTGAATTCATTTGGCTGATTCAATGTTGATTCATATACAGTGTGGAAACCACTTATGGAATAAAATTCTTTATGTCATTATTTTAGAAAATTATAAAAAATGCCGAGACACGTCAACTTTTGAATCGAGTTGTGCGTTATGTAAACATAAATGTAAATGTACAGGGTGATTCACGCAAGTATGCCATAGTCGGTGTTGTTTTTTTAATGAAACACCCTGTATATTTGCATATTTTTGAAATCCTCTTAATGAACCGATTCCAACAAACTATATAATGTATGGTCAATTATGAATTATACAGGGTGAAATTTTTATTTTTACAGTTATTAAACACATACATAAAATACCTGATGTATTTGATTTTAATATATTAAAATAAATGCTCAAAATGTTCTCCACCTAGCTGTTGGCAATAGCACAGTCTCCTATAGAACTCCTCCTTAACTTTGTTTAAAGTTTGAGGTGAAATATTCCGTATTTCTGTAGTTATCCTGTCTTTGAGGTCTACAATGCTAGTTCGTTGTGTTGCATATACTTTGTTCTTGAGATAACCCCACAGAAAAAAATCTAACGGCGTAAGGTCTGGCCACTCAATAGTACCTCTTCGTCCAATCCATTTATTGGGGAATATTTCATCTGAATAAGTTCTTACCATTAAAGCATAATGGGGTGTTGCCCCGTCTTGCTGGAACCAAACATTTTCATTTGGTACGCTAGGATCTATTGCGTTGGGATATAAGTTTGCCAAAGCAAGGAATAACTTCATTTCTAAGCATATTTAAATATTTTTCAGCTGTCAAATTTCTATCTATAAATATAGGACCAATAATATGGTCGCCTATGATACCGGCCCAAACGTTCACCTTTTGAGGGTACTGAGTATGTGTCTCACGCATTCAATTAGAATTCTCTGCTGACCAATATCTACAGTTCTGTCGGTTTACCTCTCCATTCACTGTGAATGTTGATTCGTCAGAAAAAAGAATGGTACCAAGAGCTATCTCATTTCTGTTCAGCTTATTCATCAATCTTTCGCAGAAATCCATTCTACGATCTGGATCGTCTTCTGTTAACTACTGCACAAAAGTTAATTTGTAGGGATGAAGTTTTTCTATATGAAGACATCTTAGAACAGTTGTATGACTAACATTATTTTCACGAGCAATTTGACGTGTACTTGAAGTTGGATTATCTTCGACACTTAACAAAATATCCACTTTCACATAATCTTCAACGAAGTGTGGTTTTCTTTTCAATGGTTTGACATGTCCAAGTTCTCTGAATTGTGCATGAATTTTAGACACAGTACTTTGTGAAATATTAGGCAATTCGGGATACCTGTGATTAAATAACTTTGCCACTTCAACTTGACTTCTGCAGTTATCCCCGTACCCGATCATCATTAAAATCTCAATTCGGTGAGTCTCAATTAAATATTTCATTGTTATGTCGACAAGGAATGAGTGTTTGACAAAGATTTTACTTTTTCAGTATACTGTCGACACATCAACAACTGACAGAATAGAAAACAATCTACATTATTTACCGATTTAAAACAATCCACATTATTTACCGATTTTGTTTAATTATTGGCGTGTTTAGGCAATTTTTAGGTATTTATGATAAAATTCATGGGCGTAGCAGGTTTTGTTTAATATACAAATACGTCTAATAATTAGTTAGTTTAGATTTTTGATAAATCCATATTTAGCTAATTTAAAAAAGTACCAATAGTTCAAGTGTATTAAATTATTAATTTTAAAATTTCACCCTGTATAATTCATAACTGACCATACATTATTTAGTTTGTTGTAATCGGTTCATTAAGAGGATTTCAAAAATATGCAAATATACAGGGTGTTTAATTAAAAACAACAACATCGACTATGGCATACTTGCGTGAATCACCCTGTACGTTTAAATTTATGTTTACATAACGCACAACTCAATTCAAAAGTGGACGTGTCTCGGCATTTCTTATAATTTTCTAAAATAATGACATGAAGAATTTTATTCCATAAGTGGTTTCCACACTGTATGAATGAACACTAGACAGTGATAATTCATAAGTGCACAATCATTAACTATTTAATACCAGATATTTCAATGTAATCATATAGTAATTGAAAACACACCGACTTCATATTTATTGAATGCTTGACTTTATTAAATTATAGTTATTAAAAGTATCAGTTATTTGTGCAGTCAGCTAAGTAATCACGTACTTCATCAAACACAAATTATTGTAAAAATTATAAAACGATATAAAGATTTCTTTTTCTCCCTGACACACCCATATATTTCCACCTGACAACGGGTTACTTGGAATCTTATTATATATTTTTTCAGGTATACATGGAAACTTGACAATTAAAGATGGTGTTACTTCGTCCATAAGTATCACTTCGCAGCTAGAAAGCGAGTACGCTGAAGTTACTGTTGTGCCTGTTGCAACTGCAGGTCCATGCAATTCTTCTTGTCATACCATATATCCATTTTTGATATTATTATTCTTTATGACATTTATAGTGGCTGTCACACAAATGCCTCTACTCATGATAGTTTTAAGGTAAGTGATTTAACATGAAACAGGGAAAACAATAATGACATTCACTTGAAACCCCACAAAATACACATAGTCGACTGAAAAACGGAGGAAAAGTCGCTTCCTTCTCGATTTTTTTTAGGTACAACCACATGTAGTCTTTACAAAATGATAGAGTAGGTCCCTGGCCATCTGAAATCGGCAATTACAACATTTTTTAATAGGGCCAACACTTTTTATTGCGAAATTTGTCAAAAATCTGTCAAAATTATGTTTTATTACTTTTTTACACATATCTCGAGATATCACCGGAACTAAGCAAGATATTTTCAACTTTTTTTTTTCAATCGGCAGAAAAAACATGAGCGAAGATTACTGCGTTATTTTCATTAGTATGGAAAACCTAGTTTTTTTTTGTAAAATATGAGAAAACTGTAATCACTTTTTTGCAGTACTATTTTCAGTGATCCAGAAACTTTTTTATTTTTCAAAATTTCACTAAATTATCTGCGTACCAAATAAAGCCAAAGCTTCAAGGAAGTTTTTGAAACAAGAATCACCATTATAAGTATTATAGTTTCTGAGCAATAAATACGCAAACTTGAAAGTTTCTGCAGCCGCGTTCAATTATTGTGCTTTCTAACGATCAGACATCTCTCCGCTTCCGCATACGTATAATGCGACCTGTCTATTCCTGAAAAATTTGGCCGATAACTTGATTCAGTTGCTAACACTCTTTGTTTTAACTGCGATTAGGTAGATATTATTTTGGATGTGTGTGTGTGTGTCTATTGAGATATTTGTGGTAACGATGGAGTGTTTATTTTGTGGTGTCTTTACAAGAAAAAGACAAACTTGTGACGCAAAATCCGAGATTGAAAGGATTGAATACAATTATATGTGCTGTAGAAAAAAGGAATGACACTTGTGCTCAAAAGATTTGGATCAAAAGGAAGATATTCTAGGAGGGAAGGTTGAAGTAAAATTTCATAAAACTTGCAGACAAATATTTATTAGTCCACAAAATATTGTATTGTTTCTCAAAGCAGTGGAACCGAAAACGCTTCATCGTCTCAGACAAGATATCGTAAAGACATATTTAATATTTGGCAAATTTGTCTAATATGTAACAGATCTGGAAAGAAAGGCCAACAGCGCTTAACATATGTGCAGACAGATTATACAAAAATATTGATGATTTTATAGACCCAGAAAATCTTCC
Source organism: Galerucella calmariensis (assembly GCA_910591675.1). NCBI lineage: Eukaryota > Metazoa > Arthropoda > Insecta > Coleoptera > Chrysomelidae > Galerucella > Galerucella calmariensis. The sequence continues at coordinate 580,734 of CAJUYG010000005.1, read as the reverse complement.
CTTTTTATCACAAGATAAAGCATTGGAAGTTAGTACAAAATATATACTTTATTTGTATAGGAACAAAAACAAAAATATTGCTTCCTTGAATCAATTACGATGGTACCTGACAACGGACTCAAATCGCACATCTTCTGAGTTGCCTCCCACTGATCATGCTTTTAAACAACATTTGAAAAGGTAATAAATACTTTTCTTAGTCGTCCATGCTTATATAATAGAAAATTACCTACCATAAGCTATTATTATTTTGGGTGTCTGTATCAATTAAACATTTGGTACAATATCCACATTCAAAATATGCCACCAGAAGATCCGACTCTATACGGATGGACATTAGAAGAAAATATTTGGAAAGCCAATTTTTCTTCTCAAGAACCAGTGCCCGATGAAGAACTATTTTGTCTATACCATGTTCAGACAAAAATTGCAGCAATAATAACTGTACCTGCATTTCACAAGGGTTAAAATGCTGCAGAGACTGCAAATATACAAATTGCTGGATCAGCCTATATAACCTATGAAATTTTATCAGACTGCGAAGATGAAGACTTTGAAAGATGTTTTTTGTTATTTAGTTCAGTTATTTTTATTTTATCAGATGTACCTAGTAAATAATGTCAAATAATGATCCACATAAATATCTTTATTCTTGCGATGAAGATAATTTTAATATTAAAATTTCATATTGTTAATTTAAACTAAAGAAATAACTAAACTATAACTTTTTAAAAATGTTTGGGAGCTTTTATTAATTTACAGGTCCACAATTAACAGTATTTTTAGCTATCTGCACTGCCGCGGTCGGTGGTTGTCCATGGAGGTGCGGAACCTCTTAACTTCAAGTAACTACTGCTTGAAAACTATAATACTTAGAATAGTGATTCTTGTTTCAAAAACTTCCTTGAAGCTTTAGCTTCATTTGGTACGCAGATAGTTTAGTGAAATTTTGGAAAATAAAAAAGTTTATCGATCACTGAAAATAGTGCTGCAAAAAAAGTAAAGATTACAGTTTTCTCCAATTTTACAAAAAAACTAGGTTTTATATACTAATGAAACTAACGCAGTAATCTTCGCTTATATTTTTTCTGCCGATTAAAAAAAAGTTGAAAATATCTTGTTTAGTTCCGGTATGTGTAAAAAAGTAGTGAAACATAATTTTGACAAATTTCGCAATAAAAAGTGTTGGCCCTATTAAAAAATGTTGTAATTGCCGATTTCAGATGGCCAGGGACCTACTCTATCATTTTGTAAAGACCACATGTGGTTGTACTTTCAAAAAAAAATTGAAACCTTTTTGCCCCTTTTTCAGTCCACTAACAAATCAAATAATGTCTTGAATATTTTTTTTAAATCCATTAATTCACTTTTTTATTCTAGGTCAGTCAATGAAGAAGAGCGATCCTTCGCTCTAGGAATGCAATTTGTGATATTCAGATTATTTGGATATATTCCGGCACCAATTTTATTTGGAAATTTGATAGACTCGACCTGTCTGTTATGGAAAAGCACTTGCGGTGAGAAAGGAGGCCGCTGTTTATTATACGATATAGAACAATTTCGATATAGATACGTAGGGTTGTGTGCTGGGATAAAGACTCTAGCGCTCGGAATATTTTTAGTCGATTGGTGGTTAGTTCGACATCGTAAACAATTAGATGAGGACAAAGTCATCACTGCTAACGAAATAGTCGGTTCAATTATTAGTCTAGATAAATGTAAGTATTAAAGTTTATGGTTTGAATTGAATACAATTGTTGACGTCTTAAAAATGTTCCAGTATTTGAAGAAAAACATGAAGGTGGTCGTCATACAAGGAACCCAAGTTCCGTTAGTGCCTATGAAATTCCCAGATCTCCAAAGCCTGTACCGGAGCGTCAAGACGTCAACAAAGAACACGAATCGGAAGAGTGTACGAATCAAGCACTACCAGAAACGCAGGACGTTCCCAGGCCTGAACAGGATTCTTCAGCCGAAAATGGGAGTCTAAAACGGCGCCACCTGTAGACTTAATAGCACGACTTAAAGTTTTATCTTTAAATTTAATTTTGACACTTTTGATAGTGATTGAGTAGTTAGATTGGTCTTTTGAACACACAAATGGGGCACCTGTGTAATTGTATTTTAAGTTATACTCAAAAAACGATTATCTTAGACTTCCTCTCGGTACCGTTAATAAAACCCAATAATTTCGACAATATTGAGTCAGCAATAACATTACATTCTGCTATTTTAAGTTCATTTTGTAGGTATTATTGTTTTTTAATAAAATAATTAGCAATATAATTAATAAATGACTTATGTTAGAATAGGGATGTTGACTAGGTACTATTTATTTAAATTTAGTTTCTAATTTAAGTTTATTGAATCCAATAGTTTTTAGTAAATGAATTAATCAACAGGCATTGGGCTCTTCTGCCGTTCTCCTTTAGTATGTGATTCTATCAAGCCGGCACTCTTTCCCAGTCGGTTACTCCGCATAGCACCGAAAATCCTCAAATTTACCAAAAAGGCCCCACATTTCGCTTCTCTAAGCTCTGAGATCACACTGGATAATATTCGCGAAAACGAGCAAAATTGTAATGGGGAAAACAAACCAAATCGCCATTACAGTACGTGTATTGAAACAAATAGGGGTTAGCATTGTTTTCCCCATTCCACTGACAGCTTTGACATATACTTCAGCGCCCACTATCGGAAAAACTTTCGCGAATAGCGTCAAATGCCGAGGTCTTGGAGCTTCCGCACACGGGATGGAATGACATCAAAATATCTTCTTCCCTACCCAAAAGATGGGCGCGTTTGCTGACTAGATCATTAATCCAGTCTACAAGTTGAAAACCGTGAAAAATAGAGAAAAGCTCCTAAAAATATGAGCAATAGCTCATTGGATTCGGAATGACCTCTAAAAAAATGTGTTTCGAGGATTTTACTGCACGTGAAAAATTGCAATTGTTATTTACAAAATAAGATGAAAAAAAAGAGGTATTTAGGTTTTTGTTAATAACTCGTAAACTATTAATATTTACGATATTTGGAAAAAAGGTACTTAAAGAGGAGGAAATTTCCGAAAAAAAGTTCCAGCTCCCGGAACTCTACCTCTATTATTAATAGTTTTAATTTAACGCTGAAAATAGGGCTCCGCGCAGCGTTGCTCTGCCGCTTAATACGGCGTACCACAGAAAATTATTTTTTTATTGTAACTAATATGAATTTGAAAATTTTAATAAATTATGGTATCATCCAGATACTTGAAAGAATTTATGCCCGTTGGAAAAAAATTTTAAATCAATTTTTCAAAAAGTTATGCAATTGTTGATTAACGAATTTTTTCCCTATCTCCGTTTTCATAAATGACGACAAAAAAAGTTTAAATAATAAATCTAAAAATATTTGCCTATGTGGAGCTCTTCTTATATATTGCTGTTTTTGTTATTTTTTTTAGCTCAAGAAAAAAAATATAGCGGTAGTTCGAATTTGTTTATAACAAATTGTTGAGTTAACAAACAATGAAATTATTGTTAAGAAATTTTTTTTTTCATTCACCTATTAAGAAATGCCAATTATGATTTTTGAAGAGGAAATCATTCCTTAACTAATTATTTGAACAATCGAAATATAAAAAAACTGTTATAAACAATAAAAAAGTTTATTAAAGAAAAAAAATATTTTAAAAATCATTAGGTATTAATCCAAGACAACAAAATGGTAAAAAAAAATTTCTTCAAATATTAAACTTGTCTATTTGTTTATAATCAATTTCTTTACAAATGATGTGAAACAATTTGTTCCAATGATACTTAATGCCATTGTTGGATACGAAAACAGCAATAATATAACATTTGTTTGAAAACATTTTTTCAATAACATTTCTTGGACTTTTCAATTTTTGTTAACTTTAAAAAATTATTAAAAACAAAATAATTAACTTTAATAAATTTTTATCGCGGTATCTTGTTGAGTATATATATAAGAAGAGCTCCACAAAGCCAAATATTTTTAGATTTATTATTTAAACTTTTATGTCGTCATTTATGAAAACGGAGATAGGAAAAAAATTCGTTAATCAACAATTGCATAAGTTTTTGTGAAATCGATTTAAAAATTTTTACCAACGGGCATAAACTCTTTCAAGTATCTGGATGATACCATAATTTATTTAAATTTTTAAATTCATATTTGTTACTATAAAAAAATAATTTTCTGTTGTACGCCGTGTTTAGCGGCAGAGCACCCATGCCGTAATCGCTGCGCGGAGCCCTATTTTCAGCGTTAAATTAAAACTATTAGTAATAGAGGTAGAGTTCCGGGAGCTGGAACTTTTTTTTCGGAAATTTCCTCCTCTTTAAGGACCTTTTTTCCAAATATCGTAAATATTAATAGTTTACGAGTTATTTACAAAAACCTAAATATCTTTTTTTACATTTTATTTTGTTAATAACAATTACAATTTTTTACGTGCAGTAAAATCCTCGAAACACATTTTTCTAGAGGTCATTCCGAATCCAATGAGCTATTGCTCATATTTTTAGGAGCTTTATCTCTATTTTCCACGGTTTTTATTTAACTTGTAGACTGGACTACATCAGCTATTTAACTTTCTTCTGGTCTACACATCAAGGCAATATTGTATTCAATGTCACGTGACTTGAAAATAATAGATATTTTTTATGGAATATTGATGAAAATCCTCTAAAATTGGGAAGGATATTGTGCTTTTCAATATTTCCAGCGTTTTTATTAAAGTCAACATCCCAATTGTGAACGGGATTATTTTTTATGGTATGTGGGATTGTGTAATAAATAAACAAAAACGCTTCATACAAAGGTGCCACCGAAAAAAAAAATGTATGAAGGAATCTATCTATAAAATATTCTTTTTTAAGTTAACGCACTAGTTTATTTTAACTTAATTTCAAATGAACTTACTTAGAATAATGAAAGTGATATTTATAATAAGATATTGTTTTATTTGATTACATAAGTTAATTTGATTGGATTTAATAGATATGCTCTAATTGGATCCGCTAAAAATTATTCTTATAAGTATATTAGATTCATCATTATGCTAAGTAAACTTTTCTACTGGTTTTTGGGCTGAAGGGATTGAATAATGTCAATTTATTAGGCGTCAGTGTTGATAATAAATGCCTTAAAATTATATGCATGTTGATAAATATTATATTTTTGAATAAAAAAATTAACACTTTTAATACATATCAAATCTTGAATAATACAAAATGTGCACTATTTATTAAGTTGAGGGCTTTTTAAATAAAAATTAGTGTTCACCGATCCCTTTGGTCTGAAATTAAGTAATACACTCGAGCTCTTAGTAAAACCGAATAAAAACAATTGTTAATCTTAGATCTTTTAGCCGAATTACAGTTACAGTTAGCTGAACTAGATTCTCACTCTTAAGATTATCATATTATACAACTAAAATACTCATTTTTCTTATTTTGTATTATATAGATAATTTTTTTTCTTATTTGAAAGACTGGTATTTGTATCACATACTCAGACATGGTTTGAACCTTAGGAATTAGATATTTTTTCAGATTATACTCGACTATTTTTCATTCCACGTCAACACTACATTGAATAATATATTCGTATGCAGATTGTCATTTATTTTCTAGTAAGAAAACTTTTTCGGGCATCAAACTGCTACATTATTAGGTACACTCGAAATTAAACCAACTACTTGAAAATAGTTCAATCAGTTGATTTCAACAAAACTTATCCAAATAAAAAGAACATTATTTGGAAGTTTAATAGGCTGTTGTCAGATAAATATAAATTGGTAATATTTTGACATATTTGACACATTTTCAACCAAATCGCAACATCATCTTCACTCTCACGGGATAAGGGGAAATATATTACAATTTTTATGCCGAGTATTGATTTTCATCTTTGAAAAGGTAGCGAGAATCAACAATCCTTAGAAATGAATGACACTCTATGGACTCTTTCTGTCTTTATAGTTCTTTTTGTATATCATCTCTTATGTGCTTTTCTTTGTCTGCATCTGCATTTCCTTTTACAATTATTGCTATTGTCTGGATTGCGTTAACAGATTGAAGCGTCTGCTTCTAAATATCGTCTGTATTTGTACTTTGCTATCCAATATACAGTATGCGAAAACTATTCATTCCATTCCATTTACAAGGAAAATATGAGAAAAACTGCTTGAAAGAGAGAGAAGAATACTTGTGGGCAGTTTGCAATTTTCATCCAGGGGCTGGGAGAATTTTCATCTCCCCCCTATTTTAACCGCTGTTGCCAGAAGCGCAGATTAATTTGTACAAATGATCTTTTTGTCTCGTTATCGTTGACTTTTTTTCGAAGTCATGCACAATAGGTAAAACTAAACTGATTCATCTGACAACATTGTCCTTTACAGAGAGAATTCACTAGTTAGTGTTATTCAGTATGTTCCCAGCAACGTACGTAACCTGTACATCTTAAAATTCACTTTTGTCAACTTGATCGTTTCTGACCAAGTTGACAATTAATTTCTAACTACAATACGATATTATTTTAGCCATTGTAACTTGAAAATAAATAGCGATTTGTATTACTAGGAAGGAAAAGGCATTTTACTCCCATGTGATACATATGATTTTTCCTCCTACTCACCTTTTTTTGAAAATTTATTTACGACACAAATAGGTAACGAATGTAATTAAGAACACAAGAATTATTTATCAATACATGTTATACAATTAAGTACATAGTATTGTTTAACTATATTTTAGAATTATTATATATGTTAATATTGAATGTGCAGTTTTGAGCAGCACTTATATGAACACCATTGGAAGAAGATAGGGTTTGAACAGGAGCTTTAGTATTTGAAATATTTTCGCTTAGCACATTGTAATGGTGGTAACTTCTAAATGCTTGGCTGATTTTGTTTGATCAAGTTCAGGTTCTACATTATTTCCCATAATTTGATCAGAAATTTTTCTTTTTTTTGTGTAAGATTGTTCTACATAACCTTCTGCGATATTGGTTGATTTCCAACCGCCATGCTGTTTTAGAGCTAAAATATCCCCACCAGCGTTTACTAACAGAGTTGCTGAAGTTCTTCTGAAACTGTGCCCTGTGTAATGTTTGGCATTTGGAAGATTGAGATATTCTGCAATTTTTTGTGGTATTTTGGATATACTATTTTTGTCAACCACTTGATTTATACATTTGCCTGCTTTAAAGCATACCAACAATCGTTTATGCTCAGTTTTAGGACATAGATATACTTTTTAACGATTTGAACAAAATTTGGGCCGTTACCTGTTTTAGTATTGATAACGAAAATTCGTTGTTTATACGTTTTTGAAGTGTGGATATTTATGACTAAAAGATTGTCTTTCTCTTCAATATCACCCATAGTCATTTTAATAAGCTCATCACATCGACATGCTCCAGAAATTCCAATAACAAGGACTACCTATGAATATTTTATATCAAAAATTAAATTATTTGCATGGAATTTCATTTCTTACCTTCATTAATAAAAAAACATCATTGGGGGCTTCCGTTAAGAATGTATTTATTTCTTCTCTTGTAAAAGTTTTAGCTTTATTTGGTTTGTATTCGGCATTTTGACGTTTTAGAAATGCAATCAACTTTGGATATTTAATATCGACATTGTCCTTCATTTGTATCATTGTGCGTAGCATTGAATATTTAGACCAAAGTGTTGAAGCTTTTAATGATTTTCCTTGTAGTGAAAAATATGCCAGTAAAACTTTCTCTGAATATTTATATGTATCTTTTTGTCTTCAGCCCATTGCTTATATTGTGCATATTGTTTTTCATACCTGTCTTTAGAATTTTGTGGTAGTAAGGTTAATGACGCTGTTAGCTTGTTCCTTAATATTAGGTGGTGTATTTGGAAATTCAAAATCACTTGAATCGCTCTCCATTTTTCAAAAATTCAACTAAGTTTAATGAATGTAGCGACTTTGCACCTTAAAAGTCAATGGCCGTGTTTACTGTCAGTGAGCCACAGACTATGCTTTTCATATTCTGAACTCAAAAAACGTATATCTAGGATTCCTGAAGTTGAAATTTGTATTGAAGAACTACGTTGGAGTAACATTAATGTTTGATTTTTACCAAAAAATAGGATATACAGGATGTTCTAGAAATTATGGAAACAATATGAATATAATGAATTCACAAGTTTCATCGTTTACAACTTACTTGAAATGAGGGGGAGGAAAAATACTTTCCTCCCTAGGGAGAAAAAGTATGAGTTTCCTCCTTGATTTGAGGGAGGAAAGTGTGTACTTTCTATAGGGGTAGGAGGAAAACATTCTTTCTTGGGAACCATAATTAATAAACTAATTATAAACAACTAAAAATTCCTTCCATTAATAAATTGAATTTAAAAAATAAAATAAGTAGTTACCTACACCTATTCTAAACATAAAATATAAACTTCTTGAACATTCTTCCACGAGAGCTTATTTCCCCCCACCACCACGTCATCGGCGGGTGCCGATTCGGGAAAATGCTCTTGTCATTCTTCCAGCCTCGGATGAACTAGATACGCCCATCGCAAGCTGCCTACAATTATTCTCTCTCTTTCAAGCAGTTTTTCTCATATTTTCCTTGTCGTACTTGTGTAAATGGAATGGAATGAATAGAGTTTTCGCATATTGTATAAAATCAAGTGACAATAATGATTTAAATTTTGTGAAATATACTGCCATTATTTGTATATTGAAGTATACAAAATCGTCAATTCAACGAAATGAACCAATAAATATCAAATGCTACCGCAAAAGTGTCGATTAAAGCTAAAAAATATATATACAGAGTGTTTAGGAAATACCTAATATCTAATTAAAGAAAAAAGTCTTACAAACCTACAAAAGAGTGTAGCAGTTGTGGAAAACGTATTTGAATGGTTAATAACTGATAATCAGAGTTCATGTTGGATATGGTCAAATTTTATATCAAATATGAATATGTTTAATGTAGAGTTGTAATGTGTTCGCTTCTTAAAATGATTACCTACCTGTCGCTTCTACTTTTGTTCTTAACTAAATATGATCTTCACGTTTTGTATTAATTTTTATTAAAGTTTTTTTCTGAACTTGTTGTTTTATTTAATACATTTCTTTTTACACAGTAGACCTTTCCCTACATTATTTATAAAAACGTGAAAATTGGCTGCTAAGCAAGGGTATTCTTGAATTATATACCAGGCCTAAGGTAGCCATGGTGCTCAAAGAACCCTCAAACATAAAAAAGACGCCTTATTGGACACGGACAAGGAAAAGATCGCACTGCAGGTTAAACTAGTACTGGGACAGAATAGAGATGGTCAAAAATTGCTAGTAACTAGTTAATTCCGTTTACGTAATTGTATTTTACGTTTCAACTGTATTAATGTTTATTGGGTGTTGCTGCACCTGTAGATTCGGCAAATTATTATGTTCTTTCCATTCTGTGAGTGGAAGAGAGGAAGCTATATAATAACAGAGAGACGATGACTAGAGAAGTGAACGTTTCGTGGAGAGGGAGTATGCTGTTCTCTCTTGGACATATATAACTTAATTTATAGTGCTCATTGTTCCTCCTATACGAGATTCTTCATATGCCGCATCATATTTTATTATCTAGATTGGATTCAAAATTGCTTTTTCAACCCACCTATTTCGTGAAATAGGTAATCTAAATCCTTCCAAATTGTAATCTAACAACTTGTTAAACAAGGACAATAAAAAATTATATACCTATATTATTGTTGATTGGATACATACCTACCTATTTACAATTATTTATACAATATGATATTACACATCCTAAAATTTATATTAAAAAAGTTTCCCATATGGTGCGAACTTGAGTGGACAGTGTATATTATGTCAATCACAAGATAGGTCACTATTTGCTCTAGCCAAAATATTAAACATCAAGTAGACATCACCTAAAATGTAACTTCCGTCATATCGAAATAATTATCAATTATTTACACTGTTCATATATTTTTTCCTTGAAGTGGAATTAATTAGAAACAGTTTAATTTAAAAAGTATATATTCATATACAGAGTTCGGCAAAAGTCCGGGACCGGACAAATGTCGAAGAAAATATGAATTTTTCGGAAAATCTTTCTATACCACAAATTTAACTCCATTTTAAACTATAATTTTAAAATATTTTGAAATATATAGGGTGTTCCAAAAAATCGTGGCGTATCAAAGTTATATTTTTTCTTATGAAACACTCAATATTTTATTGCATTTTCTGATTGCCCCTAAAAAATATGATTCTCCTTCATAATGGTTCCCTATAGCTAAATACAGAGGGTTCCGAGTTATGCTGACTTTTTTGAAAATGTGAACATTTCGAAAAAAATTAATAACTCATTGATATAACAAATTCTACCAAATATTCTCTCACATCTAAATAGTTGGGATATTCGTTGTATGTATTCCTCGATTGAGTACTAAATATCTCTTTACAGGGTGTTCAGAATACTCAATTTCATTATTAGATCATTCAATGCGCAGTATGAGGCTTATTTTAAATAGAACACCCTGTATTTTAATAATTTGTCATATTCAAAAAAATGTCGTGCAATTTACAATTTTCTTAAATTTCATGCTAAATCGATTTTAAAACATCTGCAATTCTGTCTAAATTTCAAACTAATGATCTTGGCATAGTTGTTATAAGAAACTAAATAGATCACGTTTCAAGCCTTCAGAAAATATAGGGTTCTGATATCCTATACCGAGTGGTTAAAAAGATATATCCACTTTCACAGAAAAATCACTATCCACTTAGAGACATTTTATGAATTAACAAAAAACAAAAAAGTTTCACACAAAACGAGTGTTATGTTGAAGATTAGTTTAAGAACATTAAAATACAACATGAATAAAAACGGAACTAACAACAAAAGTGATAAACTTTTAGTTTCATGAAATGTCTAAAATTGGATAGTGATTTTTCTGTGAGACTGGCTATATCTTTTTAACCACTCGGTATAGGATAGCAGAACCCTATATTTTCTGAAGGCTTGAAACGTGATCTATTTATTATAGTTTCTTACAACAACTTTGCCAAGATCACTAGTTTGAAATTTAGAGAGAATTGCAGATGTTTCAAAATCAATCTAGCATAAAATTTCAGAAAATTGTAAATTTCACGGAAAGTATAATACCTAGGTATAGGACACGCTTATACCATTCGAAAGAGGACATTTTTTTGAATATAATCAATTATTTAAATACAGGATGCTCCGCTTAAAATAAGCCTGATACTGCACATTGAATGAACTAATAATGAAACTGAAAATTCTGAACACCCTGTAAAGAGATATTTAGTACTAAATCGTGGAATACATTCAACGAATGTCCAACTATTTAGATGTAAGAGAATATTTGCTAGAATTTGTTATATCAATGAGTTATTAATTTTTTTCGAAATATTCACATTTTCAAAAAAGTCAGCATAACTCGGAACCCTCTGTATTTAGGTATAGGGAACCATTATGAAGGAGTGTATCATATTTTTTAGGGGCAATCAGAAAATGCAATAAAATATAGGATGTTCCATAAGAAAAAATATAACTTTGATACGCCACACTTTACTGGATATATTCCAAAATATTTTAAAATTATAGTTTAAAATCTAGTTAAATTTGTGGTATAAAAATATTTTCCAAAAAATTTATATTTTCTTCGATATTTATCCGGTCCCGGACTTTTGCCGAACTCTGTATACTAGGTATATATTTTCCATTACAATCATATTGTTTTAAAATGAACAATTTTTCTAATCACAATGGGAAATAAAAGCAAAAACCACAAATTAATAAAACCTTTATTGTGAAAATTAAAAATAAGTATTCAGGATTAATATCAAAGTTCCTATTATTCGGCTTGGACTTCCATTTTTGTTATTATTATTGAAGTGCTTTTATAATTATGTATTTATAAAATTAGGTACATATAATAATATAGCGTATCATTTTTAGGAAATTCCTATGAAAAAATAATTACCTATTTATGATTTGTGGTTTATTAGATTTCAGTAATTGGTTGTAAATTGATTGGTATTTGAAATACTGAAAATCAAATCTGTTTTTTATGATTTTTTTAAAACTATCTATCTACACACATTATCTGTCACAGCATTCTACCGTCTGGCTTATGAGTCACTTAGACAACCCAGAGATAACATGACTAACCCAGAGATAACATACGACTATCCGCTTCATATCGTATTGGGTGATGCCAAATGTACTTACTTATTTAGAAGCAGAAACCAATTTACAGATTTTATACATGTACTGATGATGATCAATCGGATAAGCAGATGCTCCAAAATTAATTCAGTATCATGTATCTGTATCCTGTATGAGTAGGCTGAGTAGGGAGGGTGAGTGTAGGCTCACAGCACTTAGGCTAGGGTCACACATGGGTCACACATTGTACATCCTCCCAAGGAGTTGTCCTCCTAGGTCATCGTCCATCCTGTCCTTCCCAGGAAGGTAGACAGATCACTAGGAGACATCTCCTTTATATCGGCAGGTGTAGGCGAAGATTCACCGAACACACACTCTCTTATTGACGATGTATAAGACATGCCTGACAGTTTCATATTCCTGTTCACACATCCTGCATAGAGGTGTGTCCACCAGACCCATAGTATGGAGGTATTTCCTTAGTTGACAGTGGCCAGTAAGAAATCCTACTGTTAAATAAAGCTTTTTCCTGGTCATCGCCAAATATTTCTTCGGCACCAGCTTCCCAGAGTTGCCCAGGGTGATCCTGACAAGACTGCATCCTTTGATTCCATTCCATCTCTTAAGTCTTAAGGGATTGAGCATGGGTGTGTAACGTTTGGCTAGTTCCGCAATTGTCGAAGTCGGTAATTCAGTAATAAGTGAAAATCAATTGGAAGCATTTGGAAAAGAAGGGGTGTGAAAATAATGGATACACTGATGGATTTTTTTGAAAATATATCCATGGAACAAACCAAAAATATACTCCGTCTCGGTATTATATTATACATTACATCGACCAACTCTGATTTTTAAATGTATATTTATAAAATTCTAATTTTATTAGAATAATAAGCGATATTTTATATTAATAATCTAGTATTTCATAAATGGGCTCAGAATAAAGATTGGCAGAAAAATATTCACTTCTGAATTACTCTGAGATTTGTAGAATCTGGCAACGCTGACATCTGCATTAGATTATTTTTTTCCACAACACTTTAGTATTCTTGAGAATGGAATAATAAAGTCGTCCAGTGCGTGAATCGGTTTACTTGTGTGACGAACTAACGAAACATACAATGGCTCACTTTGTTCTCGAATTAGAACTGATAGTTCCGTGAAACACAGCAAGCCTTCCCTCTCTTTTGTTTAGTCAGTGTACTGTGACAGTTGTGGCTGAAGGGGTCACATCACATCGCTACATCAATGAAATGAACGTGTTTAGATAGGGATGTTGATTGTCCTGTTTATTAGTTTTAAGCCAACAAGACCCAATGATTTACACTTTATATGGATTTGCAATATTTTTTCTCATATATTGGACGGTACTATGGATAATTCATTTGCTAGCAATATTTTACGGGTAAGACACATAACCTCAACCAAGCGCTTTATTTTTGTATTTCTTTAGATTATTCTGTTAAATGCAATGTTTTTTATGTTTTAGTAAATACAGGCTGCATAGGAAAGTTAAACCCTTATCTACAGATGAACCTTATCCCGGGGTCTCAATATTAAAACCACTTATGGGTACCGATCCCCATTTGGTATCAAACTTGGAAACTTTTTTCACTATGACTTATCCTATGGTAAGTACACTTTTTATAAATAACAACTGTAAACTTGTGATTGTATGCTACAGTTTTTATCCCATTGTTTTGCTAAAAATGCAGTACAAATTAACTGCATATTAATTTACACTTGAAATTATACTTTTTTCCTCTCAATGTATCAATATATTGAGATCAATCAACATATTTTTAAATTGAAACTAGCTAGGTATTTTTATATAAAGAATACTGTTTAATTTGTTAAGATTGTCATTGAAAAAACTGCAATAGCTTATAGCTTGGTAGGTCCAATGTGAAAGAAATACATATATTCAAGTTCACAAAGCTTAGAGCTTCAAGTTTCATAGCATCATATAGTATAAAAATATCAATGAAGTCTATTGAAATACATCATAAGGCTCTTAACAATTGTACTTGAAGTATAAATCTCTGAGAGAACTAACAGTTTTGTTATTCAGTGTATATTTGATTAAACATATTTGTGGTCTACTGCCTAACAATTATTATGATTTGGACAGCCAATTATTTTTTAATTTCCTTTATATTGAAAATATGGGTGTAATTTTATAGATTCACTTGAGTTTACCATACAATTTATGTATAAGTGTACTTTTATTAAAATGGGTTTTCCAATCCATTTTTAAAACACTAAGAAAGCATTATAAATGCAATAGAGCAAATAATTTCAGGAAAAACATGTTTATATTACTAATCATATATATATATATATAAGCTGAAAAGCGACAAGCGCATGTGATATATATATATATATATATAAATTATTATTATATATATGCTATTAAGATAACCACCTTGCGAATAACCACATTGCGAATAAAATATTGACCACAGCAACATTCGTAAAGCTTAATATAAATGATATTACCTATTCCATAAACAGTATCACTAAAGTTTGGTCCAAGTATTTTCAATTATCAATATTATTTTTCATGTACTTAAGTTGAGTAGAGAATTTAATATGTGATTGAAATACTATTACTTCTTTATGTTGTATGTTAAATCAATCACATTTATCCATATTAATAGATTCATTACTTTTACAGTTTAAAATCAGTGTAGGATTTGAAAGAAAATAATTGTTTTAAGTTTTGTTTTTAAATTTGAAGAACCAAAACTAAACATGTATAAGAATTGTGATCATTGAAGTTAAAAATTGATATGTTTATTCCACCATGTTAATAGGCAAAGTCAATGAAACTGTATTTAATTTATACATTTAATTGGAAATTTGGATGAACATGATTAAAAACTCTTGTTTAATCTAGTAGGTTGAGAAAATTTGGAAGTAAATAACTGTGAAATTTAAAATCCATTTCCATCCAAGATTTAATTAAAAGAGGTGGGTTACATTTAATCAAGATAGGTAGTCTTCACCCATTTTTGCAAAATTTCAGTCAATTAAGATGAACAGTAGATCAAACTGAGGATTACTGAGACTTTTTGTTACCATTGCAGTTTGAGTACTAAAAATAATTTTCAGCTGTATCTCTGTCAATATTTGCTTCCTAAGTTTAGAGAAAAATCGTAATTTTTTCATTGGCGTTGACGTATCTGGTTTATTTTCAAGTACAGCTTATTCATTTTGTTTATTTGAAGGTAAACAATTTTCATATCTTCATGCTAGTAACGGATGTAAAAGAAATACTGAACCTTGAAATGTTCGTTACATATTATTATAATTAAACTTGTATTGATAAAGGCTGTCCAAGTTTTATCAATAACGTTATTTTGATAATAATGGTGTAACGAAAAATAATTTTCTTTGATAAATCTTAATGTACTGAGTAACCCAAGATAACGTGACATTTTAAAGGCTTATACATACATCTAGTGGTTCAAGGCTCTGGAATATTGCCATTTTGCTCGGCATTTTGTAAGGGGTAACTATTTTCCATCAAAGTGTTTGTATTGAGCCAGTGCCTTCAAATTTTTTATTCCTGTGCAAAATAGAATGTCAGCATGAAGGAGCTGCTTGAAATTGCAAACTAAATCATTTAATTGATTAGTAAATATCATTGCTGTACCAGTTTTCAATTTAATTGGATTTAAATGCTAGAGTTTCAGATTATACCACAAAAATAATAATATGACAAGTAGAGAACTATGATTGACGCATTTTGTGTACAAGCATCGGTATAAAGCACTAAATTTTTAGATCTTTCAGGCACTTTTTTGGGTTGGGTTGTTGAGGTCTGTTTTATGGACGTCTGTATATGACAATTTCTGTTTACACATTAAAATTGACACCTTGTTAATGAAACCTATACAGGTCACTTATCACACCATTGTATCCTTATCTGCTATCAATATATTATTATGATGGTCTGATTCAACAGGATTAAACATAACACTTTTATTAAAGCAAATACTATTTGTTAACATTTATCTTGTTTATTTTCACGAGCTTGTTCATAAACGACTAAATACGTTTAACATTTTTTTCTAGTCACATATTTACAATTGTGTAATGAGTCATATACAAGGCCAATTACCACATACGTTTTTAACTGTAATAAAACTATAAAGATTTGATCTTTCTTGAAAAACCACTTCCAGATAACAAAATTAGGATTTTTGTGTAAGCGTTTTGTTGCCCTTTTCCAACAACAAATGGTGAAATAACTTAATATTTTTATCACAAATCCAATATTTGTGAACTTCCGTTTTTTGTGAAGAAGTTTATAAATATAGAACGAAAGAATTACGTGAGGTGTTCAAATTTTTATCGGAAATAACTCACGTATAGCATCTAATATTCACAATAGCTCAAATTCCGAAATGGTTTTTCTTCTTCCGGTCCCTTGCTAAAATCGGTCAATCACACGGTTGTTTTCTGTCGGGCATGGTAAACATGGGTTATATTAAGTTAATCGTACTTTATATACAACGTGACCCAAATAAAAAACGTATACTGAGTAGCAACAAAGCCTTCGATATTTAAATACGTTTACAGAATAAAATACTTTATAAAGTAATGCGCATGTCCTGAGTTATATTCAAATCAAAATAAATATGGTTTTATAATGAGGGTAGGCAGATATTTCAAAATAATTTTTTTTTGCAAATTTTATTTTTACGTCCCAGGAGAGTATAAGGAACTATTATGGTATTTATAATAATTCCAATTGGGGTTGATGTTAAAGTTTATAATGCATATATACAGTGCGTCCATAAAATAATGTATAAGGGTGAGTTATAACGTTTTTTTTAAATGAAGCACGGCTTATATCAAAAGTTGATTCAAATTGGTACACAGGCTCTACTAAATGAAAAAAGTTTGAAAGTTTTTTTTATTTTACTTAAAAGATTGCCATAAATATCCAAGTACAATTCGAGCTGCAAACAAGTTTACAGTAAAATACATTATCGTTTAACTGCATGATATCTAACGAACAAAAAACATTTTTAGTATGAAATCCTTTTTTGTATAGAAGATGAAAAAGATCCAGCAATAGATGTAGTAAACGCGTTAGTTAACAAATACCCAAAAATTCAAGTTAAAGTATTCATTGGTGGCTCAAGTGTTGGTGTCAATCCAAAAATTAATAATATGAACAAAGCATATGACGCTAGCAATTACGACTTAATTCTCATATCCGACAGTGGCATTAGAAGTAAGTTCTAAAATTTGAGATATTGTTTTTTGTACTGACATATTTTTGTTACTTTGTATATTATTCACGTCACTATAGGACAAGTCCATGTACAGTTGTCAGAACCAAACATGAGCCCCGGAAAATATGCGAACTAAAATAAGGTCATCGCAAGCAGCCAATCAAGAGCCAATGTTAACGATTGTCCATTAGTAATTGTTAAATATAATCGGAATAATATGACCGAGTGATTTCATCAACATACATCATTTTATTCATTCTGTATCAGTGTTGTCAATGCGAGGATGATTATCCGATTTTTAGACAATTTCACTAATTTGGATCCAATAGTTTTTCGAATATTTTGTAGAATGGATATATAAAATGGCTATTGTTTTTGGGGATTTTCCATATTGACTGGGGTCTAAGACTTTGTTTAGATAACCAATGTGCCCTTTTGGTAATTTTGACAAATTCTGATAATTTGAATAGTAAGCTCGGGTAATTTTTATTTTTGCATCGGCAACACTTAACTTTCGGTTGTTAAGAAAAATGAACACTGGAAAAAATTACATTTCTAAATATACCAAATAGGTCACACTATTGATTTGAATTATACAAAAAGTTAACAAATGGCATTCGACGGCTCTATTCCAAAAGATCCTGATGTGTAAGCAGATAGATGAAGGAATAGGCTACATAACCAGTTCATATTTTATTGCTTTCCATAGAAACTTGACCCTTCTTTTTCATGACATTACTACAGAGTCATGTAATTTGAGAATATAGACAATTAGGGCAAACGGTAGGTTTATTTTTGGTCCAATATACATTTTTTTATAAATATTTAGAGTTACATTTTTAGCAAGTTGACATTTTATGGTATCGATATTTGGTTATCGATTCAAAATATCGAATTGTTACTACAAAAATACAACTACAGCGACATGAACACGCCCACCAGGGCTCACGTTTGCTTCTGCCAACTGTAACTTCACAAATTATTTTGACAGTCGCCCTGAGGATAGACGAAGAGTGAATCACAAATTCCTCTTATATCCTAAAATTTGTACAATTGTGCGAGATAGAACACAAATCTAACCAAATAATTGTTTTCCCCTAGACTACTGTCAGTTACTGGATATGCCCTATTAGTAAATTTACTTAAAACTGATAAATATTAAACTTTATATTTGTTTGAAGTTTAGTAATTCTTAGTAAGAATTACAAAATGTGTCATCTTCTTATTCATAACAATTGAACTGATAAGTATTAAAGTGCTAAATTTGAATTAGTGACTCATTTTAAGATATTCACAAAGTCGTCAAAAATAAATATTATAAAATTTCAGTGAAAGAAGACACTTTGCTGGATATGGTGGAACATATGACTGAAAAAATTGGCATTGTGCACCAGATGCCTTTTACGTCTGATAGAAACGGATTTGCTGCTACTCTCGAGAAGGTGAGTGTTGAACTATGTTTATTTGCTCACATATTTATTACAACAGCACTTATTATGACAAAGGAAGAGAACCAGTGCCTGAAAAATATTCATTTTTTTTTTTTTCAGATATATTTTGGCACTGCTCAGTCAAGAATGTACCTGGGTGCTGATTTTTTGGGCGTAAATTGTCACACTGGCATGTCTACACTCATGAGGAAGCCTGTTTTGGACGAACAGGGTGGTTTGAAAACATTTGGCTGTTATCTAGCTGAAGATTTTTTTATAGCTAAATCATTCCTGGATAAGGGATGGAAAACTGCCATTAGTAGTCAACCTGCTTTACAAAATTCTGGTATCTGTGATGTAAATAGTTTTCAAGCCAGATTAACACGGTGAGTTTTTGAATTAACTATTTGGCTATCGATTTACTGGTTACACTAGACATATAAAGTTACTTTGTATGGTCCTTACATTTTAAGCTTTATTTATTGTATACGATTTGTTTTTAAGCATGAGGGTACAGTCAAATAATAATTTTTGTTTGAATTGAATATTTTTTCAACTGAAAACTTCTAGCAGATTTAGACAATTTTTGTGAGAGTAAAATTTATGGGTTAGTGGCATAACCGAACTGACATCTGTTACCCTTTATTGGGTAATATCATTTGCCCAGCCTATACAGAATACTAGAAAGTGTATAAGAATAGTTTGTTTTCCATACAAAAATTTAGGAGAATCGCTGCTTAGTTTCTGAGGAGAGTATCAAAAACTAGTAGCTCCTTTAGTCCTATTTCCCAGAGGAATTTTAGGATACCTGCAGGCTTCAACTTAGGTAAATGTTCCTCTTCTATCCAGTAATCTCCCAGGTGCTGTGCTCTAGGATTATGAAGTGCTGTGCAGCTGGACAGTATGTGGATGGAGGTTTCTTCTTCCATGCCAAAAATCCACATTCTTCTTCCTCCACTATTTTGAGCTTTTTCAGGTGCCCATTCAGGCGACAATGTCCCGTTAGGATCCCTGGTAAAACTCTTAGCGCAGTTTTACTTTGACTTAATTCATTTGATCTCAACAGGTTGTAGTCACTCAGAAGGATCTTTGATTGTATAAGCCCTACTAGATCTTTCCAATGGTCAGATCTTCTCTTTTTCTCAGCTTTACCTATTTCTTCCAATATTACGTTGGGGCTGATTCGTCCTAATGGTTCAGGCCCTGCTTGTACATGATTCACCCTGTATAATTTGTTGTTCAGTGAAATCATATTAAATTAAATTTGTTCCGCGTTATTTCGCAAAATGTGTTGTTTTGCGAAAAATGAATTTAAGCGTGACTTTATTAAATTTGTACTTGAAACAATAAGAAACATATTTCTTTTAATTCCTTAATTACCGTTAAATGTTGATTTTCACATACATTTTATGTAACAATAATTTTGTAACGTATGTTTTTATTTGTGTAAAAAATATGATGCAACTATTGTTTGAAATATTAGCCATTCAAGTTTTGAGTGAATTTTAAAAAATTCGACATTTTGTCACTTTGGTCTCTAAATAATTTGGTTCAAACAAAAGTTTTACATTTTCCTCGCTTGTCAGAAGTTAGTTTAACCAACTTAGATCAATAGTAGTTCACTATCACACAATTTTCAATAGTTGAATCGGTTCAGTGCTCTAAATTTTTCATTGCTGAATTAAGGTTTGAATATTTTAAATGGGGGATTGGTAATACAAAATAGATCCTAATATCCATAGTCCAGTCTACAAGTTGACCGTGAAAAATAGATATAAAGCTCCTAAAAATTTGAGCAATAGCTAACAAAAATAATAAAAACAGCAATGTATCAAGATACTAATTTTTTTTTTCTATTTTGGTATCGTGTAAAAGCGTTATAAAAAATAGAAAAAAAATTTTTTGTAGTATTTTGATATATATTGCTGTTTTTGTTATTTTTTTTAGCCCAAGAAAAAAAATATAGCGGTAGTTAGAATTTGTTTATAACAAACAATGAAATTATTGATAAAATTTTTTTTTTATTTATCTATAAAGAAATGCCGATTATTGATTTTTAAAGAGAAAATCATTACTTATTATTTAAACAATCGAAATATAAAAAAATTTATTTAAGAAAAAAAATATTTTTTAATAATCATTATTATTCCAAGACAACATAATGGTAAATAAAAATTTCTTTAAATATTAAACTTGTCTATTTGTTTATAAACAATTTCTTTACAAATGATGTAAAAAATTTTTTTCCAATTATACTTAATGGCATTGTTGGATACGAAAACAGCAATAATATAACATTTGTTTGAAAAAATTTTGTCAATAACATTTCTCGGACTTTTCATTTATTGTTAACTTTAAAAAATTATTAAAAACTAAATAATTAACTTTAATAAATTTTTATCGTGGTATCCTGTTAAGTATATATATAAGAAGAGCTCCACTAAGCTAAATATTTTTAGATTTATTATTAAACTTTTGTCGCCAATAGGAAAAAAATTCGTTAATCAACAATTGCATAACTTTTTGAAAAATTTATTTGAAATTTTTTTTCCAACGGGCATAAATTCTTTCAAGTATCTGGGCTACGTTCATAAACTTACTCCAGTGAGTAGAGTAGAGTATGATCACGTGATTAGTAAAGAATGTTTGTTGATTACTCGGAGTAACCGTTCAGAAGCTACACCGGCCGGAGGCAAATCAAATGTCATTGTGTTGTGTATATAAATTTGGGGTTATATTTTTCATTTCGAAAATAGAAATTAATTAACCATGGATGAGTTGAATTTTAATAATATTATCAATAAAAATAACCTGGCACTAATCTGAACTGAGCTACTGTATAAGCCAAACTGTCATAACTGTCAGAGTATATTATACTCCATTAAAAAGCGGAGTATGCAGAGTTTACTCCTGGTAGGTTTCTGAACGTTTATAAAAGCATACTCTATACTGGTAGAGTAAATTTATGAACGCTTCGGAGTTAACTATCCTTACTCTGATTAAGTTTATGAACGTAGCCCTATTTTCAGCGTTAAATTAAAACTATTATCAATAGAGGTAGAGTTCCAGGAGCTGGAACTTTTTTCGGAAATTTCAGCCTCTTTAAGGACCTTTTTTCCAAATATCTTAAATATTGATAGTTTACGAGTTATTATCAAAAACCTGAATACCTCTTTTTTTTCATCTTATTTTGTTAATAACAATTGCAATTTTTTACGTGCAGTAAAATCCTTGAAACACATTTTTCTAGAGGTCATTCCGAATCCAATGAGCTATTGCTCATATTTTTAGTAGCTTTATCTCTATTTTTCACGGTTTTCAACTTGTAGACTGGACTACGAGTGCGGTTGTAAAAGATCTGTTGGTATTTTCTTTAGTATCTAAACTTATTAATATACACTGTGTTATTTATAAGATGCGACATTGGGATTCCTGTACAAAACTGTCAAACGCGAGCTAACTTTTTTACCAAATAGCGTTCATAAAAAATAATAACAAATTTCGAAAGGTCGTTGAAAAATAAGTTCAAATGCACTTTTAATTTTCTTAAATTCGTTCTGGTTTAATACAAAAATGAATAGTTATGGGCTGAAAGACCTCGGTCGATGGTCTGTTGATGCTTTAGTGTCAATAAAGTATACTTCTCTCTCTCTCTGAATAGTTATGCTTAAAAAAGTCGAACTCCATTTTCATACCACTTTCGGATGGTCTTAATCGATTAGGTGATGGCTAACATGGCAGTGCAAGGTATTATTTAAAAGTTAAACATGAAGTATGGCGGTTCGCTTCGCCGCTGAGATGAAATTTTTTTCTTTCAGTTTTTAGTTCTTTTTTTACAATTTTTGAAACAAATAACTTTGCTTTACTTCAAATTAAATGTTTTTTAGACAAAAATTGTGAAAAAACGTGGTATGAAAATGGAGTTCGACTTTTTTAAACATAACTATCCATTTGTTTATTAAACCAGAACGAATTTAAGAAAATTAAAAGTGCATTTGAGCTTATTTTTTAACGACCTTTCCAAATCTGTTATTATTTTTTATGAACGCTATTTGGTTAAAAACTAGCGTTTGACAGTTTTGTACAGAAATCCCTATGTCGCATGTTATAAATAACACAGTGTATAGCATTTTTGGACACAAATTTCGTATTTAAGATAGTTGTTGGTCAGCGCCGGCTTAGAGAATTAAATATCTCTTTGTCTGTTTTGTTCTAAGGTAATAAGCTCAGATAAGATTAACTAGTATTAGTAATTCTAACTAACCTTATCTTCTCCAATTTAAAATTTAAATGACTAATTAAGTTTTATTATAAGTGTTATCTAAAGGCCATTGTTATGTAATAACCATTTGGTATTTGTTTGAATTGAGTCAAAGAATGGGTTAGGTTAACCATGAACAAATTCCATTGTTTTCGGTATCTTTCTAGCCATAAATGTTAACACTAGATTAAAAGTCAAATCTTTCTGGCCATAAATATTAACTTAACTGTAGATAAAAAAAGTCAATATTGTCTACGTGAAGTATTGGCACGTACACTTTTCTCTACACTTTTTAAACCAATAGTTTTACAATTTTCACGTGGTCTACCATATGACTTCGTATTAGTTTGACGTACCTTGTCTATAACCAGCAGGTAATGTAAACCTTGTTCACATTATCACTTGGACTGGTTCCCGAATGCCATTTTTTTTCCAAAACTAATCCGTACCACTGAAAATTATTGGGTCAATTCTGAGCACATCTGTAAGGTGTGTAAGCAAAAATCTGTAATAGTTACAAGGCAACTTACTATTATATTACAGTTTCTGTAACTTATATGTGACTTCACAGAATCGCGCAGACGATTCAAAAAGGCATCTGATAAAATTTCTGTAAAAACATCCTTTATTAATGTTCACAATTTATAAAAAAGTGTGTTTTACTACTAGATCGTAACAAGGCCAAAATATTTATAATAAAAATAACATTTCCCAATGATCAAATTTTCAATCAAACTTTAGTTTATTTAAATTTAATTACTCCCTTCAGCCTTCAAAGTTTTCAAGATCGTGCAGTTACCGTTCGACCTTTCCATTTTAAGATGGTTATTTCACTAATCGAGACTCAAAACTCGCGATCATTGCTGCTATTGCAGGAATACCGCAGGGAACCTGCATTTCCCATCTTATACAATATTTCAATCTTTTGTATGTAGCATGCAATATTGTGTGCTTGTGATATTTTGCTTTTATTCGAAAAGTATGGTTTAGACATTATGTTTAAAAAGTTTTTATTTAGAAACTTTAGAGGTCTACAGAGTGGTCCGTAAGTAATTGTATATAGAAGTACAGTACAATCTTCACTTCAAAAGTTTGCGATTTAAACCAACAAGCCTTAATCAAATGTTAATATTAAGAGAGATACAGGGTGTTGAACATGAAATTTTAATTTTCGTTTTTTACAATAACTTTAACGCTCTTTGACGTATATGCAAAAAAATTTTAGGTTGGGGGTTTTTTGATGTAAGAAATCATAATTTTGTACCTTTTTCGATGTATTTTGTAGAGGGCGCCACATAGGCCACGTATGCGGCATAAATGTACGCAAAACTTTTTTGTCTTTCACATTAGCGCTACTTTTGTGGAAAATAATTGAAGCCACATCATTACAACAAATAAAAGGTATACTTGTGAGTATACCCAAATCTTAACGGTTTTAGAGATAATCACATTTTAGTGATTAACTGCATGATTATTATTCAATGAAATTACGTTCGAAAAATGTAGTGCGTACGATAATTATTTTTTTTAGTATTAAGATGAACAATATTAGGGTATAGTATCAGTTAACATGAAAAATATGTATGGTACTTTTAATATTTAAAAATATGTAATAAATATCGTACACACAACTACATTTTTCGAGCGTAATTTCATTGAATAATAATCATGTAGTTAATCACTAAAATGTGATTATCTCTAAAACCGTTAAGATTTGGGGATACTAACAAGTATACCTTTTATTTGTTGTAATGATGTGGCTTTAAATATTTTTTACAAAAGTAGTGCTAATGTAAAAGGCAAAAAAGTGTATGCCGCATACGTGGTTTATGTGGCGCTCTCTACAAAATACATCGAAATAGATACAGAATTATGATTTCTCATATCAAAAAACTACCAACCTCAAATTTTTGTGCATATACGGCAAAAAGCGTTATTGTAAAAAATGAAAATTAAAATTTCATGTTTAACACCCTGTATCTCTCTTAATATAAAAATTTTATTAAGGCTAGTTGATTTAAATCGCAATATTTTGAAGTGGAAATTGTACTGTACTTCTTTGTACAATTATTTAAGGACCACCCTGTATATCTCTGAAACGAAGAATTGTGTTAAAAAAATGTGCATGAACATTATTTTTAACATCATTCACCATGTACAGTTTTCTAAAAAACAAATAATATGTGATAGGAATGAATATGAAAAATAAAATAATGTTTCATGTCTTATGAAATATGCAGTGTTAAGTTGACAAATCATTGACCGGAAACGGATGAAAACAAACATATCCCACCGAATAAAAAAATCGAATATCGACTGCCCAATCTTTGTTGGCAACAGTCATAAAAATTGTTCATCAATTTATGATTGAATCTCGAAGGTTATCCGAAAAAATTCAATATTCCTTCCACGTCCGGTTTTAACACCTTTACACGCAATCTCTTTGGAATTAAATAAATTTGAAAGAGTTTTTTCGGTGTTTCTTAGCATTACGACAACGGTGGCAACTGTGTGGGATTCTGACATTATTTTAAATAAAACCTTTTTTGCAATAGATGCAATTACATTAAGATTCTGTAACAAATAGTGTGCAAAGATTAATGACCCATCCACCAATAGAAACGCAAAACATTTGCTGCTGTCGAGAGCTCGTACTTTACTAGTTTCTAGTGTTAATCAATTGAAACTTTTGTGTATCTGTAGAGAAGGGAGGGTGAGTGTAGGCTCACAGCACTTAGGCCACATGTGACCCATTGTACATCCTCCCGAGGAGTTGTCCTCCTAGGTCATTGTCCATCCTGTCCTTCCCAGGAAGGTGGACAGGTCACTAGGAGACATCTCCTTTATATCGGCAGGTGTAGGCCAAGACTCACCGAACACACACTCTTAT
This sequence comes from Galerucella calmariensis, assembly GCA_910591675.1. Classification (NCBI taxonomy): domain Eukaryota; kingdom Metazoa; phylum Arthropoda; class Insecta; order Coleoptera; family Chrysomelidae; genus Galerucella; species Galerucella calmariensis. Next base: position 554,688 of record CAJUYG010000005.1, on the reverse strand, counting down.
CGACGATACTCCGGACACTCGCATAAGGCATGCCTTACAGTTTCATCTTCCTGTTCACACATCCTGCATAGAGGTGTGTCCACTAGCCCCATAGTATGGAGGTGTTTCCTCAGTTAACAGTGGCCAGTCAGAAACCCTACTGTTAAACGTAGATTTTTCCTGGTCATCGCCAAATATTTCTTCGTCGCCAGCTTCCCAGGGTCGCTCAGGGTGATCCTAGCAAGACTGCATCCTTTTATTCCATCCCATCTCTTAAGGGATTAGGCATGGGTGTAACGTTTGGCTATAGTTCCGCAATTGTCGAAGTCGTTAGGCCGTAGGTGTCACCAGACTTGGGTCGAATACTAAAATTTGGTATTCAAATCCGAATCCTGAATAATGTATTCTAAATTGTATTCGAATACTCAAGATTCGAATACAAAGAAAAAAAAGTATTCGGATAACGCTGTATTTGTATACCTGGATTCATTCAAAAAGGAATACTTTTCTCGAATATTCCAACTAAAAAGAAAGATATGCGCACTTTAAACTCAATTTTTATTTACGCGCTTGGAATAATAATAATAATATATAGCAAAATTAAAAATGCCTTACTACAAAATAAAAGAACTTAAAATAAAATCATTTGGTTTATAGTTTATAGGTAACAAAAACATGAATAAAAACTTGAATAATGAATAAAATTCTCCTCATTTGAATAAAAAAATAGGAAACCAATCAATATCATATGACGACGCACAAGGAATTAAATATAAAGAGAAAAATTAAGTGTTTCCTATCCCGTTCGCCTTCAACAAAACCAAGATTTCAAAAAATTCGTCACCCGAATTTTGACGCTTTGGCGTATTTATCATACCCACAAAAGAAAACAATCGTTCTACTGAAGCAGAAGATGGTGATATGGAGTTATACCTTAAAAATATTTGTTTAATTGGAGGGTAATTATTCAGCATCTCCAAAGCTAATCTTTTTTCATCAAGATATTGCAAAAGGTTAAGTTGAATTTTTGTATTCGAATACTGGGATTAAAAAATGGTATTCAGAATCCAGAATACCGAGTACCGACCAAAAAAGTATTCAGTCGAATACCAAATACAAAAATGTATTCGAATACCAGCCAAATGTATTCTGAATAGGATTCAGAATACTGAGTATTCGAATACTACCCAAGTCTGGGTGTCACTGGGCCCTAAGATTTTTATGCTAAAGAATCGGCAATGCGATTACCTTTACTCCTGTCGTGCCCTTTAACCCACCTCTATTGTTATCTGCCGAGGCGTTAGCTAAATCTTGGTGGCACTCTAGTACTAGCCCCGATATAACACGTTGTCTGTTCACGGCTAATAGGGCTTGTCTACTATCAGTGCAGATTGTTATGTTTTTGCCAGAAATTCCTTTTCTGGTTAGTTCTTTTGTGGCAATTGAGATACCAGCCAATTCTGTTTGAACCACGATGGTATTGTTTCACATTCCCCACTTAATCCTTAGGCTTAGTTCTCTGGATTTAACTCCACCGGTGTTATCGAAATGCCTCCCGTTTTTTCAGGTACCTATTTTCATAGATGAAATGCCTCCCGGGTACAATCGAAATGCCTCCGGGTCCTTAATCATTTATGGTAATATTTTGTGTGCTTAATCTTTGTATAATGACACAATGTTGCCAAATTATAATTTGAATAGGTAAATATATATCTATTTTTATTTTTCTAATTCTTATGCACTGTACATAAAATCTGTTAACAAAATATTTCAGAGTACGACATTTTTGTTTAGAAAATAAAATTGTTTACAATTAAAAACAAAGCCGAAGTACACTTAGTTGTTTATAATAAATATCCTTTCTATAATGATGTGATTACTTAATCAGTGTACATTTTTGTTTAGAAAATAAAATTGTTTACCATTAAAAATAAAGCCGATGTACCTACACTAAGTATTCTAATTGTTTTGATCTAACACGATTCTAATCTCTAATCTATTCCATGAATAGGGTAGTTTGCACCTACTAAATCTGGTAATTAGTTGTTTATAATAAATATTCTTTCTATAATTATGTGATCACTTAATTTTTGTATAAATACTTCAAGTTTATTAGTTCTTGTCTCAGTTTTGTCGATTTAAAGCTTGTATCAGTTTGTCAATTTTAAGTTCAAATTGTGTTTAAGTGGATTAAGTTATAATATTCGAAATAATGGAATCAACGATGTGTTCGAGTCAAAAGGGCAAACCTTTAATATCAATTGATGGTTTCACATTCGGTTTTCAAAAAATGTTGGCCAAAGATACGGTAAAGCGATGGACATGTACTAAGAAAACCTGCAAAGCATTTGTGAAAACGCAGGGATGTGACAATTCGATAATTGAGTCGATATTAGATCACAATCACGAGAAGTTGTCTGCCGAAGTGTCCAATAGGAAAGCCGTAAGCAATTCGATAAAAAGAGCAGCCGTGGAAGATATCAACGAAAAACCAATGAAGCTCATATGTAAAGAACTTAAGAAGACGAATATAGAGACATTTACTACCAACGATATCTATAGGGTGAGACAGAATTTATATTACGCTAGAACAACTAATTCTTTAATTAAACTTCCTAAAAGTATATCTGAATTTCATATTGCTATCGATTCAACTTCGATTATTACAAATAGGAACGAAAATTTTATAATTAAAAATGACAAAGATAATCACATTGTTATATTATCCTGTTCTTCAAATCTTTCTTTTCTTTCGACTGTTTCCAATTGGTATGTCGACGGAACTTTTGAGTACTGTCCTCGCTTTTTCACCCAATTGTTCACTATACATGGCTTAAAAAATGGACATTATATTCCTCTCGTCTTCTGTTTACTTGAAGATAAAAAGTCATCTTCTTATTATCTCGTGTTTAAATATATCATAGAAGAATGTATTAAACTCAATTGCCCTGTATCCCCTAAAGTAATAACTTCAGACTTTGAAATTTCTATACATAATGGTATCCGTAAGGCATTCCCTGAAGCAGATCTTCGTGGATGTCGTTTTCATTTGGGTCAGGCTTGGTATAGAAAGCTTCAAGCACTGGGCTTAGCTCCAGAATACCAGAAAAAAGGTGCTGACTCAAGTGAAATTACCCATTTTCTGTCATATATTTTTGGCCTATCATTCTTAGATCCTGAAGAAGTTGGCGATTTTTTTGCAATAGATTTGTCCGAAATTAAACCAGTCGATGAAAGGGTCACTCAGTTTTGTGATTATCTTGTGGATAATTATATATCGGAAAATTCGAAATTTCCGCCACATCTCTGGGCTGAGCACTCTTCATCTTTAGAAAGAACCACAAACCCATGTGAAAGTTTCCATTCCAAGTATAACTCGTCTTTCTACTGCCCTCATCCAAATATAAATAATTTTATTGAGATTATTTTACAATTTCAAATAAATACCTATATTAAAATAAATTCTGTCTCGGTACCAAAAAGAATTGTTGAGGAAAGTACAGCAAAAATCAATTTTGTAAATGAAAAAATATTACAATTAAGAGAAGGTACAATAAATAAATTAGAATTTGTGAAACTAGTGTCATACAAATTTAGGAAAAATAATTTGTAAGTTTGTAAATTTCTTCTGATGATTTGTATATAAAATTGAATAGTTCAGTCTGCAGACTGAATTTTATTGTTTGAGTCGTAATTTTCTTAAAAATTGGTGTTTTTAAATTTTCTGCGATGATAATATTATGTAATTTTGTAAGTTTCTGCTGATGATTTGTTTTAATAAATGTATAAAATACTTATCATGTCTTTATGTTTTTGATCAAAATAATCAAAATATTAAAACCAAAAAATAATGGTTAATATTGAGTTATTAACGAAATTCTATAAAAGGACGAAAGTTTGGCAACGTCTCACCTTCGTACAAAGATTAGAAGCTGGTAATTTATTTAGAGCTTAGGAGGCAATTCGTATGTGACCCTTTTAGCGACAGGTAAGAAACCCTTTTTCGGGAGGCATTTCGTATCCGGCCAACTCCACATCCTGAGCCTTCTTTCATTTTTGAGCCATCTTTATTATATGCGTATTGCATATGCAGCATCTGACTGTGTGTTCTGTTTTATTTGTATTTTGTAGGGTTAATTAAATCCCCGCCTGTCAATTAAAACTTACCTACAGACTGGTTTTGATTTGTTAAACTGCATTTCCCATGGGTAAACTCGGTGAAATCAAAAATTCATTCCACTTCAATTGATTTTTAAAAAAATTTTCATCCTGGATAACATCGAATTACAATTAATGAAGAACCTTTACCGACTCGAACATTACAGCAATTTCTATAAAGCCATTTCCAGGATTGCAATTTCTTTTGTCTCAAAGAAAAATTCCATTACCAGAAACGAATTTATTTCGCAGACTTCAAACAAAAATGAAACATCCAACATAATTTCATTTTACCTTCGTAATAAGTAAAGTCTTTTAGTCTTTGTAAGTAAAGGGTCGCTCAACAGGGGTCTATATCAGTTAGTCACTACAAGTATTAATATATTTTAAATAATTTATTCGTAGTCGTTTTTCTACATCCACCATCAATTTTACTTTAAATGCTTTGTCTTTATTAACCCTAAGTACGTCAATGACCTTTATAAATACATTAGTGGGGTTTTCAAATGTCGGAGTCATTTATAAAAGCAATATTATTAACCTTGTTTTGCGGCTACGATAACTTTCAAGTTTAGTTAATACGATTTCAGTTGTATAACTCAAAAAAATATCAATAAGACTGCTTGTGAAACAAACAGTCGCTTAGGGAGCTAAATCAGGGCCGTATCGCAGGTTATCCATCCATCAATTCCATTCATAAAATTGTAAACCAAATAAATTTATACCTATTATAAATTTTTCGGCTGTTACTCAAGTTGATAAAGATCTTTCGTCTAATCAAATACGTTTTACAATGGATAACTTTAATCTCTGGGTGGTTTTGTAATTACCCGTTTTTAATATTTTTATTTCTTTAATAAATGCTTAATTGTTACATCCGTTATCAACACAGATATCAATTATATCATCTAATCATAAAAATTGATAATATACGACTTATGGTATCATCTTAAATGCGTATTAAGAATATACAACAACAAACTGATTCTAAAAATTCCGTCAGATGTCTGATGGATCTATAGATTCCTTGAGATCAAAATCAAAGCCTCTGATTGTTTGTGCATTTGGGGTCCTGAAATTGTATAGTAAGCTTCACGCTAAATGGTATTGGCTTATCAACTGAGTTATCCCATTGCGTAGAAAAACATCAAGTAAAAGATGCAAATATGCTACAGGATTGAACTTGAGAAATTTGAATCCTCCTCAATCTCTCTAATTTTCTTTTTTTAATGTTAATTTTTGTAATAAATCTGAAAAAACTCAATACTTCCGAAACAGTTGAAGATAAGTATAGGACATTGTACATGAATTTTTCTTTGGTATGGTGGACAAAGACGACACAAAAGAATGCAAGGATGAGACTAGGCAAGGTGCAAAGACTCGCTTGTCTCAGTATTGCAGGGTGCATGAGAAGCACGCCTTATTTTGGTCTTCCTCCATTACACCTCGTGATAATGGGAGAAGCAAGGATGGGACTATTCAGGCAGCAAAGTAACCTGAGCAACAAAATAGTTAGATCAGGAAACACATCCATTAAGGACATCATAAGTGGAGCCATTTTAGATATGAAAACAGACTATATGGCCACTAAACTTCTCCACAGTCCTAAATATGAGGTAGAAATACCTTACTGAAAGACTGAAGTTTCCCCGAGGAGAGACCTGGTACACAGATGGGTCACATACTGGGGAAGGGACAGGATCAGGGGTGTATTGTGAAATGAGAAACACAAGATGCTCCTTCTCACTAGGAGAACATACCTCTGTATTTCAGACAGATATTTATGATATCCTAGAATGTATCAGAATTAGCAAACATAGGACTGACACTCACATGATAAACATACTAACTGACAGCCAGGCAGCCCTTGCAGCTTTAAACAACCGCAAGGTAACATCCAGATTGGTAGAAGAATGCCAGAAAGAACTAAATGAACTAGCAGACCACATTAGAGTGAGATTAGTGTGGGTGCCGGGACCGGACGTAACGGTATTTCTGGAAATGAACAGGCTGATGAACTCGCGAGAAGAGGTTCAGCAACAGCATTTGTTGGACCAGAACCAGCTCTTGGGACCACAAAGAAGGTAGTTCGAGGGCAAATACAAAAATGGGTACAAAGCCAACATAGACTTCAGTGAGGAACACTCCAAAGCAGGTACACAGTAAAACCTTCATAGGTGACACATGTGTAAAACGGGCCGAAGAACTACTGAATATCATTAGGAATAAGCTAAGAATTATTACAGGTTATCTAACGGGTCATACCCCGGTAAAAGATAACCTGCATAAAATAGGGTTATATAACGGGGACATCAGCTGCAGACTCTGAGGCATGGAGACCGAGACCGTAACCCATATCTTATCTGACTGTGAGGCACTGGACTCGAGGAGACAAACAATCTTCGGAGATGCCAATGTGCCACACATCCAATCTATATCGTCTACTTGAAGGTACTGGATGGGTGGTGGACTAAATGTGGGAATTAACTCTAGAATTTTCTGAAGAATCCAAAAAGTAGATAATTTACAGGGGATTGTATTTAAAAAAAGGAAGTTGGTATTGGCCACTCACATGACACACCCTATATAATTTAAAAATACAAGTCCAAGCGTTTTTCCCTACACGACCTCATTTATCAGTTGAAATATTTTTTTTTCAAGGTTTAATAAATTACTGAAAATGAATATAATCATCTAAATTAGAACTAGCTGAATTATAAAATTGCTCAGCAAACAATAGGAGTTGAAATTACTTTTCTTACATAACCTGCATCGAAAAAGGCCTGTTGAGCCATCCGAAACTAGTCAATTTCAGACCAATGCGACCGTTGCCGGGCAGGAATCGATCATTTTCTTCCCCGGGGCAGGAATCGATCATTATCAGCCCTAACAATGAAGTTGCAGCTTTACTTTCGATCCTGTACCGGACATTAGTCAGTTAAAATAATTAAAAGCGTTACAGATTTAACAAATTCGTTCGTGAAATATGACTGTAAACGTATAGCAGAAAGAACAAATGACGGCTTATGTCGAGAGAGGGATAAAGTAGATTAATTTTAGTCATTTTTCATCACAGCTCCTATATAAATACGCTCTAAAAGGGAAATAATTCAGTTCATTGATGATAAATACAATTTTAATTGGAGCATTAACTATTTTAAAATAAACGTGCACATTAAATAGGAATGAGGTAGCTGACCCGAAAGACCTCCTTAACCCACATCCATTGTAATTCCACTTGGGAAAATCAATCAATGCACTTCATATAGGTATTAAAGTGTACTCTACAGATTTGCTTATAGATATTTCTCGGAATAAAGAAGCTTGTGTAATGTTACTTATAGTTTAAAACATTTTTTGGTACCACTTTTCACAACTATCTTTACAACGAATTCTCACATTGTAAAAAACAGTTTATATCGAAATTTAGGAGCCATGACGACCAAATTTCTTAAATGTTCAGGAGAGCCAAAAATATCACTAAGGTTTAGGCGGCGGGCATACTGATCAATTGGTATCGAGTCGTGTAGTGTCAGATCAAGTAATACTTGAAATTCTCGTCCCACTAAACAAGCATCACAATGTTACATTTCATAGCTATATTTTTATATTTCTCTGAACTAATACACTGCATTTTTTTCATTTTTAAATAATCCCAGCTTCAATACGATGTACAGCTCCGCATGACCACCCTGTATACATATTTAAGGGATTGGTATAGGACTGAATTGGCCTAAAATATCGCAATTACTCACAAGCGATAGGCCTGTTCCAATCGCAATCAGAAACTGTCAGAAACGATCAGAGAATAACTAGTCATAGCAAACAACGAGTTTACTTTCGCGTAATTTCCTATCACTGATTGCAATGGTCGGTTGGCAGAAGCAAACGTGAGCCCTGGTGGGCGTGTTCATGTCGCTGTAGTTGTATTTTTGTAGTAACAATTCGATATTTTGAATCGATAACCAAATATCGATACCATAAATGTCAACTGTTAAGAGATATGTGAACAAAGTCAAACTTGCTAAAATGTAACTCTGAATATTAATAAAAAAAATTATATTGGACCAAAACTAAAACTACCGTTTGCCCTAAATGTCTATACTTTCAAATTACATGACTGTATTAATGTCATGAAAAAGAAGGGTCAAGTTTCTATGGAAAGCAACAATATATAAACTGGTTATAGTCCAGTGTTGCCGATGCAAAAATGAAAATTACCCAAACTTACTATTCAAATTATCAGAATTTGTCCAAATTACCAGAAGGACACATTGGTTATCTGAATAAAGTCTTCGACCCCAGTCAATATGGAAAATCCCCAAAAACAATAGCCATTTTATATATCCCTTCTACAAAATATTCGAAGAACTATTGGATCCAAATTAGTGAAATTGTCTAAAAATCGGATAATCATCCTCGCATTGACAACACTGATAGAAAATGAATAAAATTATGTATGTTGATAAAATCACTCGGTCATATTATTTCGATTATATTTAACAATTACTAATAGACAATCGTTAACATTGGCTTTTGATTGGCTGCTTGCGATGACCTTATTTTAGTTCGCATATTTTCCGGTGCTCATGTTTGGTTCTGACAACTTTGTATTACAGATGGAACAGAACTGATGTTGCTAATTTTGAAAAGAAATCTTTCAGAATGCTCCAGTTCCAAACAATCCCATCTCTACTCTATGTTATCTATTTTCGTAAAAAACGTGGCGACGAAAACTAATAAACAATAATTTTAAACAACTATTATTAGTAGTAGTATTCGTGTATGTAAATTGATTTGAATGTGATCGTAATTTTAGAAATAGAAAAAAATCTCCGGGCACTGATACTCCCTGAATTTCTAATTATATTGATTGCATACAAGGTTGGAAAAGGAATCAGATTATTTGATCGAAAACTATATTGATCACCAATCTCATTTTCCGGCGACAATGTGGGCCAAAAATTCAGATCTAACTCGGACAACAGATGCGTGCGAAGCTTTTCATCGAACTTTCAATGACTCTTTCTACAAAGCACATCCAAATTTAATAACATTTCTTGAAAAATTAAGTTTACATTTAAAACCTAAACTTGGATACGTTAGTGTTAGAAATCGCCAGAAATTTATTGAAAATATTATTGAGAGATACCAAAGCGGTGAGATAGACAGACTTTATTTTCTAGCATATGTATCATTCAAATGTATCAAATTTTAACATTTGCATCGTTTAATAACATTTATTAAATAGTAGTAATTAAAAACTAAATAAAAATTTAGTTTTATTTCTCTTTATTATTTAGATACTAGTCTTTGCGTTATACTTGTCAAAGTACCCCTTAAGTACTTACACAACTCTTGCTCTATTTCGAGCACTCCGGCTTCGCCGTCGTGCTCGAAAAATCGCGCGTGTTTTAAAGACCTTAAAGAGAAACTATAGGGACCACATTGCTTGTACGGAATATTATACCTGCCGGCCACGGGAACCAAATTACCTCCTAAATATCTGTGAGGTCATATTTGGGGACCAAATTACCAACTCCTACTACCTATTTTTATACGTTCTTACGTTTTTTTAAAGACAACCTATAATTTGTTCACTCTGTTTTATGGGTTCAATAATTGCTTATTAACATTTCATTACTCCAGCTCCTTATCCAAACACATTTTCAAGTGATTCTAATTATTGACTTATCAAACATTTTAAACAGAATAAATACTGGGTTTATTAAAGTTACGAGGAAATGTGGATATACAGGGTTTCCCATTAAGTCATTGGCGTACACAGACATACCTATACGTATTTATATAGCTCAAAGAGATCATTGGAAATTTAAGATGATGCTTAGCTCTGTAGAGATAAGTGATACTTAGAAGCTGGGGAATGAAATGTAAAACAGGGTGGATAACTTGAAAGTTGTAATTTTATTATAGAATGAATTGTTTTAAATTTTTTAAACACTTTAATGATCTTGTGCCAGTTTTCAAATATGTAAGGTGTATTTTTATAATTGGACATATTCCAGATTCTACAACTATGAAATTATTTTTATTTTCATGATTTGTAGACAAATACAGGGTGTAATAGAAAAATTGGTTATAAATTTAAAAAAAAAATGATTATAATGTATCGTTGTACGTGTTCTATATCGTATTCTGTAATTATCAATATAAAAACCACTTATGATTCACGCACTGATTTGCAATAAAAATTATTTAAACTGATACTTTATTATTAATCTATCATGTGATATCTAAATATCAATCCATTATTCTAGTTAGAACAATACATCATCCCGCTATTGTATTGAAATCAAAATCAATTCTTGATGGTATAAATAATATTTAAATCGCCTAGAAACAATATTCTGTAAGAAAAATTTGATCTATCGTTCGACCTTACTTCTCCGGACTATACCTAGCTCCAGTTCACCTTTTACTTTGTCTGTACACCTAATTAATATTCCTAACACCTGTTAGTTACAATGACATTAGTTTCAATACACATCGAGCATTTAAACCCCCGGTAATGAATAATTATTACTTTTTAAAATTGAAAAATATTTATAAACCACATTATGTGTTTATAACTTCCTTTAAGTTAAGTAGTGACCATTTTCGGTTTAGGTTTATAGTATTCCACTAGAATAGACCCGCTTGTATAATAAAACAATTACCATTACACTTTTATTATGATCTGATGCAATGTTGTCAAATTATTAAACGCTATATACAATATATAATATAAATCTTTGGAAGTAAGTATAGTCTTGTCGGCTTCTACTAAAACCTATTTATATAATTCACCTCTCCTTTGTAATTGTAATTTAATCAATAAATTGTAATCAATAATTAATTTTAATATAATTTAATTACCTGTTTAGGTAATCTCAACAATTGAAAGCACTGTTCTTGAGATAAAAATTGAAGGTTAAAAAATCAATTGAAAACTGCATAGTAATCTTAACACTGGTGTCTTTTTACTTATTCTTTTCCTTCGTATTATGCCATTCGTTTGGTATATTAAAAGCATCATTTGACATTTACTATATACTCATACTATTTTAAGTGCTTGGCAACATAGACCAGTTATGACAGAAGTCATGGAAAACGGTTTATACAGATTGCGAAAAGTCTATTCGAGCCATACGAATTACACAAGTACGATAAGGGAAATATGAGACAAACTACTTGAGAGGGAGAAAGAATAATTGTGCGTGGCCAGCGAGGGCCTATTTAGTTCCAGAGGCTGGCCGAATGTTCCCCCTATTTTAACCGCTGTTGCCAGAAGCGCAGATTAATTTGTACAAATGATATTTTTGTCTCGTTGTCGTTGATTTTTTTTCGAGCTCATGCACTATTAGGTAAAACTAATTTTAATTGTTTATAATTACTTTATTAATTATTTCAAGTTACAATGGCTAAAATAATATCCTATTGTAGTTAGAAATTAATTGTCAACTTGGTCAGAAACGATCAAGTTGACAAAAGTGAATTTTAAGATGTACAGGTTACGTACGTTGCTGGGAACATACTGAATACCACTAACTAGTGAATTGTCTCTGTAAAGGACAATGTTGTCAGATGAATCTGTTTAGTTTTACCTATTATGCATGACTTCGAGAAAAAAAGTCAACGATAACGAGACAAAAATACAATTTGTACAAATTAATCTGCGCTTCTGGCAACAGCGGTTAAAATAGGGGGGCAATGAACATTCGACCAGCCTCTGGAACTAAATACGCCCTCGCTGACCACGCACAATTATTCTTTCTCTCTCTTTCAAGTAGTTTTTCTCATATTTTCCTTGTGTAATTCGTATGTCTCGAATAGACTTTTCGCAATGTGTATACTATCCAGCCATTTTAATATATCTGTAGGTTAGTTTACACCGTGTGGAGCAATTTGGGCTGAGGACCAAATCGTGGACTTATTTATTTTAGAGCATCAGTGTTTATACTGACTGTTTTGCTGGATTAAAACAGTCCAGGTTCAAAGTCTGGGACCAAAATAATTGACATTTTCATATTGAAATGACATAACCTTAAATCTTAAGTTAATTTTATGGTAGATTTTTATTATATTTTTTTATTTAGTTATTTTATTCAGCTTTTTTAGGTTATTTTGACCCGATCTTACGTGACAGCGACCTATTTTTACTCTGTGCTTTTAGAAAACTGTCACTTTGGTCCACGAATATTGATGTGCCGTGTTTACACCGTTAAAAGTTGAATTTAATCCACCCTAGTTGAGACGGATCAAATTCGAGTACCAAATTTTACTCCTTGGGTGTTTACACCGAAAGTAAAGTACACGTGACGTCATTTAGGCCTCGGACTAAAAATTTGGTACGCCCGGTGTAAACGTACCTTGTGTTTCAGTATTTATATACAGTGTGGAAACCACTTATGAAATAAAATTCTTTGTCATTATTTTAGAAAATTATAAAAAATGCCGAGACACGTCAACTTTTGGATTGAGTTGTGCGTTATGTAAACATAAATGTAAATGTACAGGGTGATTCACGCAAGTATGCCATAGTCGGTGTTGTTTTTTTTAATGAAACACCCTGTATATTTGCATATTTTTGAAATCCTCTTAATGAACCGACTCCAACAAACTAAATAATGTATGGTCAATTATGAATTATACAGGGTGAAATTTTTATTTTTACAGTTATTGAACACATACATAAAATTCCTGATGTATTTGATTTTAATACATTATAATAAATGCTCTAAATGTTCTCCACCTAGTTGTTGGCAATAGCACAGTCTCCTATAGAACTCCTCCTTAACTTTGTTCAAAGTTTGAGGTGAAATATTCCGTATTTCTGTAGTTATCCTGTCTTTGAGGTCTACAATGCTAGTTGGTTGTGTTGCATATACTTTGTTCTTGGGATAACCCCACAGAAAAAAATCTAACGGCGTAAGGTCTGGCGATCTAGCTGGCCACTCAATAGTACCTCTTCGTCCAATCAATTTATTGGGAAAGATTTCATCTAAATAAGTTCTTACCATTAAAGCATAATGGGGTGTTGCCCCGTCTTGCTGGAACCAAACATTTTCATTCGGTAAGCTAGGATCTATTGCGTTGGGATATAAGTTTGCCAAAACGAGGAATAACTTCATTTCTAAGCATATTTAAATATTTTTCAGCTGTCAAATTTCCATCTATAAATATAGGACCAATAATATGGTCGCCTATGATACCGGCCCAAACGTTCACCTTTTGAGGGTATTGAGTATGTGTCTCACTCACGCATCCAATTAGGATTCTCTGCTGACCAATATCTACAGTTCTGTCGGTTTACCTCTCCATTCAATGTGAATGTTGATTCGTCAGAAAGAAGAATGGTACCTACCAAGAGCTATCTCATTTCTGTTCAGCTTATTCATCAATCTTTCGCAGAAATTCATTCTACGATTTGGATCGTCTTTGGATCTAGGGATAAAGTTTTTCTTTATGAAGACATCTTAGAACACTTGTATGACTAACATTATTTTCACGGGCAATTTGACGTGTACTTGAAGTTGGATTCTCTTCAACACTTAACAAAATATCCACTTTCACATCATCTTCAACGAAGTGTGGTTTTCTTTTCAATGGTTTGACATGTCCAAGTTCTCTGAATTGTGCATGAATTTTAGACACAGTACTTTGTCAAATATTAGACAATTCGGGATACCTATGATTAAATAAGTTTGCCACTTCAACTTGACTTCGGCAGTTATCCCTGTAACCGATCATCATTAAAATCTCAATTCGGTGAGTCTCAGTTAAATATTTCATTGTTATGTCGACAAGGAAAGAGTGTTTGACAAAGATTTAATTTTTTCAGTATAAACTGTCAACACATTAACAACTGACAGAATAGAAAACAATCCACATTATTTACCGATTTAAAACAATCCACATTATTTACCGATTTTGTCTAATTATTGGCGTTTTTAGGCAATTTTTAGGTATTTATGATAAAATTCATGAGCGTAGCAGGTTTTGTTTAATATACAAATACGTCTAATATTTAGTTAGTTTAGATTTTTGATAAATCCATATTTAGCTAATTTAAAAAAGTACCAATATTTCAAGTGTAATAAATTATTAATTTTAAAATTTCACCCTGTATATTTCATAATTGACCGTACATTATTTAGTTTGTTGGAATCGGTTCATTAAGAGGATTTCAAAAATATGCAAATATACAGGGTGTTTCATTAAAAAAAAAAACAACACCGACTATGGCATACTTGCGTGAATCACCCTGAACATTTATATTTATGTTTACATAACGCACAACTCAATTCAAAAGTCGACTTGTATCGGCATTTTTTATAATTTTCTAAAATAATGACATAAAGAATTTTATTCCATAAGTGGTTTCCACACTGTATATCCAAACACCTTGACAATATTTTACACCGATTCATAGAATTCCTTTACTTTAATAATGAAAAATTGTTGCATGATTATTATATATTTATTGCAAAATACGTTGTGTAATATTTACACAGTTTTATAAACAGTGCACAATCTATTTAGCTGTATGCTATGATTCGAGGTTCAAGGTTAAACAATTCTACAAAAGTTTATCTAAGTACTTGTTTATAATTACTTATTTACAGTAAATTTGATGTCTAAATGAATTCGCAAACAAAATTTTCAATAGACATTCCGGTTATTCCACAAATTCCCCCAAAAAAATATAGTTTATGGAATGGTTAATCAGTTTTTGGTAAAGTAAGACGGTGAAGTCTGTATAACTCTCTATTAAGAATCTTACAGATGTTACATTTTTGAACATTCAACACCATTTTCCTTTTTGTTATTTATTTTGGGAAATCAAACCACAATGATTTTTATGTTTTCTATTTCAACGGTTCGGTAGCGCTCCAGCTATCTACCCTTATCAAGAATAATTATGTTTTATAAAATTTTAGCCAGCCGTTTTTCCGGTTTGCAACACTCAAAATGTTCCATATATTTATATTATCAAATAATAATGATGCATCACTATATCTCTTGCTCGTACTGTGACTCTAAACATATCACATCCTGCTAGACATTGAAAGAATGAAAATGAATTTTTTCGAGTATAAAAATTGGTATAGTAATTTTAAATTGAAGGGTGTTAATATTCTATAATTCATTATTTCAATCATCTAAAAATGTTTATTTTGAGTTGTGTTCAGTTTAATTTGAAATAGAAAACAAAGTGAACCTAACCTACTCAATTACAGTGTCTATCTATCTATAAAATATTTGCCAACAACTTGAGTAAACTAGAGCGTGATCGAGTTGGGGATTAACGTGGATATTAGAAGCCCCATAATAAAAGGGGAAATTATCATGTTGCCATAACTGAAGATAAAAAAATTAGTATAGTACTTTAAATGTAAATATTCTATCGTCAATCCCTAGTTCTTTTTTTCTTTTTATCTGGACTGAATTCTCAAATTGTTTAAAGTTCACATTCTATGGTTATTAAAATAAACAAAAACGAAATACCTTGTAACGGTCTCTACTTTTTAACAGTTATGGTCACCCATCATTGATCACAGATATTAGAAATTATTAATAACTTTAGGTTTGACATCAATTGTTTTGTTTTTCAGTTAAGTTTATTGAACTTGTATCAAAGTGACACACAAATAATTGTGAAGCTACCAAATTACATAATTATTACTTAAAGATCAAATATACAGAGTGTCCTAGATGCTTCTGCAATTTATATACGATAAACTGTATGTCTGTCACTGTATTTAACTATATAAAAATAATGTACTATCTTCTTGTTGCAGGTGGGCCAAATTGAGGGTGGCAATGTTACCTAGTGTAATAATTTTGGAACCCCTCTCAGAATGTATGGTGATTGGAGCTTGTGCAGCATGGGCAGTAAGCCTGTTGTTCCGATGGGAACCTTTAGTTTTTTATTTAGTTCATATTTTAGTGTGGTTCTTGTGTGATTGGATGTTGTTGTCAATAGTACAAGTAAGTATTATTTTTATCTACAATATTCCTTGGTTTCCATCTTGTTCTGGAATTATTAAAACTATCAGCCCCAGTTTTTCTAGGTACTTTTATTTTTCTATAAAATACTGTGCGATTATTGTATTAATCACCCACAGTTTATGATAAGATTGCGAACATTTTAAAACAATTATTGATAACATGAAAGGAAATAACTAGGAACGAAAAAATTAAAAATAGGCAATCACAGGCACTGTCGATAGAAGCGAAAACACAAATAAATTGATCCATTTCAAATTTTTATCACACGCCCATGATAGAAATTTTCACAAATAAATTAATCTCTTATAAACATTTATCGTACGCCCCTGATATATAAATTAGCTACTTGTGGAAATGTTATTGCACACTCATGGTAGAAGGGAATTTTTTCAAATAAATTGTCTAATCATCTCGGCGGGTAGAATTTGGGCGCTAACCATCCTTCTTTACCTGTCTGACCAAGAAGGGTAGATAATCCGACATGTATTTTCGGCGCTAAGAAGTGCAGGTAGGTCGAGTCATAAAATAACTCTTATCTTAATAATTCAACCACCAGTATTTGAAAAAACCCAATAGTTTTCTATTTCTTATTTTCTGATAGTTAAACTTTGATCAACCGGGTTTGGGCCTGGGTTTTCTTGTTTTTTTTAGTTTTCTATTTCTTATTTTCTGATATTTTTATACATAGTTACACTTTGATCAACCGGGTTTGGGCCTGGGTTTTCTTGTTTTTTTTTTAGTTTGAATAACCGGGTTTGGGCCTGGGTACTTCAGTCGGTTAGCGCCCAAAATACACATAGGATTAAAATGACCCTTTGGTCTAGGCGCCTAGTTTACATGTTGTAAAAAGTGCATTAATCTTTTAGCGCCCAAATTACATCCACCCTAATCATGTATTTCAAACCATCAATCTGGACCACACGTGGTCAAATGCTTGGTCCTAGCAAAATGTCAAAAAAATTTTGACCAAGGTAAATTTACTGTTTGGACCCTTACTTTGTGAAATCTACTCACATTACGTTTTTAAATGAAACCGTTCCTAGTTAATACCCTCTATTTGTTGAAAAAAAAGTTATGTAAATCCTGAAATATTATTGATAATTATTTATATATATCAACGTCAGAATGAAAGAAGTGATGCCTACTATTTGATGTTTAATATTTGGGCTAGATCAAATAGTGACCTATCATGTATCTGTCATTCTCAACTGTCATACATCCCTCCCCTCTTTCACTATTACCAATAAAATTTAAATAGTGAAAGTACTAAGTGTGACACAAGATTTGAAAGATAATTTTATTAGAAATATGACCATGTGACAAAGTTGCTTGAGAAAATATATGTAACTATTGGTGTCAAAAAAAACTTCATTATCTATGAAAATAAAACCATGTTTATAAAATTCAAATCTCCACTTAAGAAACGAAACAACTTGACATTTGCTAAAAAAGTTTCTAATTTATGTTTCAGATTCTATCAAAGAAATTAGACATTTTAATAAATTCAAGACCAGTTTAAAGTTGTTTTTAACTACAAATTGTGTTTAACCTCTAGACGAATTTTTTGTCTGGAACTATAACACTTAATTTTTGCATTTTGCATACATTAACAATATTTTATGAGGCTCGTAATTTTACTCTGTCAATACTCTAACATTCCCACAAAAGCAAAATTAGTTTTAGTACCTTTTTATTTTGAAATTTGGCTATAATATGTTTTATATTCAATTTTTTTTTTCAGAATGGATCTTTACCTTTCAAAAGATTTGATTTCATCATTGGGTGGCTGTTTCGTGAATGTTCTGGACCTTACCTGTTCCTTTTAGCTCTGTGTCATCCCGAAATAAGATGGCGCAACCGTATCTTCAAGTTAACTTGGGGCGGTATAGCTCAGGAAGTAAAGCCCAGAATAAAATGTTAATAAAACATTCTATTTGTCTTAAAAGTAACTTCGATATACTGTCGTAAGAGACATCTAGTACTTTAATTAAGTAAATGCTGACAGTGCAGTTTGTTTTTACTGACTGTGTGTTTACTGCCTTCAAAATATTTTCCCCATTTATGTAAAGGTTTTTTAAGTAAAAATGTTATTTCTTAAAAGGGAAGCTATTAAGACGCAAAATACAATTTTTGAAATGAAAATACATAAAATATACTATTTTTGCGTGAAAAAATATTATTTACTTGAAATACTTGTTTTGAAAACTCCTTGAATAAAAATAATGCGAATAAGTCTTGACGATTTTGCGACTTTTTTTGCAATATATTCTTTAATTGTACGTTAAAACGAAGACAATGTAATATACTTGTGATATTTATTAGTTACAATCATTGCGATGATTTGTGTTAATTTAAAAGACTGTTATTTAGGTTAAAAGCATATTTTTATTATTTTAAAGGTACATTTTAATTCCAAAAAATTCACATATACATCACACACGTTTTAAAAAGCCAATTTTAACTTCCTTCGTTCCAAATCCTACTTCTATTTTAATTGACTATGAGAATAAAATTTTTTCTCACCACCAATACGAAGAATGAAAATGCTGATTTAATCGGGCGGGAGTTCCCACATTTTTAAAAGTATTCCTAGTATATGGATTTTGTGATATTTTTACACATTCAGTACTTTTTAATAACCAAAGAATTAGTTCGTAAACTCTTTTAACATCACCTTGGGTGACTAAATAACAATTATATGTACAATTTGTCTCAATGCTGGGCTGTATATCGAAGTTACCCACGTCAAGGCTGCCATGTCTTCAAATAAAATAATAAGAAACATTTTATGTATCTTACTATGACGTAAAAAAAAACATCAAATATATATTAAACATTTTAATGTATTGTAAAACCAATCAATTGTAAATAAAACTACTCCAGTGTTTTAGATAGCTTTCGTTTTAATGCCAATTTAAGCTTTGGCAAAAATAATTCTTTAGTATATGTGTATTTACAACCATATCCGTCTGTTCACCAAATGTGAGAACAAAACTACACCTTGTAATGATGTTTCATGCTTTATGAAACAATTGTCGATATACTCTATTTAATGGAATCTACATTTTATTTTACAAAATAAGGGTGAAACCAATTGTATCATTTTTTCTGTCAATATTTTGTCTAGCAATGTTGGAGAACCCAGAAACGTAAGCTTTTTCATTATTGTATTTTCTCAACAATCCTATTAACTATTTGATGGTTCAGTGGTCCATTAGTCTAAGTAAAAATATATTATACAATTGTCAGGAGGTGAGTACAAAAGTACACGAGAAAAAAGGTTGAATTTAATTTTTCCATTTTACACAGTTTGTTTAATCTGTTTTATTTTTATAAACGCTTTTTCTCGTTTAATTTTTTTTGTATTTTAAGAATTATTTTAAATTCCTAAAACAATGTCGATATACAAATGTACCAATATAGCTTTTTTGTACAAATATTTTACAGAATAGCTCCTTTTGCCAGTTTTTTAACTTCATACTAGAATGATTTCTTATTTATCAATCATACAGTCGTATTAAAAAAGCGTAGAATTGTTTGGAGTAGTATTAGTATTATTGGAGGTGGCCAGAGATGTGAAAAATAGTTCTGTAAAAGTACAAATACATAATGCCTAATTTTAAAATAGCCCAAATAAAATACCTTACTACTTATTCAACTGATTTTAATAATAGTATTTGTTTAAAGAGTTCATCTTCCATGTTACGCCTATGGGGCTTAATAATCATTCCACTGAATAAAAATATTGATTTTATATTATTATTCGTCAAAGTCAATTTTATCAAATCAAACGTTACAAACATGCAATTTAAATGATAGACCCTATGTTTATGAGTCGCAGGTCTGACAACATATTTATTCTTCCTTTTTAATACAACTGTACGTTTTATACATTTCTGTAAAGTTTTTTTATGCATATATCTTCAATCTTATGAATCTTTTGATCTTACCAACTTTTTCACCACCAATATCTGCCTCGAACTATTATTGTCTTCTTATCAAACGTTTTGCTTCAATTTAATTTTTTATTAGATAAAATAGCAATCTATTTCTCGATTTTCTTGAAAACATTATTGATATTATATTTCTAAGTATCGGGAGTTACCGAAAATTTCTAAAAGTGCTAAACAAAAATAAAAAACTTATTTTATATTCAAGCTTTCTACCTACATGTGTTGTTAATTTTAAGAAAAAATATTCTAAAACCATTAACTCAAAGAGAAACTATCTTTACTTTTCACTTTGGCTTAAACACCGTACAAAAGTGCTGTAAAACTGAAAAAAATATTTTTTTAACTACAAGCTTTATTGTAACATAATTTTTAATCGTAAATAATTAGATTTTTAAGAGTGGCAGCCTTGTTATTTTCCTTAATACTATTTGCACGTATAAACTTTATTCGTATTTTTCTTGATTTGATACGTTTTTTCGAAATTTGTTTTATTTTCACCTTATCATATCATCTCAACTCTTCACATATATCGAGAATATTTATTTTTGTTTTTATTTAATAAAGTTGTTTTGTAATGAAAACGTTTATTCATTCTCCTGTAAAATCCAGCTGGTATTTCCTACCACAATATCACTTGGGTGTAATAAAATAGTTTTGTATGCTGCCTCCTTAGAAATCATTTTTTAACTCGGCAAAGTACCTACTTTCCCGAGCTCTTAAAGTTGAGCCGAGCGTCTAAAGTTTTTAGTAAAGAAGAAGTAAATACATTTTTGACAAAAGCCTCAAATCATGAGTATCTCGCTATAAAGGTATTTTCAATAATTTTAAGTTGCTGCACTTAAAATTATGACATAATTTTTTCTAGACTATACTGGTAATTGGCTTGGCCGGCGCATGAAAGCGTGATGAATTAGTAAAAATTACCGTAGATGACGTGCAAGATAAAATGATATGCTAATAAAAAACATTCCTAACACAAAAACAAACATACAGAGAACATTTCTCGTTGTCAACAAATTCCATTTCGAATTATATACTTTAACATATGCTGAATTGTCTTTGGGTCCGTCTCTGTAAAGAATGGATATTCAACATTAATGTGGAAACAACGTATACGAAGCACACACCGTAATTAGAGTGACACTTTAATCTAATATAGGGGCACATTTTGACGCAATGCGCAAATGATTTTTCTTCGATTTTCGATTTTCGATTTTTCTTTATTGATATGTGTTTTATTCCTAGCAAATTAAAAAGTAAATGGAATATAAATAGTTAATTTCCGTATTGAAAACGTTTAGCTTCATTGAGGGAATTTTGCCACGTCCATTTTTCATTTTAGTTATGCAGATTTGGTTATAAAACTCAGATTGATATACATACAATTTTAACCAAATGATTTATGCGTAACAAAACAGTGCAGATGGATGTTAATAACCTCACTTATCAGTACGGTAGATGCCTTTATACCAGCATGCTTTTGCCCGCATGCATAATTTCGCTTTAATATACTTTTCTATTCGGATTACTTATCCTTATTTGCTATTGAAGGCAGAAAAAACAGCTTCGTCCTCTATATGAGTTTCTAGTAATTAAAAAATTTACTTAGGTGAGCGCTTTATGAGTATTAAATTCTTCAAGTCGAGTCACTAACAGCTCAGGACCAAACTGTAAACATTTTTGATTTGCATCCTTTTCCAAATTTGCTTTAGTAGTATTTCCTTTCAAGGGAAAGGGTGAATGCAATGATTATATTTCTTTCCCCTTCAAATATATAATGTAAGGATATCATCATAATTATATAATTTCATTTATTTTCTTGGGACTCCACTATGTACATGATTAGAAATATACAAAAAATGTTATAAATTAATAAAGATTGTCAATTTAAATTTGTAGCTTGATATTTATAATAAAATAGCATCCCAATTTTCCACCTAATTGCTTAAAATTCCATACTTTTTTATTGCTTGTGAAATACTAGCGTGTGGGTAAAATAATCGTACCCCATTTATCATTGAACCTTAAACACTGACGTATTAAATATTTATTTTCCCTAGCGACCATTTCTATGGTTTTCAACAGAGATACTTATATCAAATAAATTATAAGCATGCGCTAAAAATGTCGGAAAAACGTGCTATTCAGTAAACCATATAAACTGGCCGCTAATTCTAACCATTTGTGAAGTAACTATTGAGTTGTCACCATGTCCAAGAAGCGCACGAAACTATGAATCAGTTCGCGGAGTTGAAATCTCCCAACTCCGAAATAGTCCGGGCAAATTACAATAAACTTTCAGAGCACATTCGGAGATTAACTCCTCAAGGGATTCAGTGTAGTGTTTTTTGTGGGGGAGTCAATTGCAAATATGAAAATCCAGAAAGTTGGAAGCCGGATAGTTTGGCAATTCAGGGAATATATTCTCACTGGTAAGATTCCATAATGCTTACAAACAGTATATCATTCATTAAATATTCTTTTATTTCTTGTTGGCGATAATTTTTAATTAGCATTTACAATTTTTTATTATACCTATATTGTATCTGTGTGAAAATATTTATAAACTTTCTGTGAGCTTAAATTTTATTTCCCTTGTAATTTCTGAAATAATCGTAGAAGTTACATGGATTTAATGATATTTCCGTAAATAACTAAGAAAGCAAGTAATATATCATGTAACATTTACATCAAACATTCATTAGGGTATATTATCTTAAAAAAATCATTAATGGACATGTTGATGAAATTACCTGTTGAAATGTTGCGTGCTACTGAAATATTTCGATATCATAAGTCTGGCTACAGTTTTTTTTAAGCTTTTATATGAAAATGCGTATGGCTACATATTATAGTTTATCTTACATCATTATATCCAATGAATAATATTAATTCTGGGTGAAATCGTGAATTATACAACCAGCTATACAGTATACCGCATTATTTAGGCCCAAGCACAAATAAAGTGACTTAATTTCCTCTAAAACTACAATGATGCAATAAAAAATCAACTGTTGAAGGATTTTTTGAAAGCTACACAAGCACAAGAATGATGTACAATAGATGGTGTTGGTGTCAGCAGACTCTCAAAAAACCCCTCAGACTCTGGTGCATATCTAGGATAGAAATAAAAATCTGTAAATAATTCTATGCAACTATATTTTAGGTGGAAATTGATGTATCTGTGGAAATATTGAAATATACAAATCTGACACGTGAAATTTCTCAGGCAATAAAGTGGCTTTAGGCACAATAATAACAAATAATAATAATTATGTAAGAGTCCGAAAATCTGAATGTGTTTCACTGCTCAGCTGACGTTCAAATTTTAACAGAGTATGAGTGTATTATGTTTTTGTTTTGTGGAACTAGAATAATGGCAACTTCCAGTCCTGGATTTATAAATAGGCCGTATAGGCAGCCTCCTAGGGGCGGCAGATTTCAGAGTATATCTTGTTTCTTTTTTACGCTCTCTTTCTTAATGACTAATTCATTCGTTTATTTAACTTTCATTCGTTTATTTAAATAATAATTTTCCATTTGTAGTAAATGAGGCCCCTTTACTACCAATGGAAAATTATTATTTTAGAAAGGTATGTACATGGGGCGGCGGAAATAAAGTGGCCTACACTCATAAAAAATTTAAATCCGGCACTGGCAAGCTCAAGTGTTAGAGCTAGTGTTTAGCTAGAGCCATTGGTTCGAATAAACGTGGGTAATAAATAGGATTTTGTTTTTTGTTAAAACATTAATTCATAACCTCAACTTGGACGATACATTATTTATTCATAAATTAATACCCCGTCCAAATATAAGAACTAGGTAAGTAATTAAAAAATGAGGAGTAGGTCGTTTGTTAATTCTTGGTTCGATAAATATGAATGATTGACGGGTAGTGACAGTTTCAAATTGTAGATATAAAATAGGTAATAGGAAAATTTGTCTTTGTACTTGTACTTTCTTAAAGATTTCTAAACAATGAATAAAAATTACAATTACAACTCTTTTATTTGCGCATTATAATTACTGTACCAACAATAATCTTGCCCCCCCTGACCCGTTTGCTAGCGACGCCCTTGTCTGCATATTATCATCAAATACTATTTAAACTTTTTTTTCAAATCTCTGTCGTTAGGAGATTAGAGTTTCTAAATATTTTGGGAAGATATCGTGTAACACTCAATATATCTACCTATACCGATTATTTTATGGTATCAATTAATTCACCGGGCTAAGCTAAATATTTTAATTTTTATGCGGTACTGTCGTATATCATTGTCGAAAATAAAATTAATTCCACGCTCCAAGTGGAGATAAATATCTTGTTTTCTACTTTTATACCATTTTGAATGGCATTTTCAATGGGTGTAAATTATGAGGAGAATTTTATTTCAACCGCATGTTTATAAATAGGAAAATATAAGGAAAACCACTATTTGCATTACAAAATGTTTTGGTTGGAAAATATTACATATTCTACAGTCTAAAGTATTATTACAGTTTCCTGCAATATTGTCGTATTTAATAAAGCGCGTTACCAATAGATATCGCATAATAATAATTATTCTAACGCTTTATAAGTTTTGAAAAATATTTTTCAAAGACAGTGACCGCTTAACTAAGAAGCAACAACTACTTCTCGGGCTATATAGGCCCCGACGGATATTGAATTACACTTCAAAGTCAAACGAGGTTGGTAACTACAAGATATTTAACACCAACCATTCTTGTTTGCAATTAGAAGGGACAACATAAATTGTAGACCGATTTCGGCCTTATCAGTACAAGGTATAGGGGAGAGTTGGATAAAATGGGGTACTTATTATATCGTGCTAGTTAATTTAAAAAGTAGTAAGAATACATTCATGTTTCTAATATCAAGGTACACAGTTATATGATTGGATTAATAATTGAAACGCGTTATTCTTAGATTTCAATACTTTTGTGAAAATAAGGTGTTTTTTTAGAAATTTGTGAAATATCCCATTTTATCCAACTGGTATGCTAAAATGGGGTAGTGGGTACTGTAAAATGGGGTATCTCCTATCAAACTAGATTAATATTATATTGTATATTTAAAAAATAAAAAGGTTTCAAAACTCGTATATTACGGACATTATATACAAAAATCACATTCGAATTGCTCATCTTCGTCAATCTCGGCACATATTTCTTGTGCCTATCGTTTGCACTTATAACACATTACCCAACCATCACAGAATTTCGAATTAGAGAATATTTCATTACAAATAAGACACGTAACATTTCCCTCTTCGACTTCTGACGAGTCACTTGCTTCATATAAGGTTCCGTTTTCTTCCTACAACCTTTTAGCGTTGCTTCTATCGTTGATTTACCTTTCCTCCTCCTAGTTTGATCATTTTCTATATCTTATGGGTCATTGTCTTTTGAAATTTCGATTTTTCTTGATTTTCCTCTCAGATTCTTAACTTCTTGTTCTAAATTTAGACTTCTTTCGAGCTTTTATTTCGGCAATTAATTCATTTTTATACGGTGACTCTGTTAAAACTGCCGTTTTCCCCCTCTTTGTGGTTTTAGTTCTCGCAGTTTCTCTATTGAAATGCGGAACTGGTCTAACATCTTTGGGAGAAATTGCAAATGCATCTACAGTAGCCTGTTGAGATGGTAAGCTTGGGAAAAATTAGAACTAGAAAGATGCCTTTGATGCTTTTAAATAGCCCATGTTTCCATTTATCACCTCTTGAATTGCAAGGTGCATGCTCTCCTCCGACCATTGGCGGTTTGTTTTCCGTTGATAATTACTAGCCATATTGTATAAAGTATTGAACAACCTGTCAGGAAAAACTACGTGAGAAATGTATAAGTTTGATAGAACGGGGTACCCCATTTTATAAAACCAACTAGTACCCCATTTTATCGCACTGATACAGTAATAGTTTCTTCCCACAAGATATGTCATTACATGGCTTTTTTTTGGACCGAGATGGGAAACTCATGTTCGACTGGGTCCTCAAACAGTACCCAGACAGTGTTGGACTCATCCCCACGGAGATGCCTACCAACCAAACCCACCTCAAACTCGCCGTTACTCCCGCCTTGGAATCACTACCCTAGCATACGTCAAGACGGGCGGTGGTCCCTCACACACTCTCGATCATCTTCTTCCTTCTCACTCCTACCTCTCTCATGCCATAGCGAGTCATTCTCTTCCCCTTATCATGCTCTCTACTAAGCCACTTATCTCCATCCATTCCTCCTCGCCCCTCAACATAAACTCCGCCATATTTTCCCAATACACCGCCTCTCCCAGTTTATTTTCTAACTTCTTCAAAACTTCCTCATTCTTCCAACATCTAAACACATGTCCCACATCATCCTCCACTTCACATCTCTCGCACACTCCAGTTTCTCTTTTCCCAATCTTGTGGAGGTAACCTACTCTCGACCCATGTCCTGTGAGCACCTGCGTCAAGAAGTAGTTCACCTCTCCAAATTTCCGGTCCACCCAATTTCTCCTGCTCCCAATCGCTCCTTTTAGCGCGCCCTCATACTCATCCCACTTTCTCTCCATTTCCTCATCCATCCATTCCTGTACTACCTCTCTGCTCGCACCTCTCCAGCGTTTCTGTCTGGCTCTAGCCATCAAGTCCAATGGATAGGGCCGTGACAGCAGTCCACCCACTGTCCTGTACACCTGCACTACCCTCAGAAGTATTCCTCTCTGCACCCGCAGCAGTGGTCTAACCCTCGTATTCACCCCTGCTTTCTCACCCCACACTTCCGCGCCATACAGCATACTCTGCTCTACCGTCCTACCAATTATTCTCCTCTTCCATTCTCCCGGTCCTTTCACATTACCCATCAATCTTCCCAGCCACGCTGCCCTTACTTTTGCCTTCTGTGCAGCCTTCAACATATGGGTTTTGAAGGATAATTGGCTATCCAACCACACCCCCAGATACTTCACCGCTTCCTCCATCCGAATTTTCTTTCCCTTCACCATCACCCCCACCTCCCTTGCTCTGCTCCGCCCCTTCACCAGTAGCCTCACCGTCTTATCCTCAGCCACTTCCAGTCCACACCGCTCTATCTTCTCCACAATCTTCTTACACATCCTCTCCGCCTTTCTTTCTATCTCCACCTCTCCCTTTGCCGTACATACCAGACATACATCGTCCGCATACACCGTAATCTCACATCCCTCTTCACATGCTATCCCACAAACTTCATCAAACACACACTTCCAAAGCGTCGGTCCCAGAACCGAGCCCTGGCTTAAAAAGTAATTAATTTACCTGAGCTTAGATTGTCAACGATTTTAGATTCCCCAAAAAAACTATTCACCATAAAATTTTAATAAATCGTCCAAAAATATCTTTTGTCTGCAAAATCTGGGAAACCCATGCAATCCATCCACCTTCCTCTGAGCAACTAAATAGAATCATGCTCAACGCGGTTGACCACCTCCAAATGCTAATGGTCGAGACAAAGGCACGAAAGTAGTGGTACCCCATCCTTATCCGACTACCCCATTTTATCCAACTCTCCCCCACCTTGTTGCTTCAAAACTTATAAAGCGTTAAAATAATTACTATTCTGTGATACCTTTTCTACAGTCTTCATATTTAATTCCAGTCTAGGATATACCTTATATCATTTATTTTTTAATGGCTTATGCCTACTGATGCTAATAATATTTATGCTTTTGCAGGATTACAGACGATATCTTGGCGATGGCTCGACCTAGCACTATTGTGATAGTACAGAAAAATATAATTCAACAGTTCCAAAGGTATCTCATTGATTTTCTTTATTTCTTTAATTACGTCAAATTTGATCAAACTTTTCTTAAAAATAAGTACTATTTATTTGTCTGGAAATAAAGCTATAGGGTTTGTATTTGAAAAAAATAATTTTAATACATGAACTTGTATTATGTAAACACGCTATATACTGAAGTTGATAGAGATAGAGTTTAATTATCTTCAAATTATGTCAGCTAGGATAAGATAAAATTTGGCTTAATACATTTAAATCTTTCTTGGATGCCTCTATCTGGAAGGCTATATCTGAGACGCTCTGCTTCAATCGGACAAATGGTTCGGATCCGAAGCACCATCTTGGAAGGGTCTACTAGAATAGATACTAGGATTAGGGCAAGCCAAGAGCTTTCAAAATAGGGTTGGTAGGTTTATTGAAAACACCGATTCTTCCCTGCCATTCTGAGCTGCAGATTACAGACAATTGGAGCAGCATTTGTACGCTCTGACTGCTCTGTCTCAGTCAAGCCAAGAATCAACTTAAAGGGATAATCTAGCTTGGACTGAGGCACAATAAAGAATATTGTTGCAGTGCATGGTTCTGAAACCAAACCAAGAAGTAAACTCTCTGGGTAAATAGTTCTTGAGTATTACCAAGAGAGCCAAATTTTAAAATTTAACGATACTAAATGATTAAGACATTTTATTTAAACATATATTTGAAATGATTTGAGTTGAATCATCCAGTTTTTAGTTATGGTTTTATTACGTTTTAATCTGACTAGTATGTAAGGTAATTACTAATCATAGACTGATAGTTTAGGAATCAAATCTATCATAAATCTACAATCTCCAAAGGAACATGCCAGTTGTGGTCAAACGTTAGAATCATCAGGATTTTCTTACGATCCAAATATTTTTATGGAACAAAATAGTGAGTATATTCTACTTTTCAGTCATATGCATTTTATTTATCATTTAAATTTTTACTTAGCGGAATGATTATGGCTCAGTATCGCCAACAAAACCAAATATCTACCACACTCTGTTGATAATAAACTATTTAAATGTCCATTAATTAACAAATGTTTGGTTAATAATCGTATCAATGCAATGCAGAAATGTTTAATGCAATATTTTTTTAAAAACCAATAATGTTCCTTTTGTTTTGTACTTTAAATCGTAATTAGATTCCTATATCGTGATTAGGTACTATGAATATTTCTTGTCTTCATGTTATGAATTTCGACTGTTGACTCGAGCCCAATGCAAAAACTATGGCAAAGCTGCAGTTAGTTTTCTTATAAAACTAATTTATAGCTTTGATATTCACTTTCAAGTTATTAAATACCTAATGTATTTTGTCTGTCGAATTGAACTGATTATGTTCATGACAGTTGCACCAACAAAAGTTAGAAAACACGAATACTCATGCATAAATATTACGTTAAATCAGAAAAAAATTGAATCAAATGATTTAAATGATTTAATTAAATATTGTGGCAATATTGACCATAATTTTTTAACATAGGTCAACTTGTTTCTCGAAAATATCTTCCCCATTTCTTCAATCATTATTGTTTACTGTCTTAACCAGTTTTTCGTGGAAACTTTTTTTATAGCTATTATATGAGGCTTTGTTGCATAGTCGCATTTTTACTCCCTAACTCCATATTTCACTCATTAATTCTAGATGCTGAGTGTCGATAAAAACGCAGTTCTTTATATGTATTATGCAAATTTCGTTAGTTTTAGCAATAAAAATGCGATTAAATTGTTTATAAATTAAGCTGAATCATGAACATGCTCTAGAAATTGCGATAACATAAACGTGAGGTTTGGTTGGAATATTTTTTGTTAAGAAAAAAAACACATCTTACCACTTTGCTTTCAAGATATTTTCACCTGTAGTTTTTAAAGCTTATTGTTCTTAAAACTTTAATAATTTAGTGTGTTTATCATATAATAATTGATTGTTTTGCTTCAATCGCGAAACATTAATATTTCAGTATATTTATGAGTGAAAATTATATTGATTATTTGCTTTTGCTTCAATAACGAACAATAGTATAGTATGTTAGTAGGAGAGCCAGTGACATTTTTCAGTAATTAAGGCCTATTTTTGAGAGAATTTTATGGAGCTAAGCATATATGAAATGTATTAAACATCAACCGATACCTTCACATTTTCTTTCAATTAATTATTATTATTTTTCAGCTCATTTATCTTTTGAAATTACCCATTATATCATATATTAGTTTATTTTGTCGTTGTATGCTAAATTATTTCATGTAATTTTGTATTATATATTTTTAGTTATTTGATTTTAAAATAACAATTGTATAGTTGACCCATTTGATAACATAAAATCAATGTTACAAAGGGTAACCTTATCTTATGGTAGATATTTTTTTTCTTACAATTTACACGCCTGAGAATTATGACAATAGCGTGCTAATGTATTTAACTGCATTTCTAAAAGGGCGTTTTTTAAAGTAGTGACAATTTATTTGCTGTAATCATGTAACCTGATATTGCATTTTACTGTTAATAAGACAATCTCTAGATTTACGGTAAGATGTAGAATATTTCGGTAACCATATTTTTATAATAAACCAAAAAAATAGGAAAAATAACAGAAAACTTTGACATTCACTGACATTTAATTAAAAAATTCACGTGAAACGCCATCCAATGACAAATGTGCTAGCGTTATGAATTTTCCGCCCTATTTTTGGTGTTCGTATGATAGGTTTTCCGGTAAGGAGAATATACAGGGTGTACCAATCTTACGACAAACTTCGATATATGGGTTATTTTAAGAGATATCAAAAATGTTATCGACGTCCATATTTTGAAATTATATCGAACTATGCAGAGTGTTGCATAACTCCGTAACAAACCAAACATATGATTTTTCAAATGGGAACCCCTGTATATTATACCGAATTCGGATTGGTTATATTTTTTTGAAGCTTTTGATATAAGGTTTTGCCACGTTATACAGAGTCCTTCAAAAGATATGGACACGTTTATGTGAAAATCGTAGGTAAATCAACGCTCTGTAGCTTGTTCTACGTTGAAGAAAAAAAATGTATTTTGCCAAATAGAGTTGCGTAACATGATGCAATACCTCCGTAATATAGTCTGTACAGAAAGTACGAGGAGTAATAAATCATTCCTTTAAGTAGATTTCATAGACGTACCAAAATATATTTTAAGAGGGTATACCGTAAGGTACATTTTGTATTGAACGAATGAGTTGCAGCTATGCTAAAGAATATACGATTTAGGTCAGAGGTAACGGGATGTACTAATTTTAATAAAAAAAAGTGATAGAGGTACATAAATTTTAGTAAGTTTGATAAAGAAAGGCAACACAGTTTATTCATAATATAAAACAAACCAATCTGTAACAATAATTATTTTATATATTTTTGTATATATGTGTGTATAAATGCTGGATATACAGTTTCCAAATCTTGGCAAGATGAAAACATTAAAAGCGGAAGGCAGGCATTCATGGAAGGTTTCTCGTTAGGTTTGCAGCCACCATCTGGAAAAGGAAAAAGACTTATCATTGTCCATGTTGGAAGTTCTGAAGGTTTTGTTGATGGTGGATTATTAACTTTTATTTCAAAACGCACGGGGGACTATCACGAAGATATGAATGGGGATGTCTTCGAGGAATGATTTGTTCAAATGTTGGATCTGATTCCAAAAGGGGCTGTTATTGTTATGGACAACGCAAGTTACCATTCACGGTTACGAGAAGCATTGCCCACAAGTCGTTGGCGTAAAGCAGAGCTTTTGGAGTGGCTTATTTCGAAAAATATTAAGTTTCCAAAAGATCCACTAAGGAAAGAACTTTACAGAATTGCAAAAATGAACAAGAATAAATACAAAACCTACATTGTAGAAGAAATGGCTTCTTCTCGTGGTATATCAGTTCTTCGACTTCCCCCTTATCATTGTGAACTTAATCCCATAGAATTAATATGGGCTCAGGTAAAGGGGGAAGTTGGAAAAAAAATACTACTTTTAAAATAAACGATGTTGTGAAATTGTTTGAGAGTGCTGTAAGTCATGTTAGTAAGGAAAATTGGACAAACTTTATCGAGCATGTTATCAAAGTAGAGGAAAATATGTTGAAAATTGACAATATTTGTGATGATTTAATCGACCCTATTATTATTAATGTCAACAACGATTCTTCCTCTTCCGAGTCGGATATAGAATAAAATGTAAGTAATAAATGTATTCCAATAATTATTTCTTTTCATTTTTTATTATATTATAATTTAAAACGTATTTTTTTCCCAAAATACACACCACTGCATTGCGTTATTGCTTATTTTCTAATCCTTTAACAATGAAGAAACCCTAAATTTTGCTACAACTGAAACAAATACTGGGTCGATCTACCTGGTTTTTAGATTTACGGAAGAAATGTAATTTAAAGTAAGAGATTTATCAAAAATTTCATGGTGCTCCCTGTAAAGGTTTTGCATACTTAATTAGGGTTTATTACTCCTCGTACTTTCTGTACAGACTTATAAATTTCAATTATATTGTTTCTTATATACAGGGTGAACGGAAACTCGAACCTGTCATTTTCTTTCTTCTTTCAAATGGAACACCCTGTATTTTATAGCCAAAAGTAGAATCTTCGATTATGTAACTTTAATTTTTGTCAAGCATTTCCTATACCCAAAGTTCATAAAAACAGAGTTATCTGGTAATATTTATTGTAAACTATTATTATTGACTTATTATGTGAAAGCAATAAACGTTGTATGTAACAAAAAATCCTAATTAATGATAAATGTTAATGAATAATTCATTCTAAACAAAACTAGCTACCAAATGTATAATCCTAACCGTAATATTAAGCTGAAGGTTCAAAGTGTTCACCGTTAACATCAATGCAATGCTGTAAGAGGGGGCCCAGCTCGGTCACCCGATTTAACAAAAGTATATATATTTTTTTCGGGTCTTGTGAGATAAATAGTGCGGCATTTCGATCTGGTAACGTTGATATGCTGAAAAATGTTAGTCAATCATTTGAACTTTTCTGCAGCATTGCATTGATGTTAACGGTGAACATTTTGAACCTTTAATTTAATATTACGGTTGGGATTATACTTTTGATGGCTAGTTTTGTTTAGAATGAATTGTTCATTAAATTTTATTATTAATTAGGATTTTTTATTACATACAACGTTTAATGCTTTCACATAATAGGTCAGTAGTTATATTTTACAATAAATATTACAAAATAACTGTGTTTTTATAAACTTTGGGTATAGGGAATGCTTGACAAAAATTGAAGTTACATAATGGAAGATTCTATTTTTGCTATAAAATACAGGGTGTTCCATCTGAAATAAGAAAGAAAATGACAGGTTCGAGTTTCCGTTCACCCTGTATACAAGAAAGAATATAATTGGAATTTGATAGGATACGGAGATATTGCATCGTATTACAAAACTCTGTTTGGCAAAATACATTTTTTTTCTTTAACGTACAACAAGCTATAGAGCGTTGATTTATCTACGATTTTCACATAAACGTGTCCATATCTTTTGAAGGACTCTGTATAACGTGGCAAAAGCTTATATCAAAAGCTTCAAAAAAATGTAACCAATCCGAATTCGGTATAATATACAGGGGTTCCCATTTGAAAAATCATATGATTGGTATGTAACGGAGTTATGCAGCACTCTGTATAGTTCGATATAATTTCAAAATATGGACCTTCAACACATCTACTATTTTTGTTGATAAAATTTTTTGATATTTGTTATCTCTTAAAATAACCCATACACCGAAGTTTGTCGTAAGGTTGGTACACCCTGTATGTCCAAAAGTTATGTCTACACTCTCAAAAAATCTAATTTTTCATAGAGACATTTTTTGTACGACATTCTGTATACTTCCGTGAAAATAATATATCTATAAATCTGATTGTACTTGACGTGTTAAAAATCAGCTGGCTTTTTAATTCACAACTGTGCGTGTTAAATTCGTATAGCTCTTTTCTAGTTGTTACAGCAGCTTAGATAAGAAACATACTGTTAGGAAACCCGCCAGTTTTTTTTTGTAAATATTAGGTATTCAGTCAATTAAACACTGTTTGAATAAACTAATGAAATAGTAGATTGCATACCCTAAGTGGAAAGAGATGCTTTTCTGCGTTAAGTGCGAAACACGAACAGCTCCACACAGAAAAGAAATTTTCCACTGAAGTTTGTATTTCTAATATTTCAATGGTTTTTAACGTAGAATCTTCAAATCGCAAAAAGTCTATTCGAGCCATATACGATTTACACAAGTACGACAAGGAAAATATGAGCAAAAGTACTTGAAAGAGAGAGAAGAATAATCGTTCGCAGTCAGTGCTGGGCGTGTTTTCAGTTCCAGCTACCAATTTGATATAAATCAGCGTTGCCAGCTTAAAATGTTTGGTACTTTCTAAGGAATAATTATCTTATTTTGCATTTAACTTTTAATACGGGATAACGCCGTATTTATTGGGAGAAATTCGAGATTGGTAATATTATTGACTTTTGGAAAATAAGTGAGATCAACACAGATAAGAATAAAATAATATGGTTCAAGAAAATAAATGGACAAATTACAATCTGCAATGAATAAAATCTATACACTGCTTTCGATTTAACAATAATTATTGGTATTTAATATTGTTACCCACAAAAATTGGGAATAACTAAATAACTTTTACACACTACCTCATTCAAATGCGTTAAGATCAGGATGATATGGCGGAAAACTCAAAACTGAGTCATCATTTTCAACCAATTTTAAATATCACATAAGTTTTAAATCGCGGCTCTGAAATTTTAAATATACAGTGCTATTCAAAAGTCCTCTCCCCCCTTCGTATCTTTTGAACGGCTACATTTACATTAATAAAATTTTGAGGGTGAAAATAAAGTGTTGTAAACTTCTCTACAAATGGTAACAGGTGATGTAATAGTGATAGATGACGTCACAGTGCCACTCTGGCCAATAATTTTAAATAGGACCTTATGGCAAGTGATATCTCGTTTGAAAGGCATTGACATTGGCTACATAGCCATATTAATTTTGTTTGGGTTTAAACTAATTTTGACGGATAAATTAAATAAATACCAAAATTATTGAAATTATTTTTTTTTAAATTTAATTAATCAAATATCAACAATGGATTCTTATAGCAAGTGTTCGGAATGTGATCCGTCTACTTCCTGACAGTAATACATCCTATTAGTAAACTCTTGTCGTACTCGTTCGAATGTGTCAGCTGAAATTGCATTGCATTCTTCAATAATTCTTCCTTTCAAAACGCCAATGCTATCTGGTGCCGTAGTATAAACCTTGGATTTCAAGTACCGCGATAGAAAAAAATCTAATGGTGTCAGATCTGGTGACCGAGGTGGCCATTCTATAGGACCTCGCCGGCCGATCCATCTACCTCGATATTCTTCATCCAGGTAACGTCTTACTGCACCATAATAATGTGCAGGAGCACCATCTTGTTAAAATGTTATTTCCTGATGGCCGAATTCATCTGGATTATATTCCAGAATTTCAAGAATTGACGGCTTAATTGCATTTTGTAACATCTCCAGATACACTTCACCGCTTAAAATTGAATTCAGGAAGACAGGACCAACTATGTGGTTTCCCAAAATACCTGCCCAAACATTGACTTTTTCTGGAAATTGGGTATGTTGTTCACGAAAGGTGTGAGGATTTGTGTCACTCCAATACCTTACATTTTGTGTATTCACATTTCCATTGAGGCAAAAAGTACTTTCGTCACTAAAACAAATTGTTTTTGTGTAATATGGGCTTTGACTAGTTTTATTTGTCATACATTCACAGAATTCGAGTCTTCTGTCGGGGTCGTCATCCGAAAGGTGGTGCACCATTTTTAACTTGTATGGATGAAATTTATTTTCAGCCAACACTCTCTGTACTGTACTTTTACTTACTTCACAGATAGACGCAACTTTAGTTGAAGAGGAAGTAGGGTTTGCTACCATTTCAGAAACTATATCAATTTTTTCATAATCACCAAATGTTGGTCGACCAGATCGTTTGGCATCTTGAACACTACCTGTTGCTTCAAACTTGTGAAGAAACTCCCTCAAATAAGTTCTCGAGATAGGGCGATCTGGGTATCTCTCATTAAATAAACGTTCCGCTTCATGGAGATTTTTTCTAGATTCACCAATTATTAAGAAAGCTGCTACTTTGTCGGCTTGAGTACGTACCATTTTGCCTATGTAAACTCCTAAACATCTCGTTAAACAATAATAAAATTAAATATTTAAGCTATTTAGGGCCATTCGCACCGGTTACACTTAAACGTTAAGTGTCACTCAAATCCACTAAGTGTCACTTAGTCGTTCGCACCGTATTTAAAGGCACCCTTAACGCGACGTTAAGGATACCTTAACTAAGCTCGGAATATCCCCGGCTTAAAGTTCCACTTAACCTCGAAATACTATTTTGAAGTTAATTTATGACAGTTTAGATTTGAGTAAATTGTGCTTTGGTAGATGGTAGATCTTTGTATTTGTAATTTGTCTTATCGAAATGGAAATTCAAGAAGATGATGACGATTTAGAAATAATTGATATAGGTAATTGAATACGGCATACCCAGACAGTTATATATAAGGAACGATTATTTTAATACATTCGATCCTAAGACGGTTTTTCTTAGATTTAGAATGACGAAGGAAACTGCTCTCAATTTTCTTGGAGAAATTGAAATTGTTTATTTTCTATGACATTTTTATACTTGCTAATAATAATAATTTTTCACGTGTTGTGAAATTTATTCCACAAGATCGTTTTTCTCCGCTCATGACTCGGAAGAATAAATACTTATCAAAACGTCAAAAACAAAGATGACACCAAATAATATTAAACGCATAGAACAAACTGGATCAAACGACTACCGTTAATTGGTTAATTCCTGACAAGATCTTCTTTTTCAAAAAAATATTTTAAGAATTGCGGCGTTGTCAAATGGAACCTCCCACTTAGTTAAGGGAGGTACGGCGCGAACGAAGTTCCACTTAAATTATAACTGTCACTTAGCTAAGTATGACTTTTTAGGATAATCGGTGCGAATGGCCCTTAGAGAAACTTTGCAAAGCAACAATTACTATTAAATTGAAAACGTCAATTTTTTTTGACAACTAACCAGAGGCAGACTGAAAAATCTTCAATATTTAAATGTGAAATAATAATTTTGGTATTATTTAATTTATCCAAACAAAATTAATATGGCTATGTAGCCAATGTCAATGCCTTTCAAACGAGATATCACTTCCCATAAGGTCCTTGTTAAAGTCCCACTATATATACTTACACTTACATACAATATACATCTATGTTAACTTATCTCGATACCTGGTAACGGGATATGTTTTTTTAGAAATAATAGAAAAATAAAGTTGTCACATCTGACGTAAAAAATAGTCTTTTCTTTCTTTGGCCGAAGGAATTATAATAATAATTACAGTCCACTATATCTCTCCAACAGTCCTATTTAAAATTATTGGCCAGAATGGCACTGTGACGTCATCTATAACTATTACGTCACCTGTTACCATTCGTAGAGAGGTTTACAACACTTTATTTTCACCATCCAAATTTTATTAATGTAAGTGTAGCCGTTCAAAAGTTACGAGGGGGAGGGGACTTTTGAATAGCACTGTATATTTAAATATTAAATCTAATATCTCTAAATTTATATATGTTTCGTTATAGTATATTATTATAATTTCGCGTGGAAAGACTATGGAGAAGCAACATTGACAAGCCTTCTAAATATGGTGAAAGTTCTAGCCTTTGCAATAACTGAAGGACGGGTGGCAATTCACTGTCATGCAGGTATGTAATAGTATATTGTGTCACGAGAGCAGAAAATCAGCTTTAGCAGCTCAAGTCTATTAGATGCACCAGCGACAACGTGTTATATCGGGGCTAGTACTAGAGTGCCACCAAGATTTAGCTAACGCCTCGGAAGATAAATTTTAGGACCCACCTACGGCCTAACGACTGCGACAATTGCGGAACTAGCCAAACGTTACACCCATGCTCAATCCCAAGAGATGGGATGGAATCAAAGGATGCAGTCTTGCTAGGATCACCCTGGTCGACCCTGGGAAGCTGGCGCCGAAGAAATATTTGGCGATGACCAGGATAAACCTACGTTTAACAGTGAGATTTCTGACTGGTCACTGTCAACTAAGGAAACACCTCCATACTATGGGGCTAGTGGACACACCTCTATGCAGGATGTGTGAACAGGAAGATGAAACTGTCAGGCATGTCTTATGCGAGTATCCGGAGTTAAGAGAGTGTGTGTTCGGTGAGTCTTGGCCTACACCTGCGGATATAAAGGAGATGTCTCCTAGTGATCTGTCCACCTTCTTGGGAAGGACAGGATGGACGATGATCTAGGACGACAACTCCTCGGGCGGATGTACAATGGGTCACATGTGGCCTAAGTGCTACACTCACCCTCCCTACTCTACAGATAGATGCACCAGCGAGGACAGCTAAAGCATAGGCGAAAAAAAATATAGAGACGATATTACTAAGCGTTCATTAAATATATCGATTTATTCAGTTTTCGTTCTCGGATACGGTACAAAAATGATTATTAAATTTTTTATGGTACTAAATATAGTTTGAAATGACACATTTTTTATGAGTGAATAATTTCAACGATTGAATCAGAAATCGAAAATTATGTTGACACTGCAACTTTTCATCCTTACTTTATCAATTTTTTTAGGACTGGGAAGAACAGGAGTCCTCATTGCGTGCTACCTCGTATATTCTTTGAGAGTTTCTGCAAACGATGCTATACGATACGTAAGACTAAAAAGACCTGGCTCAGTTCAAACTAGAGGTCAAATTATATGTGTAAGACATTTTGCCCAATTTATTCTTCCTAAAAGTATAATTTATTTTATAAAGTAAGTACTACCCTGTATAACAAACATAGGGTGGCCGAAAAGTCGCTTTGCCGATTGATCATTTAAACGTTTGTTTACAAAAGTAGGAAATCTGTGTTTGTCTGCCAAAAAAACTCTCCTCAATAGGAGAACTCAATAAAGTATTCTGGCATGGAAGGAAACGAGAAGGCAGACTCTCTTGCAAGGGAGGGTGCCGCACGTGTTTCTATCGGACCAGAACCAACAATTGGCAACGCAATAAGTTTTGCCAAACAAACACTAAATATATGGACAGCAAGAAGAGCTTAAATTTAGACTTCTGGCATAATTTGC
Source organism: Galerucella calmariensis (assembly GCA_910591675.1). NCBI lineage: Eukaryota > Metazoa > Arthropoda > Insecta > Coleoptera > Chrysomelidae > Galerucella > Galerucella calmariensis. The sequence continues at coordinate 515,523 of CAJUYG010000005.1, read as the reverse complement.
CAGGATTGGTTCATTCAAAGGCTTTTTTACATCCATCGAAGAATATCTCCAAACAAATGTTAGACTATAGCAGACATGTTGTCTAAGAGGCCTAACATAATATGTTAAACCTTGGACTGTCGGAAGATCCCACTTGCCGTCTTTGTCTGGAAGATGATGAAACAACATAGCATATTATTTGTGCCTGCCCCACCGCGGCTCGAATCAGGTATCTGATGTTTGGCAGGGTCTCTCTCTCGCCCTCGGACCTGAAATATCATTCACCAAATAAAATAATCGGCTTAGTTAAGAAGCTGAATTTTTTTGGTGTAGTCTGAATACGTCTGTATCTGTAGAGTAGGGAGGGTGAGTGTAGTATAGTCTGAATACGTGTGAGCCACAATAGACTCTTGCTAGTTGCAGTGGATGGCCCTATAGACCCACTCACCACACACCTAACCTAATCTAACCTACGGTGTCTGCATGAATTTGGAGTGGATAGAAAGATAGATAGATAGAAGACCCTACTTTTTGTGAGTACGGTAACAGCTAGATGTTACTAGACATGGTGTGTTACTAGAGTTAGAAAATTATCCATTATCTTCCGCGCAGCTATATAATTATGTTCAGCAATACCTAATTAAATTTAGGAACCACTGTAAGTATTGAACAAAATGTCGGACAGTTTGAACATGTATTGTCACATAAAGAATAAACAGTTACATGTTTATAGTGTTTTATTTTCGGTAAAGTGACTTTTCGGCCATCTTATACATTTATATTTATTCTAATACTAATAGTAATACTTTTTCATTATTAAATAAGTAAAAATGTTCTGTACTTTGTAGAGATTTCGTAGGTAAGGACAAATATATGAATGAATTCACACTCCATAGATTTTTAAGAAGACAAAAAGTGGTATTACATGGTTATGATGAAAGAAACTTTAAACATATTCCAAAGGTAATTATGTAGATATATTTTTAATACAATGTTTTTGAGCAGTGATTGATTATATTTCGTCAATTTTGAATACAACTCTGTAATATCTGATATATCTGATTATTGCATTCCAATACTCGATGTACTTTTCGAAACAAGCTATAGTGGATGGAGCAAGAAGTAAAAAGTGCTAATTTACACACATCGATAACCCTTTTTAATATTCTTTACAGATCGTTCATTGTATTTGCGAAAGAATTCTTAAACTCTGCGCTTGTTGGGTAGATGAATTTTCTTCCTCAAATATCCCATATACAATAGATTTCCTGGCATCCAAAATACATGGAAATTTAAATAGACATGGTAGTACTTACAGCATAAGCAGTCTATCTAGCACCAATTCAGATCGTAAGTTTTCGTTTACAGGATGTTCCAAATATTCCTTTACATTTAATACATCACTAACATTTTTTTTAGAAATATTTCTTAATACCGAGGTGCTACAATCCCCTGCTGGTGATATTTGTTCTCCTTCAAGTCCTAATCAATCTGAAATGGATGATGTAACAGATTCATTCTCAGAATTAAGTACACTGGATGGTGAGGAAATGAGTGAGGAATTACTTCTAGAAAATAGATGTTTCCAGGAGCTAGAAACACAAAAATCTTTTGCTCAGGAACAAACTGAAGATGACATAGTGGTCCAAGACATAAGCCTTGTTGTGAACGTGTTAATCAGCGATCCTGATTCTCTAGACGGTGCTACTAAGAAAAAAATTAAAGAATATCAACATCAACTAAATTCCTCACAGTTAGGATGGGCTAGGTTGAATGTGGAAACAGATTTGACTATTTTAGCTGCACTGCTTTTTGATTGGATAGAAGGGTTGAAAGTTCCGGTGATAAAAATGGAGGATTTTGAGAATATTGTTATACATTATAAAGAGCCTGAGTTGTGTATTCAAAAGTTTTCATTGGTAAGAGCTTTAAAAAGTTTTTCATTTCTAAACAAAATACTATTTTAAAGTTCCAGATTTGGACACCTCTAGTTCGAAGATTATATAGTCTTTATTACAAAATTTTATCTTTTAGGAGGAGTGCTTTTTAATAGAATATTTATTAAAATTCTTCTTGAAAATTCAACCCGTTAATAAGGAAAATCAAGAGGATATGTTGAAAAGATTGATTGGAACTTTATCCAAGCATAGTGTGCTTATTAACAACAATACAGTTCCTTCTGGTAAACTTTTTCTATAAAATACCAATAACTATCAATAAATTAGTTTGTCCAACATCAGCTAACGATTATTTGAAAATTGTTTTATTAGTTGCTGGTTTTTAGGTAAAGGATTCAAGAAAATTGGTGATGGTACCTTAACCTGTACGTATCACCTCTTCCAATCTTTAGCTGAAATGATAGAACAGCATCAAAATGAAAAATCAGATATGATGTTCAACCATAACGAAGACAAAGTATCTGAAAATTCCGATATTGAAGACGGCTTCCAGTGAAACGATGTAAATTTTATCTGCGGTTTTCCTAAATGTCCATATAAAGATTATTTGAATTTATATTGAGTAAGAACCTACCACGAGATAAGAAAATGTGTGACAAAATAAATCGGTCGTGACTGTAGGTATTGTACTGTACAGTTTTCACTTTAAATTTCATTTTTGTAGTTTAGTTTTCATATCTTTGTGATATAAAACAATTGCTAGTATGTGAAAATTTTACAATTAATTTGTTTTATTATGTCGTTTTCTCGTTGTAAATGATTTATCGATGATTCCTTGTCTTGTAATTGCATTGCTTAATTTTCTGGAATAAATATATTATTTCTCAAAATAGTTTTATTACCTACTTAGTACAATTTATTCGCAAAATGGGTAAGCTAGTGGGGCTGCTACAACTATTGGCTATAGCTTAAATTCGTTGGTTAAATAGAAGACCTAAACTAGCTACAAAATTAAGTAAGCAAGAGATCGTAAACATAGTTATTACATTCTACTTCTTGATCTGAATCTTCATTTTTTAAATCTAATTACAGATCACCGTACCTACCTCATAGACAACTAGCAATACAAAGGTAACTGTCAATTGAATTGTAGACATAACCTCAAAAATATAGACAATCAAAACATTAGATTTAGATTTATATAATTAGCTATAAAATGAAAAATGTAATGTAAAAGAAATAAAATGACAGCAAAAAGCTCTGAAGACTTTTGGAACACTAGCTCTTCTTCGGGTTTCAATTTTGATGACGATGAAGTATGTTTATTTTTTGGTGAAAATAGTTTTTAATATATGATATTTTATAGGAACAACTTCAACCAGACTGTGTGTTTACAATCCCCGAAGAGAGCTTCATACCAATACACTCTCTTATATCCAAAAATTGTTTAGATCTGAGTAAGTATAAATCTCCCATAATAAATATGAATAACAATTATCTGTCAATCAATTGGTTGTTCAAGTTTTAGGTGATATTCAATCTACAAATGAATATGCTGTTCCTCCAGTTGAAGGAGTCATTAGAAAAATGTTTAATGGCCACACATATTCTTTAGAGGTTTACAAAAAGTATAGTGATAAAATATCCTTACTAGATTCAGCCTTAGATTCGATGGATGGAAACATCATACTGAATGTAAGGTTTAACAAACCGAAGATATTAACTGACAGCTCTACAATTATTTAAATAAAATTATTGGGTATTTTAGGTTATTCTATTTCTTAAATCTACTTTGAAACAAAATTTATTTAATCTTCAACTTGTTAAGAGGAAGATTGCCTTGAAACATTATGTTAACTATTTAATTGTTAATAATAACTATCAAGAGCTTGCTGATTTATATATGTGAGTATTACAACTGCATATTATTTATTTAATGTTGTGTATTTGTATACTTATATATTACAGGGCAACAGGACAAAGTTCTGATATGGTAAGTCAAGAATAGACAAAAATTTGTCAACTGAGAAATAGTATTTAATAATAGGACTGTAGCATTGCATAATAAAAAAGTGTAATTAATATTGTTTTAGAAACAAGTTTATTATTTAATAAGACGCGATATTAATAACAAAGACATTTTGTTGAAGAGAATAGAAAAATTTACTGCAGAACATAATATGCAGAAAGTCAATAATAATGAAGATAAATTAGAATTCAATGGTAGTATGCAACTGTTAGGTAAGTGAATAGATATTTTTTTATATAAATTCACTGACAGTTGAATATAATTATTACTTGTCTGATGTATTTACATTGGCATTATATGAAAATTTTATACAGGGTGGGGCACTATGAACGAACTATTCTCTGGCGTCTTAACGGCAAATAAAATTAGAAAAAATAAGACGTAGAATTAAGTAGATTACTTAGGACAATAATTTAAAAATATTTTGGAATATACAGGGTGCTCCAAAAAAGCGTGCCGTATCAAAGTTAGGTTCCTTCAAATGGAACACACTGTATTTTATCACATTTTTGAATTGTACTATTAAAAATAATGTAAGTTCATTAACATTTCCCTATACCCATCTAGTTCAGTTTCCAGGATAAATCGATTTTACATAATTTGTAGACCCTCCGAAAAAATACAATAACTTCAAAATAAAAACAAATAACCACATTTGCTTTACACCATCTCACTAGAAGCTTTTAACATTCTGTTTCCAATATTTACTGGTTTGCTATCATATACAGGGTGTTTTTAATATGACAGTATAACACTAACCATTTAATACATGAATTTCTGGCTTAATTTAAATGGAACACCCTGTATCTGTTGGGTCTGTTAAACGTGGGAATTTATTACCTTTCAGTTGGTATTAGAGTTGCCTGTATCTAACTCTGATAGTTCTCGAGAAATTTTAAATTTGTTTTTTAATACTCAATTATTTGCTGATATCTAGTTACCCATGACATGATACTCCGATGGAAAGATTTTAAAAATTTAAAATTTGTTATTTTGACAGTAAGTGCTTTGTTGTATGATTTATTATCGATAAATTAAAGGTCTCTTAGATCAGAATTTTATTAAGGTATGTATGTATGTGTGATTTTTGGGGTGACATTCACTGAGACCTAAAAGGTCTATTGTGCCCCCTTACTTCTACTCAGTTCCTGAGGAGAGTCTCAGAAACTAGTAGTTCCTTTAGTCCTATTTCCCGGAGGAATTTTAGGATGTCTGCAGGCTTCAACTTAGGCAAATGTTCCTCTTCTATCCAGTAATCTCCCAGGTGCTGTGCTCTAGGATTCTGGAGTACTGTGCAGTTGGAAAGTATGTGGATGGAGGTTTCTTCTTCCATTCCACAAAATCTGCATTCTTCTTCCTCCACTATTTTGAGCTTTTTCAGGTGCCCATTCAGGCGACAATGTCCCGTTAGGATCCCTGTCAAAACTCTTAGCGCAGTTTTACTTTGACTTATGCATTCTTTTGATCTCAACAGGTTGTAGTCACCCAGAAGAGTCTTTGATTGTATAAGCCCTACTAGATCTTTCCAATGGTCAGATCTTCTCTTTTTCTCGGCTTTACTAATTTCTTCCAATATTACATTGGAGCTGATTCCGCAAAAGGGTTCGGGCTAGTGATGGGGAACTCGAATACTAAGAATCGGGAAGTATCCGATTCTTAATAGTACTCGGTGTATTCGATTCTTTTATCCAAGTACTCGAATACCGGCTGTTCTCGGATTTCGGCATAGCATCGCATAAACTCGGAATCGGAAATAATAATCCGTAGGTCAGTCCTGTTAACAGATTCCGAACTTTTATTATCGGCACCAATAGGGTAATAGGGTAGGGTATCATCTTACATGATTTATGATTTCTCACAATAACACGCCGCTTTTAATATTGCTGATGATGGACTTAAAATTTAGACTATTTAACTATCACTTCACTACTATTTATATTGTGAAAACAAAGGTATGCGAATTTTTTTTATTCCAATTTTGAAATATTCAAAATAAGGGGCGGCAGTTGGGAGGCATGCATCACCCTGAAAAATATCACCACACTACCCTGATTAAAATAAACGACCATGGCAATTTTGTTTGTTTCAATTTCTTCAAAATATTTATATTATAGTCAAAGTCAAGTGTTGTTTAATTTCTTGTCTAACGAAGAAACCAAAATCTTAAACTGCTAACTTATAGAAAATGGAGATTAACAAAAAACCACCTAAGAATAGTGAAAACAAAACGAGTTCGCTCAGGCACCGGTATCTATTAATACGTAAGTGTATCGGTGTTCGTGTTCGATCGTATTCGTCCTCATCCATATACAATCTTTGTTCTCGAGAACTCAGTACTCGGATAAGTATTCGATTCCTAAAATGATTCGAGTACTACGTATCCGATTCTCAAAAGTATTCGATTCTGCCCATCACTAGTTCGGGCCCCCAGAAAGGTATTTCAGTCCCCCTCTTTGCTAGTTCATCTGCTATTTCATTTCCTTCTATTCCAGTGTGTCCTGGAGTAAGGTGACTATGTTGTTCTCGCCTAGTTCATTGAGTTTGTCTAGGCATTCCCACACCATTTTGGAACTGATTACACAAGAGCTCAGTGCCTTAATGGCTGCTTGACTATCCGACATTATGATAATCCTTTGTCTTCTGTATCCTTTATCAATATTGAACTGGGCGCACTTTCTTATGGCGTGGATTTCCGCTTGAAAGATACTTGGGGTTTTTCCCAAGCTTTCAGAGTGTTTGGTTCCTGGCCCGAACACTCCTATCCCAGTTCCTTCTATTGCTTTTGAGCCGTCTGTGTACCATTGAATGGCATTCTTTCCAAGTCTGGTAATGGTATTTGGATCCCATTCCTTCTTGTTGCTCATTTCCGTAACGAATTTCTTTGAAAAGTTATATTTTTTCATCATACCGTCTTGTGGCATGTCCCAGGTTGTCTGATTTCTAAGAAGTGAGGAGGTGTTTTTTCTAATGATTCCCTCTCTACTTAGTCTGTATCTTGTTCTTTCTGCAACACTTTCCACCACCATATGTAAAGGGGTGAGGTTGAGAATCACTTCCATGGCTGCCGTTGAGCATGTTCTCATTGCTCCTGTAATGCATATACAGGCTAGTCTTTGAATTTTGGAGAGGTTTTCTCTCGTCGTCAATAGGCTAGTTCTACTACACCAGGCAATGGCTCCATAAGTGATGATTGGTCTCACTATGGCAGTGTACATCCAGCTTAGGATTTTTGGGTTACAGCCCCAGTTTGCTCCTGCCAGATTTCTGCACACCATTATAGCCATTTTTGCCTTGTATGTAATCTCCTTTTCGTGTTTGTTCCACAGGAGTTTACTGTCTAAAGTTAAACCTAGATACTTGACTTCTTGTCTCCATTCAATCTCGTTCCCATCAAGTTTTATGGTTTTGAGGTTGAGTTTTCTTTTCTTAGTGAAGGCTATCAGGATGGTTTTAGTGGGGTTTATGCTAAGTCCCACTTGCCTACACCAGCTATTTGTATAGTTCAGACCCTTTTGTACAATATCGCAAAGGGTGTTTTCGAATTTTCCCCTGGCTGTTATGACAATATCGTCGGCATATCCTTGGCAGGATATACCGAGATCCGTCAAACCACACAGGAGTTCGTCAACCGTCAGACTCCACATTAATGGGGATGCTACTCCTCCCTGTGGGCATCCTCTGGTAGTGCAGATGGAGACAATGTCTTTGCTCGTCCTCGTCTCTGCTATTCTTGTGGTGAGCAGTTCCGACATCCATTTGGATGTTGTGCTGTCTACACCTCTTCTGTTCAATGCTCTTCTGACTGCCTCATGTGGAGTATTGTCAAAAGCTCCTTCTATGTCCAAAAATGCACATACTACAGTTTCTTGGTTGTCTAGAGCACCTCGGATATCCTCCGTCAGTTGTACCAGTGCAGTCTCCGTAGATCTGCCTGCCCGGTAGGCATGCTGACATGGGTGGAGAGATAGTCTCTCTAGGATTTCCGTTCTAATATGGTTATCAATAGCCTTTTCCATCGTTTTGAGTACAAACGATGTTAGACTAATTGGTCTAAAGGATTTGGGGTTTGTTGTGTCCCTTTTTCCAGTTTTTGGAATGAAGGTTACTATTGCCCTTCTCCATGCTTCAGGTATATAACCCAGTTCTAAGCTGCTTCGACTAATTCTAATCAGATGCGGTAGAATTTCGTCTTGTCCTTTCTGGAGCAATGCTGGGAAAATTCCATCTGCTCCTGGTGCCTTGAAAGGTGAAAAGGTGTTCATGGCCCATTTCAACCTATCGTTACTACAAATGTGTTTGGCCATTGTAATACTTTCTCTTGAAGGCCTATTGTGACCTTCGAGAGGATTATCTCCCCTATTTGGGGTACTCCCTGGAAAATGAGTTTCTAGTAAGAGTCGAACTCTTTCCTCCTCATTTTCGGTATATTCACCATCTGGCTTCCTCAAAGCCATATCTGTGTTGACCCTACTTTTCGCCATAACTTTGTAAAGTCTTGCCGCAGCAGGTGTTGTGTTTATATCTTCACAGAATTTTCTGAAGCTATTTCTTTTAGCTTTTCTAATTTCCTTGTAGTAGGTGTTTCTCACCTCGGTGTATCTCTGCCAGTCTCCGGTGATTTTTGCTTTATTAAAAAGGTCCCGGGTTTGAGATCTTAGTTCTGACAGATGTTTGTTCCACCAGGGTGCATCTTTGTTGCTTCGTTGTTTTTGAAGAGGGCAGCTCGATTCAAACGCCTCGATTATTGCCCTGTTCAGATCCTCTAGCTCATTTTCCAGGTCGAGATGGTGCTTAGCCCTTCCTTTTCTCTGGATATGTGCTAGATTTCTTTTCAGACAGGTGTTATAGTTGTCCCAGTCTGTTTTTCTTGGTATTCTCCTGAGGCTTATCTCAGGTATGCCTAGTTCTAACTTGAATATTATTATACTATGATCGGAGAGTGATGGTTCACCCGATACTCTCCAATCTTTTACTATATGTTTTAGATCCTGTGTTGCCAGTGTGACATCTAAAACTTCTTGCCTTACCCTTGTTACAAATGTAGGGGTATTCCCTATATTGTGGATTTATTAAGGTAACTCAAACATTAACTTTGCAATAAGATTAGTAAAAAAACTTAAAGTTAACTGGGAGAAAATTTCGTAAATTTTTACGTAACAAACTACCCGAACTTTTAGATGACGTTCCACTTTGATACGGCACGCTTTTTTGGAGCACCCTGTATATTCCAAAATATTTTTAAATCATAGTCCTAAGTAATCTACTTAATTCTACGTCTGATTTTTTCTAATTTTATTTGCCGTTAAGACGCCAGAGAATAGTTCGTTCATAGTGCCCCACCCTGTATTAATTTAATATGCTAACACTAACATAGCATAAAAATTTATCTCAGTAACCTTATGATTCGCTATATATTTTTTACTTATAGAATGGCAAATTGAAAAAAAAGAAACTTGTAATTCAGTGGTAGAACAACTAGCCAGTTTATGTAAAAAAGAATGGGACAGAAACAAAAATGCAGTAGATGTTATCATGGAATATAAGAAAAGATTAAAAATTGATGATTTTGCGTTTGAATGGACTATAATGAATGTCTTAGCATCAATGAAAATGTGGCCTCAGTTATCTGATTTGTTCATGAAGCCAGTTAGTAAATGATTATAATTTATTTATGTGATTACATTTATAACAGAAATATGAATCTTACCTACTGTTTCTCTTTTAGAACTGGTTAAAGAAAAACTCTCTAAAAACATCAATTCCTGCTGAACTTTTTGTGTATGGCTTAAGTAGACATGATCCACCCAAAGATGTTCTTGAACAATACTTACCCCATATATCGGATTCTGATAGAAGTCTATATTTGGCACAAAAATTGAACTGTCACAAGTTTGTCATTCAGTCTTATGTCAATCAAAAAGATAGACTTGCTCTCATTAGTTATAAGTCAAAAGTGTCTCCACAAAATCCTGAATATTTTATGATTGAAAATGCTCTGCAAGCTACAGTAAGTATTATACAGTGCTATTCAAAAGTCCCCTCCCCCCTCGTATCTTTTGAACGGCTACACTTACATTAATAAAATTTGGAGGGTGAAAATAAAGTTTTGTAAACTTCTCTACGAATGATAACAGGTGACGTAATAGTAATAGATGATGTCACAGTACCACTCTGGCAAGTGATATCTCGTTTGAAAGACATTGACATTGGCTACATAACCATATTAATTTTGTTTGGGCTTAAACTAATTTTGACAGATAAATTAAATAAATACCAAAATTATTATTTCACATTTAAATATTGAAGATTTTTCAATCCGCCTCTGGTTAGTTGTCAAAAAAATTGACGTTTTTAATTTAATAGTATTTGTTGCTTTGCAAAGTTTTTCTAAATAGCTTAAATATTTAATTTTATTATTGTTTAACGAGACGTTTAAGACTTTACATAGGCAAAATGGTAAGTACTCAAGCCAACAAAGTAGCAGCTATCTTAATAATTGGTGAATCTAGAAATAATCTCCATGAAGCGGAACGTTTATTTAATGAGAGATCGCCCTATCTCGAGAACTTATTTGAGGGAGCTTCTTCACAAGTTTGAAGCAACAGGTAGTGTTCAAGATGCCAAACGATCTGGTCGACCAACATTTAGTGTTGATAAAAAAATTGATAGCTACTGAAATGGTAGTAAACCCTACTTCAACTAAAGTTGCGTCTATCTGTGAAGTAAGTAAAAGTACAGTACAGAGAGTGTTGGCTTAAAATAAATTTCATCCATACATGTTAAAAATGGTGCACCACCTTTCGGATGACGACCCCGACAGAAGACTCGAATTCTGTGAATGTATGACAAATAAAATTAGTCAAAACCCACATTACACAAAAACAATTTGTTTTAGTGACGAAAGTACTTTTTGTCTCAATGGAAATGTGAATACACAAAATGTAAGGTATTGGAGTGACACAAATCCTCACCTTTCGTGAACAACATACCCAATTTCCAGAAAAAGTCAATGTTTGGGCAGGTATTTTGGGAAACCACATAGTTGGTCCTGTTTTCCTAAATACAAATTTAAGCGGTGAAGTGTATCTGGAGATGTTACAAAATGCAATTGAGCCGTTAATTCTTGAAATTCTGGAAGATAGTCCAGATGAATTCGGCCATCTGGAAATAACATTTCAACAAGATGGTGCTCCTGCACATTATTATGGTGCAGTAAGACGTTACCTGGATGAAGAATATCGACGTAGATGGATCGGCCGGCGAGTTCCTATAGAATGGCCACCTCGGTCACTAGATCTGACACCATTAGATTTTTTTCTATGGGGGTACTTGAAATCCAAGGTTTATAGGTACTACGGCACCAGATAGCATTGGCATTTTGAAAGAAAGAATTATTGAAGAATGCAATGCAATTTCAGTTGACACATTCGAACGAGTACGACAAGAGTTTACTATTAGGATGTATTACTGTCAGGAAGTAGACGGAGCACATTTCGAACACTTGCTGTTAGAATCCATTGTTGATATTTGATTAATTAAATTTAAAAAAATAATTTCAATAATTTTGTTATTTATTTAATTTATCCGTCAAAATTAGTTTAAACCCAAACAAAATTAATAAGGCTATGTAGCCAATGTCAATGCCTTTCAAACGAGATATTACTTGCCATAAGGTCCTATTCAAAATTATTGCTCAGAGTGGCACTGTGACGTCATCTATTACTATTACGTCACCTGTTACCATTCGTAGAGAAGTTTACAACACTTTATTTTCACCCTCCAAATTTTATTAATGTAAGTGTAGCCGTTCAAAAGATACGAGGGGGGAGGGGACTTTTGAATAGCACTGTATAATATAATATATACAGGTTTGGCAAATATTTATCTTCTATACGTAGAATCTCATAATGTAGGAGCAACAGTGAGCACTATAAATTAAATTATGTATGTAGAGAAGAGCATACTCCTCCTCCTCCTCCTCCTCCTCCTCCTTGACAGCAAAATCGAAACTTTTTACATTTAAAGTCATCAATTTAATAAGTTTTCAAACCTAGTGGATGGTTTTTTAAATTCCATTAGGAACTATGGAGTTTGCTTTTTACCCTTTGAGATTTAAAAATGTGATATTTTTCAAGTTGAAAGTTTTTTGTATTTTTTAGGATAAAAAATGGAAAAACTAAATGTGATATTGGTGCAGCCTTTGGAAATGTTATTTATTCTTAAAACACATTACATTTATTATATTTTTGTATTGTAAAGGTAAATTAAATGCTTCGTGAATAAATAAACACTTTTATTTCATTATTGTATAGGAAATAATAATAATACTGATACATTTTACATGCCTGCAATAATATAACTAAACTCTATCATTCTTATATTACTAAATATATTAACAAAGCAATAAATAATACATGAGGAAAATCATTGACAGTCATTTTCACACTAAAAACAGATTATTTTATAACTAAAGTTATACTATAGACACTTTATTTATTACATATTTTCAGGAACTTAATCTTACATAAAACTTAACCCAATTCCTAGTATAAACTGTAATAATTTATATACAATACGATATATTACAGCAATGTATATAAACATTTAATTTCAATTATACCTTAACAATATTTCCTAAAAAAATACATGGAATGATTTTAGTTGTATCACACTTGTGTTTATAGTAATACTTTTTAATACTACCTCTATGAGGATATTTTTACCAAAAAAACCATCCTAAGAAATCATAATCGTGAGAAGCCCATATACGAGGTATATTTAATGTATTTTAGAGCGTATATTTATATAGTAAACAATTAAATACACTTTGTGGGATATAGAAGTTACTATATTACGGTGTCTGAAGGAGGAGCTTTAGCCACAACGTTTTTTAAAAAGGTCATCGAACTCGCACACAGCTCTGTCAATATGTCATATTTAAATTTTGACTTATGAATTTTCAAATTTTTGATGAAAAACTACTTTGGGAATTATGGTTCAGGTAAGTGGAATATTTTATATACCTAGTAGGTAATAAACAGGAATATTTTAGACTGAACTACTGTAATAACCTGACAGAATAATTATTAATGTGACATAAAATGTAGGTAATTATCATATTTTAATATAAAAAAAAAATATAATGAGAAAATTCGGCAGTGAGATTAAAATGCTAATATGTAAATTAGCTGTACACAAATTTGTGAAGGCAACTATAGTTCGATAGACGGTAATTTTATTTAATTTTTTTTCAACAAAACAGTTCATTATTTGTCGATGGACTAACGATTGCCCTGAAAATGTAGCAAAACGATTTTTATATCTATAGCATAAAAAGAGATAGTGTGCGGAGGCTTTGACATTTAGGTTCGAAAAACTAACATACCTAAATTATAAAAACTAGGTTTGAAGTAAAGTAATGCGTAGTTAGAAAGAAAAGGTTTGTGTGATAACAGTGAGTGGGCGTAAACATAAAAGAAATTGCAGAAATATGAGGTATTTGAATGATTTTTAATATTTTTGTTCTAGTTATAGGCAGACTTTTTTGTGTGTACCTTATTAAGAGGCAACATTTTTATATGTATGACTCAACTCTTATACTGTGATATGTCTTTCATATTATATTTTGATTATTAATAATTATCATTAAGGGATTTCAATTAAAATATAGAGTAAATGTTATTAAAATGAAAAATCAAAATTAGAAACAATATATGTATTCGATAGAAAAATTTTAGATTTCCCTTGTAAAAGCCGCTTATCACATTTAATCATATTAATTATATAATATCTTTGTTTTATGGATCAAATTTTAAACGTGTAAGTATTGTGAAGTGATTTAAACACAATTTGACATCTCTATATTTCAAAATTTTACACAATACTTAGTCTATAACTATTCCTAAGATTTTTTATTGTTATTATCTGCTGACCTCCAGCAACTCTACAGGAATACATTAATGAAATAATACAGGTGTGGTTTACTTTTGACCTATAGTTCAGATATGCGGTAATTGTAGAATACGCTGTAAAGTAATAGACTCTACAGAGTGGGATCGCAAAAATGTATCTTTGGAAATTATTATATTTTATATATATTATTATTTATGATATACTATATGTTCTACATTTTGGTCCGGTAAAATTCACGATACTCTGAATTTACCAATTTTTCAAGTGCCTTTAGAACAAAAATCATGGACCTTGCCATGTTTTGATTTATTCCTAAAAATCCAAATTCATCATAGACGTACGATGTATTTTTTATGAGGGATTCATTTATTTGTTCAAATTTCAATATCATGGGTGTATGATAACATTTTTAGGAGGTTGATTTATTACTAAAAATACCCATTCATCATGGACGTACGATGTATTTTTAATAAGGGATTGATTTATTTGTGAAAATTCCTGTATCATGGGCGTACGACTGGATTTTTATGAAGGATCAATTGTTTTTTTAAAAATTAGTAGTTCGTGATGACTTGTTAATTCTTCATCAAAGGTATTTTTTGAACAATTTGCAGTAAATTCACTTTTTTATTAATAATTTTACAAAGAAAAGTTATTGTTTATAAAAAGTTCTGTTTGTCTAAAACCTCAAATGCAACCATCAGGTATCGAGATTTCGGAATCATATACGAGGTGTATAAGAAAACATGAGTATATCCAATAGTAAAGTTTGATAACCTTCAAGAGAGATTTGAAAAACATAAAATTCCGATGATCGGGAAATTTACCTTAACGCATTTTAATTTTTACTTTAGCTCTGATTAAAGTAGCTTCAGATTTTTTAAATTCGTGTAACCACAATTGAGTATTCAGACTCGTAATTTACTGTTTGGTTCTACTTTCAAAATATTTCTTACTAAAAGAAGTTATTATATATCAAATAACTTTTTTTTACAAATATGCTACAGTGCCCGTAATTACGGAAATTATGTAGTTCGAACTTTCGCTAAAAAAATTAACCAATTCTAAATATAATACCTTTTTGAAGAATATTCTTTCTCATCATGCCCACAAAGGAAATGATTACATGTTCTCGCAGCCTATTATTTTTAACAGAACCTTTACAAACAGTTAGTGCCTTTTTTCTTCACTGAAGAGAAAATATACAGGGAAAGAACGAGCTTTATTCCTCGTAAAACTTCACAATTTTTTAATTCAATTTAAAGAGAAAACTTTACTTTCTAGATCAGTTTGTGCCGAGCCTATGGAATATCCAAGTAATTCTAGCAGTTCCCGAGTAGCCCGATGGACTAAAGCAACACACTAATTGAAGTAATATTTTTTTTCAAAAAAACGTTGTAGCCATTAAAGAAAAATCTTATTATATTATAATTTTTTTTCAGATTTGTCATAAGTCACTGGTAAGTGATTTTTAGTTAAATTTCTCTTATATTTACTTTCGAGATAATATAAAGTTTACGATAAATTTTTATCTGAAACATTTTAAACAAGATTAATATAGCTCAGATAAATAATGCTACACATTTTAAAATATATTTTTTTGTGGTACAGGGTTTTTCATTATATATGGACCCTTCTATATCTCACTTATTATTTGATGCAGATAACAATGTTTCAAATAAGAGTTAAAGGGTTATTAATGTAGTTTTTAAAATTCAACAAAAATATTATACAGGATGTCCCCGAAAAGAGGGTCAGAGCCAAATAGTTTTTTCTTAAATGGGACACCCATATATTTTCATATTTTTAAACTGTTCACTTCAATCCGAATCCAGCAATATATAATTGTTATATCTTCTGTATGTTCCTTGTGGTATATTATTCATTCTTTTTTTAATTTCTTGGGAAATTAAACCACAATATTTTTAAATTCTTTATTTCAACGTTTCGGTAGCGTTCCAGCTACCGTTGTCAAGAAAAAATAAGTGCTTTAATACAACTAAATGCAGATAAATGTGTAGCTAGTATTTCAGCCGAATGTAGTCAAATTTGGTTACCAATGTTAGAAAGAGAAATTTCCAATAATCAATTACCTGCGTTATCAGGATAGCATCATAAGTTTTTATCCAGGTTTTCTTATGATTTATAATTTGAATAGTTGTTAATCGATACACATTTCAATACACAAAATCACAAAACTGAATATACATATTTCAAAAACTTAAATATTCATACACAAAAAAACTATCAAGAAACGCGTTTTATTAACAACATTTCCAATATAAGCGAAAAAACGCGCTATCTCAATAAAAAACCGTTCCTGGAACGTGCACTTCACTGGATCCATTTCTAGTAGACTATCATATCGTTGGAATGTCATAAAATGAAATATTTCATTTCACATTTTGCCACAGATATGATCTATGAATGGACCTTAATAAAAATTTGATAACAAAATTTTGCAGTCTTAAACTTCAAAATAATTTTTGATTGTCTAGTTGTCAAATTTTTTCTGTTGTGTCAGTTAGGGATAAAAATTAATTTCTACTTATTTTTTCTCGACAACGGTAGCTGGAACGCTACCGAAACGTTGAAATAAAGAATTTAAAAATATTGTGGTTTAATTTCCCAAGAAATTAAAAAAAGAATGTATAATTGTTATAGTCTAACCACAGTATAAGAACGAACCAGTAGTATAACTCTTATAAATTTCATTCATAAATTGCCAGGGCTTTTGATGACCTTGAACGGATCGCTTTACGATTCATTTTACCATTGGCGTAGGTGGCATAAGTTTTAAAATGACGAACGTGTTAAATGTTTTTTCTTAAATATTGTAGAACAGTACACTGATAAGTGAATAAAACAATAGTCTTATACCAAATACTTATTGGTTTTTCCATATTACAATTTTCATTTTGTTATGATTTTTAAAATTTTTATTGACAAATTTTAATGTGTAGTATAGTCGTACCCTGAAGAAAAGTTTCATTAAATATTTTAATGGAAAATCAACACAAGGATGTACAAACTCTGTTTGATGAAAGGAATATTGTTGGAATAGCCTTTTTTAAAAGAAGTTTTCTTTTATGAAGTTGCATAATCATCTCAGGTTAAAAATGAGCACCACATAAACGATGACTACCTACTATTGTATAGAGTTTATAGTTTTGGCATGAAGTCAAGTCTATCGCATGCTTCGAGCCAAACTTTAGCTTTGAAACAAAAACAACAAATTAAATCAATGCATGAAACTTAAGCTCATAATAGTAATATGAAGATCAAATAATAAAGTATTATACTAACAGTTTCTCACCTTTCTGAATCCTTTGGAAAAAGGTATAATTTTCCATCACAATTATAATATTTATTGTTACATCCACGAACTACACACACAATACCCGTTTTCTTCTTTTTAATGGTATCCATTGCAAAAAAATGCTTATAAACTATAAAAATAATACCGAAAACCCGTAAAAGTATAAGCTGTAATAAATAATTCAATTCGCAAATTTACCACTGGCACTTTAGTTGGATCGCAGCACAGCACTGGCCGCCGGATGAGGTACTCATCCGAACGACGTTGTATTCGTTGATTCGTTCCTACTGTGGTCTAACCTTAACAGGTCAGAAAATATATTCATTTAAAAATCGTTTTCTGTGGGATGAAAACCAACTATAAACAACGGGCAATGAAAGCATTGTCATATTCAAGTCATATTTGACAAGTAGTTATTTACATCATTATAAAACATTTGATAGTTTGGAAAATGCGGTATACAGATGATGAAAAGATAGAAATATTTTCTCTATTTGTAAAAAATAATAACAAATTAGATGCAAGGAGAGAATTTATGGAATTATATCCAAATCGGCATGCGGCTAGCAAAAATACGTTCAACAGAATATACCAGCATGTAATGACAACTAAGAACTTTTCTAGGAAAAAACAAACGTGTGTAATTAATGAGGAGGATGATTCTGCATTTTGAAGGTAAAAAAATATATATTTCTTTGGATTTTATGGTAGTTGAATAAGAAGGAATAATTTTTGCGCTACTACTTTTTGATGAATTTACAGCTGGCCAATTAAATACTATGATCTGGCACCAAGATGGGGCATCACCCCATAATGTATTAGAGGTGAGAGAACATCTCAATAATCAGTTTCCAGAGTGGATAGGAAATAATGGGACAATTCTATGGTCTCCTAATAGCCCCGACCTAACTCCCTTAGATTCTTTTTTATGGGGGATGCTGAAAGATATAGTTAACTTTGGCGAAAATAACAATCTTGAGACAATTCAGGAAAAGATTCAAGGCGAAATTAATAACTCAAATAATCATGCTGATATTATTTCTAAATGTTTAGAGAATTTACGCCGAAGATACCAACTATGCATTGACAATGGGGGGTCATTTTGAACAATATTTATAGTTTCATTTGGGATTACTTAGTTTGAGATTACTTTATTTTCTAAATAAATTTGCTGAATTCCAATCGAAAGATTACTATCTTACTTTGTCGTATATATTTATTGAACTGTTAAGGTTAGACTATAACAATTATATATTGTTGAATACGGATTGAAGTGAACAGTTTAAAAATATAAAAATATATAGGGTGTCCCATTTAAGAAAGAACACTTTGGCTCTGACCCTCTTTTTGGGACATCCTGTATAATATTCTTGTTGGATTTTAAAAACTACTTTAATAACCATTCAACTCTTATTTGAGACATTTTTATTTGTAACAAATAATAAGTGAGATATGGAAGGGTCCATATATAATGAAAAACCCTGTATAAGCTCCAGTGGTATTTAAACTGTCTAGTTTTTGAGGCAAATTTGATTTTTATTTTTTCAAAATTGTTATAAAAAGTTTTATGAAGACATTAATATTAACTTGATACTAATACTTACTATTTACAAGTCATGTCTTAGGAATTTTTTGTTGATAGTCAGTTGAAAACTATCATCTAAAAAAATATGCATATAAGTTTCACGCTAAATGGTATTGGCTTATCAATTTTATTGCAATAAGCTACCTGGTTTAGTCCCATTTTGTAGAAAATAATCAACTATAAGATGCAAATGTGCTACAGGGTCGAACTTGAGATATATCTTTTCTCCACTAGGAGTATAGATATCTAATTTAATTTGTACAAAAACAGTGCATTTGAAAATAAAATAACAAATTATGGTACATATTAACATCGCGCCATTGTTAGAAAAATACTTGGGTTTTAAATTTTTCAACAGCGAATCCACGAATATTTCGGGTAACATCCAAAAATATTTTATACAATTATTTATTATCTTTGTTATTTTGAGAAATGCAAGAACAGAAACTAATTGATGAAGAAAACAGAATACACAAAAAGTTCAAGTGAAATAAAATTTTAAAACTAATGTAGTAATCAATATAATTAAATGAAATATATCTATTTTACTTTGTTTATACAGGGTTGGTATTTCAAACAGATATATTTATTACCCTGTTACTCCTTAACACTTCTATTGTACATATACTGCAGGTTATTGTATACATTGTGCCTCAAACATCATTTATTAAACTTTATCACATATTTTACGTAGTTGCTGGAAAATTTTACTCTTAATGCACATTGTATTCTTATTCTATTGAGATCCTGTTAATTATTTTGTACTTAAACAATTTTAGTAAGTACTACCAAATAGTGGACGAAACAGGACAACTATAATTTGTATACATTAAAAACAAAAACTAATAATTCCACTACTTTAGAAATAAATAAAATAATTCTAAATTTTATTGCACCTGGCAAAAATTTTACTATTTATCACAAGGTTAAGGTGTGTCCCTATCACCGGACTCTGACCTCCCCGGACCGTGATTCCTCTTTGGTGGTGGCTGAAGAGGAAACAGTCTATGTTCACTAGGCCAATAAATAGGCCTATCCCCATCTTCTAGCGATGCTACTGATGCTAGCGATGGTACGTATTGCTCTGGCATCCAATCGAACGAAAAAGCACTTGCTTGGTTACTTGGAGTAGCTGTAGGTGTTGGTGGAGTGCTACCTATATATGGACTAAGTTCTTGGTGACATAAATCTGGTACTTTTTGTAAGGTATCAGACCAAGGAGGACTAGGGTTCCATTGATCCATTAATTCACTAGGGTCAACTTTAAGTAAGGTTCTTGGTCTTTCTGACAAATGCGATATCACTAATAGCCCACTACTACCTCCTTCGTTGTCAGTAATATCATGGTCTGCAACATCTAATTGTAAATTCTGTAATTCTTTGGGTTTTCTTTTACTGTACGAATAATCTACTGGTTCTGAATCGGCCCGTCGATGGTGATGGTGGTGCTGGTTGTGGTGTGCGTGCGTAGCTGCAGGATGATGCGTTAAATGCGTTTGCAGCGTTGTAGGCATAGCGGTTATATGCGTGTAACCAGTTGAATCATGTGCAGTAGCAAATTCGGGAGTTGTCGTGTGCTCAGGGTAATACAGTAATCGTGAAGACGGTCCTACGTCATAAGTAAGACCGTAGTGCAGTTTGTTTTGCACCGAGTAGTAATGATAAAGCCAACTATTCGTTTTCATAACTGCCGCTTCAGCTTCGCTAAGAACTTGGTTAGTGCACACTATGACAGGTTGTTGATTGCTTTCGGAGCTTTCCTTCACCTGTAGGACGCAGTGCATCCAAATCCATTCGCCTGTTCGTCTCTGAAATTGGGCCAGTAAGATGCAAGAACGCTCTTGCTCTGATTGGGTGACTGTAATTAATACATGATTATTATAATAAGAAAAGAAATATGTGTCAATGAAAGAGTAAGCCATTTTTATTTTCTCTATTTTCAATGTGGGGTTTTCAATTGAGCACTTAGTAGGTTTGGATGCATTCAAGAGTTGCCTATTATGTTATTAAATCAATAAGATCTATGCAGATAAACTCATTTGCGGCTACAACAACTGGGAAGTCTAAAAACGGTCCTTATAGCCATCAGTTCACAAAGACAATGAAGAGGTGGATTCACTAGCTCGAAAAGAAGAACGATATTCTCCTATTGGTATTAAAAAACGACAAGAGTTCATCAAAGAACCAAAATTCACGGAGCTTAATTTGTTTTTTCTGCAGCCGTCCCGAAAATAGAACTTTCTGTATGATTTATTAAATCGAATCGAATGCCCAATTTTACCCAGTGTAAGTAAACTAAAAAAAGGCCTAAATTTCGCACAAATTTATTCAAGTACTTTTTATTCTATTTTTCCAAATAAAGGGTGGGGGAAAGTGATTGTGGATAAATAACTATAACTTTGGTTTGAATCAACTGTTTTTAACGAAATCAGTGTCAATAGAAAGAGTGTAGATGAATTAATTACATCTACTATAAAACAATGGAATTAAGTTTTAATTGTCATAGGTAGAGGGTACTTTCGAATGAAAAAATTTAAAATTTGTTTTTGCTTAAGAATGTTTAATGGAAACACCTAATTATGGTGAATCATAATGGAGCTGGATTAAATTCTCAACAAAATGGCGCAAACCTCATGTTGATAGCTATTGTCGAAGTCAAGATATAAATAAAAGCGCATAAACATAAGTAAGTATAGTATTGACTCACTCTGTATTATAACTTAAAATTGAATATGTTAAAGAAAGATCATACATAAATTTCGATCATTAAGCCTTAATGTCCAATTAAATGCTGCTTCAATCTCAGGTTACTGCAATTGTTAAATTTGCTAGAAGAACAACCGCATATCATGTCAAAAATTTTGTGTGCAGACGAGGCTATGCTTAATAGTGCGGGTGGTGTTAATCTGCATAATAAGCATTATTGGTCTGAAGAAAATCCGCACTGGGTAGAAGAAGTGCAGCTTCAAGGTAGATGGAGTCTTAATGTTTGGTGTGGTATAGTTGACGGAAAGATCGCAGGCTCATATTCCTTGGAACTTAAAATGGCGATACATATTTGGATTTTCTGGATAATTGGTTGTCTGTTTTATTGAAAGATATTTCCTTACAAACGTGAGGTATGATATTACAGCATGACGGGTGTCCTGCGCACTTTTCCAGACGAATTAGAGATTATTTTAATGTAAGCTATCCAAATGGATTGGAAGGGTAAGTATATTTTCAGGGCCAGCTAGATCTCCAGACTTAATATGTCTGGACTTTTATCTGTGGGGAAGATTGAAGGATTTAGCGTACCAAACTCACCAACCACGCGAGACGACATGCAACAGCGCATTAGAAACGCTATAAATAGTATATCAACAGCTGCAATTTAAGCAACAGATATGTCAAAGCGAGCTAGATTACATATTTGTGTGGAAAACGATGAAAAACAATTTGAACATTTAATTGGACATCATGTTTCAATGACCAAGATATCTGTATGATCTTTCTTTCCCATGTTTAATTTTAAGTTATAATACAGGGTGTCAATACTATACTCACTTATGTTTATGCGTTTTTATTTATTTTATCTCGAGTTGGACATAAGCTATATCAACATGCGGTTTGCGCCGTTTTGTTGAGAATTTAATCCAGTTCCATTGACCATTTTTTAAGAAAACAAATTTTAATTTTTCTCATTCGCAAGTACCCTCTACCTATGACAATTAAAGCTAAATTCTATTGTTTTATAGTGGATGTAATTAATTCATCTACACTCTTTCTATTGACACTAATTTCGTTAAAAACGGTTGATTCAAACCAAAGTTATAGGTATTTGTCCACAAACACTTTCCCACTTTCCCCCACCCTTTATTTAGAAAAATAGAATAAAAAGTAATTAAACAAATTTGTGCGAAATTTAGGCCTTTTTTCAGTTTACTTATTTAACACTGGGCATATTTCACAAAAAACTGGTTTTAAAATTTTTCTTTACAGGTTACGCCCCCTAGCGGTTAACCTAGAAACTTGAAAGTTATTTCCAACAATTTCTCTTGTCCACTTTTCCTAAGGAATTTTTTTTTCTAAAGTTATAACATGAATAGTTTCTGATATATAGCCGAGAGATCGGCTTATTGGACCACCCGGTACAATAATTAATGTACATAAGTAATATTTATAGAATCTATCCCTATTATTTTTTAATATTTTATCTACTAACGGCTGCAGATAAAAATATTGTACGTAACGCTACCCGAAAGTGATTTTACGGGACTCGCCTACATCTCGCCCTGGAAACTGCCTACTCATCCCGTAAAATATCACTTTCGGGACTTGTTACGTAAATAACTATTACAAGTCGATTTTCTAATATATGTTGCGAAGCATTATACTGAGTGTTTTAATAAGAAAACTCGACAAAAATAGCTCAAAATAATAATGGTAAACTCTTTATATTTTTTCATTCAAATGGATTTTGAAATAATGACAAATTATACTGTAGGAGATGAATGTTAATACAGATAATAATTCGGAAATAATTCTTTTGTCAATACAGATCTATTAACAAAAGAGATGAATGCTTTTACAAAAAATGGTAATTTGAAAAATGAAAAAGAAGCTTAAAGGAAATTCAGCATCCTTTCGGAAAAATTTCACCCACAAAATGCAACCTATCAATTTCCTTTTTAATTTTATACTATTTAAACAGAAAAGCATTGAACTAACTACTCTCTTGAGCTCTAAAACGAGATAATTCAGTACTAATACTGTCAGGTATTCGTCCGCAGTTTATTGTGACAATTTCCAAGATTGTATTGATAGAATTTGAATGGCCCTGTAAAACTCGTCGTGCTCGTGATTTTCTGAATATACGCCGAGCATACAATAGGCCCTAAATTCGATTCTGACAAATATTATGAGTCCATTTATTTGGTGGTAGGCAACCTTCTATTGTTTTAATCTTTGTGTTTCTATCTAACACATAATTTATCGATATTGGTTTCTGCTTCTGAAATTCTTATATAAAAGTTTTCAGTGCTTTTCTATAGTAATTCATTTATTAGAATCAGTTCACAATAAATACTATTAATTTGTCAAGTTCCTTCATATACATTTCAGTCCAAAAGATCTAGAATTTTGAGAATGCCTACCTATTATTCATTTTAGAGCTAGGTATGTAACCTGAGCAAGCTCTAAATAGACCTGTTCCAGGTATACGAGGCGTTGGCGAACAATTTTTCGCCTCCTTTGATTTGACTGTTGGACATGATGCTTACCTTTATGCATTGGTGTGATTTCTTAGAGCGTAGCCACCGCCCAGTGCCAATTTTAGTTTTAGCTGTCTAATAATACTAGTTTTACGCCAGTCCATTATTTTCTGTCTAAGTATAGTATACTATATTTGTATTACTATTTTGAAAGAGTAAATTA
Source organism: Galerucella calmariensis (assembly GCA_910591675.1). Lineage (NCBI taxonomy): Eukaryota > Metazoa > Arthropoda > Insecta > Coleoptera > Chrysomelidae > Galerucella > Galerucella calmariensis. The sequence goes on along the minus strand of CAJUYG010000005.1, from coordinate 491,386 downwards.
AGTGGTATCAGCTCAAAAGGGATAACTTGTATATTTAGGCGGTTAGGTGCCTTTAGAATCCCTAATTTTTTAGAGGTACGGGCATTAAATTCTCCATTTCCCTCCACGAATTAACTTAAAAATAGGTGAATATCCAGGTCAACACCAGAAATGGTGTCTCAAATTATACATTCCCTCGAATTTAATAGATCTGCATTAAGCGATTGAGATGACGAGGTAAAAATATGTTGTATAATATTTTTAACTCATCTACTCTCTTTTCAAATTTAGACCGGAGCATGCGAGTATAGTAATTTTTTGACAAAAATCCTAGTAGAAAACGGATGATACCATCATATAAAACACATTGCGTACCTGGTATCATTTTGATATGTTTTGGGTCGAGCAAGTCAATCGGATAATTAGGAACCGAGAAAATCAGGAAAAACCGGAAACGGAACGGTTTTGAAAAGTATAGACGTAGAGCAACAGAACGTACATTTTCGATTTCTATTAAAATAATGTGAAGTCAGCCAAAAACGCCCGAGAACACCGTTAAAAATGACCGAGCGCCGGAAGGTAACGGAGTAGATAGGTAGCGGAGATTAAGTAGACATACTATATAGATAATCGTTCATTTTAAGCGGTGCTTTTGGCCAACTTCACATTATTTCATTACAAATCTAAAATATAAGTTCTGCTGCTCTACCTTGACACTTTTCAAAACAGTTTTCATATTAACAATTGGTCAATCGCAGTGGCGGGATTCAAGACATTGGAGGCCCTAGGCAAGGCTTCTCGCTCAAGCGGCCCCTACAACCGGGATGTATTTTCTAAAATTTATCCGAAAAGTTTTTAGGTTTTTTAATGGCTATGAAACAAATTAAACCTCAAAAACCAACAGGAAAATTAATTTCCGGTTGACTTTCTTTGAAATAATATTTTCATGAATGTTTTAAAATCACAAGTTTGTAGCCTATCCAGTTAAGAAGTTAACTAGGTACTTTAAGATTAATATTAGATTATTTTGATATGTGAAGTGAAAAAACGGAAAAAGCGACTTTTTCACTCTATGCGGGTGAAAAGTCCACAACTTTTACTCTTAGAAGTGAAAACGTCATTCTTTTCAATTTAGAGGGGTTGAAACGGTTTTTACGGTTTATCTCGTAAACTATTGGTCTCATAAGAAAAATTAAGCAAAATTTTTTATTGCAAATTATATTATCTACAGCTTTTGTTATAAGAGAGAATTTACAGAAACTGGAGAAAAAAAATTATATTATAATAATGATTTGCACTAATTGCACTGTAAAACCTTAACTATTGACTAAATTAAAAAATGTTTTGAAAAGTTGTTCCTCAAAATACGATCTACAAAAATGGTCTTGCCTTGCGGCCCTAGGCGGTTGCCTAGTCTGCCTAGTGGTAAATCCGCCACTGGTCAATCGAAAACGCATCCAGACACTTTGAAAATGTTCGTACGAAAAAATTAAAATTGAAATCGCGATAAAACTACCCGTCGCTTGGCCTCTGCTCTTCGTGCATGTAAAGGGCCTACCAAGAACTTCTTTTGTACCAAGTTTCAGCTCTTGCAATTGAAAAATGACGAAGATATGAGTTTTCAAAAAAATGACTAATTTTCATTGAGATTGCTTCAGTACATAACAAATGACAACATTTGCGTGTCCAAAACATATCAAAATGATACTACGCAATGACTTTCATATGATGGCATCATCCGTCTCTTACTAGGATTTTTGTCAAAAATATTTACCAATTGCTTGGCCTAATTTAACAATTTTACAAATGAAAAGTAGTGCTCGATATAAAGGTAAAATCAAACCGTCCCATGATATTTTTCTACGGTTCAAAAATCATCGACAATTATTAAAAAAACAACAAGCAACTACTCTCCACTTTTACATAACATAAAATACATACCTCCCAAGTCTAGTGGGGGCATTTACACGATTTTTGTAATACTTACTGAGTCGATGTTTGGTTTGGGCCTCACGCGTGCATTCCCAGTGCAGCAGCCGGTACCAGGACACCCCCTGCAGATCTGAGCGCGGAAAGCCCAGGTAGAATTCGCCGCTGAAACACAAGTGTAACAGTTGTCGTGATTTACGGCATTGGATGTCACCGGCTCTCCCGCGACCCCATGACCTGCACCGCCCCGCCATCACGAGCAAACTTTGATTTATAGCACGAGCGAACAAAGCCCCATAGCACACCGGAGTCTACCTCATAGCGCACCTACCAGTGCCGTGCAGCTTCACAGCAAATAATTTCTTTTTAACGTAAATTTAAATCACATCTTCATGAGACTTAATTTTTGATATTGTTAAACGTGGGATAGCGACTGTCTCCTTCACAAGAGTATGTGTGTATATTGGGGTGACATTCACTGATGCCTACTTCTAGTTAGTTCCTGAGGAAAGTCTCAGAGACTGTCCCTTTTATATCCAATTATCTCCTAGGTGTTGTGCAGCTGAAAAAGTGATAAAGATACTAACGTTCACGACTTTTGAGAAAAGTTGAGAAGAGTTCCATTACTACAAATTCATGTAGCTGCTAGATAGCACTGCAATACGATCCACCGCAATATGAAGGTATGTAAAACCATCAATTGTAATGCCGAATAGAGGTCCTCGTTGTTTACAGATAAGTAGCAGTGTGGACGGTGACTGATAGTCACAGTGTTGGTGCATGGACTCTTCCTCCAGTTCCCAGAAATCGCAGATCAGTGCTCTCTCTCTCTCTCTCTCTCTCTCTCTCGATGGTTAGATCTCAATACCAACCAGCATGCTTGGGTCCATACTCGTTATTACGCTTTATTTAACGCTTACATTAAAGAAAAACACATTCAATCTATAACTCGAATTTATGAACTTTCTTCTTATATTTTTTAAGACCCGTTTATATTTTGATGTGAAATATTTCTACGGCACTGGTGGTTTAAAACAATAGATGAAAAAAGGAAATACGGAACTCCGATCAGCCGATATGCTTACATATATAGATAAATGACTTACTTGGTATCGATATGGATAAACCGCATGTCCATGGAATGAATGGATGTAAATACGTTGGTGGCACCCTGAACGACACACTCCCTGGTTTCAGGCATCGCAACCGGAGTACACGTTGCTAAAAATACTGGTTCGTTTCGGCTACATAGTGGTAAAAAGGAGAGATATCTTCCTTGAACTAATACTACCTGAAAAATTAATAAAATCTATTTAATATTGTTAATTTCAACAACAAGATCATTTTATTTCTTCAGGGCAAAATTGAAAAAAACATGAAGAAAAAATCTCTGTAATGTGAATAACCTCAATATATCTCGAGGACTTCAAACCCCAAGTACAAAAAGGAGAAATATCCTATTTGAATCCTTTAATACAAGGAATATGCTTAAAGGATGTGAGTTAATTGAGAACATTATACAGGGTGTTTTATTGGGAAAGGGCCTAACTTTAGCTGTCGATGGGGATCACTTTGGTGCTTCCAAAAACCTATATATAATGTCTCTTCTTCACTTCATAACCGAGATACAGGGTATTTTATAAATTTATCTTTCGAACCTCATAACTTCCGAGTTACCCTGTATATTATTCTGACATTTGGTACACGTAATAACCATTACCTAGAAACTCCATCAAAAGCATCTCCAAAAAGATAATGCAGGACCGGCTTAACAAAAAATTTCAAAACTCGTCTTCCCTAAAAACAACGTATATAGATTTTTTTAAAATGGTTCCTTATAATTGGAATGAGTAAAAAAAATCGAATCTACCATTTCCTTTTTATTTTTCCGCAGACCATTTTACTACCAAAAATTTACCTTCCAAGTAATACTTTATGCACGTTTTGGGGGTTAACAATGGTATCGGAGGTTTTTTTTTTATTTTTTAGCTTGAAATGGAATCTATTTACAGCATCTAGAGAAGCATCCTAGAAATTCAATTGAATTTGTATGTTTACGAGTACAGACCACTAAAAAATGTGATTACAGGGCCGTACTTAGAAATACTCATTCAATATGTTTCGAATATTTCGAACCCCCTGTATAAGAATATGTATCTGGAAGTTATGTACTTTTACATTGAGAATAACAAGAGTAAAATACGTGGAATAAATTTATACTGCATGTTTTGTAGGTTAGACTTCCTTCGTTTGGACAATGTTGTTAGAATTTCTTGTTTTCTTCTCAGGCCAATTAATAAAATTAATAAAAATATCTCCGTTTTTTGGAGTTTAAATATATTTCTCGTATTTTCCTCTTGTTATTTTGAATGTAGGAGTGCATAGTTTCCAGATACATATCCTTATACATGGTGTTCTAAATATTCAAAACATTTTGAATGAGTGTATGTCCTAAGTACGGCCCTGTAATCTCATTTTTTAGTGGTCTGTACTCGTAAACATACAAACTCAATTGAATTCTTAGGATGCTTCTCTAGATGCATTAAATAGATTTCTTTTCAAGCTAAAAATTAGAAAAAAACCTCTCTGATACCATTGTTAACCCCAAAAAGGTGCATAAATTATTACTTTGACGGTAAGAGCAATTTAAAAAATCTATGTACAGGGTGTTGTTATTAGGAAAGACGAGTTTTGAAAGTTTTTGATATGTCGGACCTGCATTATCTTTTTGGAGATGCTTTAAATGGAGTTTCTAGGTAATGAGTATTACGTGTACCAAATTTCAAAATAATATACAGGGTAACTCGGAAGTTATGAGGTTCGGAAGAAATAGGATAAATTTATAAAACACTCTGTATCTCGGTTATAAAGCACAGAAGAAACGTTAAATATAGTTTTTTGGAAGCACAAAAGTGATCCCCATCTACAGTTAAAGTTAGACCCTTTCTCAATGAAACACCCTCTGTTACTCGATCTGTTTCACAAATAACATTTGCATCAGGAGTTTCAAGTATTAATTTCTACTAAGCACAAAAGGATTCGGTGTTTTTGAAAATACCGTTTGGTATGGTTTCAAGTAAACAATAAGTTTCTTCTTCAATACTCAGTTCCGTTAATGTCCAGCCATTTTCAGCTTTCTTGAACTAAAATTAAAAAAAGAATAACCACTATCACCCCCTAATCAACTACTCTGTTGAACATCTCTGAAATATCGATTAGAATCTCAGTGATGCTGATTTTCTCTCAAATCTTAATCTCAATCGAACAGTACCACCCTGTATATCATTATATACGTGATATGTAAAGTAAGTGGAGGCGCAATCGTGGTAGTACCTAGTAGTGCTGTATGTTATGACGCCTACTTGCTGGAGAATAAACAGACCGGGAATCGAATAGGCATAGGCAATAGGGAATGCAGAATCCGGACTGGCGACAAGGTTATGGAAATTACGCTCTCATTGGAATGCCAATAGCGCCACTCTTTGACCATACTGTCGCAGATAGTGAAAACAATCTCAATGTACGAGTATACAAGGTGAAATCGCTTTGTTAGTTCAATTGGAAATATTCAGATTGCATGGATAATAAACATAGGTCTATCAAAACTAAAATTAATTGAATAACTTACCGAAAATATGACAGAAAGATTCAATTATTTAAAAGTGAGGTCTTTTAATCGTAGACAAAATGGAAGGATCCTATTAGCTGATCTATTCAAATTTATGTCAATAGTTTATATAGAAAACATTCTGAAAGAAAAGTAAAATAGCAAGAGGCTAGTAGCCAGTCGGAAAAAAATTCTGGAACAATCACCATGACCTTGGTGAGTGAACAACTGAAGCAGTCTCCGGTCTGTATTCCTGTCTATTTAAGTGTGGATGGTGACGAAGAGACTGCAGGCTTACTAACAAGAGAAGGCTGCACGGGATTTTATCAGATCAGAAACATCTTAGCATCTTGTTAAGTTTTGCCAAATAAAAATTGAGTATCTGGACTGTAAGAGCACTTCTAGACTTCTAGCATAGTTTACCAGGATTGGTTCATTGGGGCTTTATGGCAACAAACAATTGTTAGCTATGACCTACGTTGTCAAATTGGTCTTTCAACAGATCACTGTCATCTGAATCTGCATGGTTGCGGTTCGAATCAGTCGCTGTAGAGGGTCGAATAGACTCACTCCCACAATCCTAACATACTTCAACTTTAAAGAAAATGTTTGATTTTTTTTCACATTGCTCTTCCATTTCTCATTGTTGCCTTTGCAGTAACATTTCGTTATATTTTTATTGGCACTCTTGGTCTTTTTGGTCTCTACAGTCTCTACGGTCTTAATAGTTATTTAACCTACAAGTGTATTAATTGAAATGTATGTTTGGTTGCCTACACCACAGGTAACTGTCAATATAAATATACTGTATAAGATGAGCGTTGGGTTGCCTGTAGAAAAATAGTTGATTAATGTAATTAATAGGGGTAATTAATAGGTAATTAATAGGGTCATGTATGATTTTCTCTAATTTTGAAAACGTTAATAGAATATGTTAATACACGGTCGACAGAAAAGAAAAGATTATTTACCCCATATAAAAATTTTGCAAAAATATATAGGGTTTCCCATTTAAATTCAAAAGGTACTTAATTATTAACAACAAAAGTCAGTTGTTGCTCTGACACATATTTCCATCTTATTCGCGTAGTCGACTATTGTTATTAATGTGAATATGTAGGTGTAACATGTGGGGCAATAGTATGTATTCCATAAAATATTAGTAAATCCTCTCTAATTTATTCATTCAATTTCTTCAAACCTCGTACACTTATTTAATAGTGACGTCGACTGGCTATATTTGGTTGACATTTTCTTATAAGTACAATCTTCATTTTATAATTAATTTGAATACCTATAACCTCACAACGTTTTATTTTTACATTTCATTAACTTGTAGTGTATCCCACGGTCTGAACCGAACCAAACGTAGATGATGTTACAACTAATGGCCGTTCCAATTTCCTCTCATTCTAAAAAGATCTTGTTCAACGGTTGTATTCTCGATGAATGTATAAATAGACCACCCAGTACCATTTATCAGCGCTAACCATAAACTAAACCATAAATGGTTGTGAAAATGGGTCAGTAGTCACTTCCAAATGGTGTGTGTATGTGTATAATCGATTGAATAGGGTCGTTTACGTGTTTATAGTGTCATGTGAGCGTACGGCAATTTGTAAGGAGTGTTTAATAATATTTAAAATAAATCCATTTTTTTGGTAAATTTCTTGTTATTTTCAATTAAAAGGGATATTTATTTCCGCGGCAAGGTCGCTGGTATTTATACATGGTGTAACAAAAAGTTATGTCATAAATTAAACCAAATATTCTGAGGCTAATAATAACTTGATTGAACCTAACTTTCCTCAGTACAAATATGCATACAACAAAGTTACAGCCCTTTGAAATTTGCAAATTTGTTATCCACTAAACCCTCCCAAAGTTTAGTGTATTCTGTATCTGTATCTGTAGAGTAGGGAGGGTGAGTGTAGGCTCACAGCACTTAGGCCACATGTAACCCATTGTACATGCTCCCGAGGAGTTGTCCTCCTAGGTCATCGTCCATCCTGTCCTTCTCAGGAAGGTGGACAGGTCACCAGGAGATCTCCTTTATATCGGCAGGTGTAGGCCAAGACTCACCGAACACACACTCTCTTATTGACGATAACTCCGGACACTCGCCTAACACATGCCTAACAGTTTCATCACACATCCTGCATAGAGGTGTGTCCACTAGTCCCATAGTATGGAGGTGTGTCTACTAGCCCCATAGTATGGAGGTGTTTCCACTAGCCCCATAGTATGGAGGTGTTTCCTTAGTTGACAGTGGCCAGTCAGAAATCCTACTGTTAAACGTACGTTTTTCCTGGTCATCGCCAAATATTTCTTCGGTGCCAGCTTCCCAGGGTCGCCCAGGGTGATCCTGGCAAGACTGCATCCTTTGATTCCATCCCATCTCTTAAGGGATTGAGCATGGGTGTAACGTTTGGCTAGTTCCGCAATTGTCGAAGTCGTTAGACCGTAGGTGTCACTGGGTCCTAAAATTTTTAGTCCATCCGCTTCTCTGGCTAAAGCGATGCGATTAACTTTACTCCTGTCGTGCCCTTTAACCCACCTCAGGATAATATTGTTATCTGCCGAGGCGTTAGCTAAATCTTGGTAGTACTCTAGTACTAGCCCCGATATAACACGTTGTCTGTTCAAGGCTAATAGGGCTTGTCTACTATCAGTGGAGATTGTTATGTTTTTCCAGAAATTCCTTTTCTGGTTAGTTCTTTTGTGACAATAGGGTACAAGCATAAATTTTGCTATTGGTGGGAATTGACGCTTTATCAGGTCTCCAAACACCTTACATGCCTATTTTTTCAAAAAAATGTAAACTTTACTTTTAAAACGACTTTAAAAATCATAAAATTTGAAAGTCCGCCAAAACGCGCTTTACGTCATAAAGATGGCTGCCCCATGGTGTGACGTCATTTGTTTACGTTTTTTTTCGTGTATCACGCTCTGAGTTCTTGTGACCTAATTTGTTTCTGAAAGCTTTAAAAATGGGTAAAGCCGAAAAAAAGCTTTGGATTCCAAGTATTGCATTGTTTCATAGTGTAATCAACGTCTATTAAAACTCCAGACAAAATATTTGTTACTTTACCTGGTGGCGCAAGCAAAAATACACTTAAGAGAAGGGCATTATGGTTGCAAGCTATGCGTCGAAACAAAGACGATATTTCGACAAATACTACTACTTTTGTTTGTGAAGACCATTTTAATGTAAGTACCTACTTCTATGCTGGTAATTTTTATTCTTAAATAGTTTGAGGTTATGTACCTATATGTCTACAGTTGGCAGAAGCAAACGTGAGCCCTGGTGGGCGTGTTCATGTCGCTGTAGTTGTATTTTTGTAGTAACAATTCGATATTTTGAATCGATAACCAAATATCGATACCATAAATGTCAACTGTTAAGAGATATGTAAACAAAGTCAAACCTGCTAAAAATGTAACTCTAAATATTAATAAAAAAATTTATATTGGACCAAAACTAAAACTACCGTTTGCCCTAAATGTCTATATTTTCAAATTACATGACTGTATTAATGTCATGAAAAAGAAGGGTCAAGTTTCTATGGAAAGCAACAAAATATGAACTGGTTATAGTCCAGTGTTGCCTATGCACAAATGAAAATTACCCGAACTTACTATTCAAATTATCAGAATTTGTCAAAATTACCAAAAGGACACATTGGTTATCTAAATAAAGTCTTCGGCCCCAGTCAATATGGAAAATCCCCAAAAACAATATCCATTTTATATATCCCTTCTACAAAATATTCGAAAAACTGTTGGATCCAAATTAGTGAAATTGTCTAAAAATCGGATAATCATCCTCGCATTGACAACACTGATACAGAATGAATAAAATGATGTATGTTGATGAAATCACTCGGTCATATTATTTCGATTATATTTAACAATTACTAATGGACAATCGATAACTTTGGCTCTTGATTGGCTGCTTGCGATGACCTTATTTTAGTTCGCATATTTTCCGGGGCTCATGTTTGGTTCTGACAACTGTAGGAATCAACCACAAAAACATTATATTCTCACGACCACACATCGAAATATGGTTGGTATATATTATATATAATACATAGTTCAAATTGTACTTACGATAATGCTTTAACTCCTCATATTTTCTCTGCATTGAAGCAGCTGTTTGACTTCATAAATTCAGCAGTATAATAATGAGTCTACTTTGGACAAGTTATCAGTTTGTGCTTTTACAAAACCTTTGCTAGCCATATCTTTACTCACAAAATATGAAAGAATCGTTACTGAACACCGAACTAGTAAATAAAATATTTTCTTCTAAAAGTTTTAAAAGATCCTCGGAAATATCGAATATTTATGTCCACTTTCCACTTTATGTTGACTTTTATAAATAAAAAAAGCACACACAAACACGTAATGGTCTCAAAAATGATATTTTTACGTCGATGAAGCAATTAATAGTTGATTAAAATACAATATAAACACTACAGAACTACACAGAATGCAATACCGGCCGTATTGACAAAAGTAAACAAACATGAGATATGGATGATGGTCGGAAAGTGCATTGAAATTTGAATTTTATTTTAAAATTTTAAAGTAATTTCCAATAGAAACTGGTTTATTTCCTATTACTAGTAATTTTTGATATCAACTTTACTATTATAAATTAATATCTAAGCAAAATATGATATATGCGTGTACTCTATTGAGATACCAGCCAGTTCTGTTTGAACCACGCTGGTATTGTTTCCCATTCCCAACTTAATCCTTAGTCTTAGTGCTCTGGAGTAAACTGCACATCCTGAGCCTTCTTTCATTTTTGAGCCATCTGTATATATGCGTATTGCATTTGCAGCATCTGACTCTGTGCTCTGTTTTATTTGTATTTTGTATTGTTTATTAAACACAAATCTGGGTTCATTTGCATCATTGGCTGCCTGCAGCAGAGATAGCGCAGTAAAGCTTCCTGCCAGTGAAGCTTGGATATTAAACCAATAATATAATAATAGTAAACTGGAGAGGTGGAGAAAAAGATTCGAGGAAGTGGAGAAGAAGAACAAAGAAATCCAAGACATGTATGAGGCCTCATGTAAAATTCATGTTCAGGTAGCCCGAATATAGACTTTCGGGTGATTCAATGAGGGAAACGAGACACCATATCTTGGAAACTGTATGTCCTAGAGTTTGGGGAAACTAAAAAAAAATTTAGGAGAAATTTCTGTCAAAATTTTCGTGGTGAATTTCAGAGTAATTTTCGGAATAATGCTTTGCTGTGTGCGGCTCAATTCTTCTCCAAACAATATTTCCTAGTGTATTCTATTTAGAAGTAGTTTTGTTCTTGCTTATTTTCGGTTTCCCATGTCCCATCTTTGCAATTATTGAATAAAATTGTGCCATAAATATAATGACTGGTCTATAACGCCTGTCCGCAAATGGTAATATCTGAAATGTGTTGTTGGCTACGTGATGACATTGTTAATTTAATTAATACCAACATTAACAACGAACCCGTTAACTTTAGATATATAATCTAGACAATGATCTGAAATTTGTTATTAGAGAAATAATAAACGACTAACCAAAGCTGCTATTAGTGTATATTTCAAGAACTATAAAGCATGTTACATGTCAAGATATAGGTTTAGAAATATATTGGGCAACAGTTGATTTCTAGAGAACAATATCGACATGTTTTATAATATATCGCTCGGCTATGTATCGTATAATTTGAATCTATGAATTTTGTGTTTGTTATTTCAACACTTTCGCAATTTCTCGAAATTTATTTGTTACTCTTTAGCAATAATTTAACTAGGACTTTCTCAGTTCTTCAGCTTAATTCAAATTCATTTCGTTCATGATCACATTTGAATCATTTCTTAATAAAAAGAAGAGATAGTTTAGTACGATTGCCTATAAAGCGAGTTTTTTAGTTTTTTTTTGACTGTAAATTATAAATTGAATATTCTATATTGTATTATCATCGGTCCTTGACAAGTGTACAAAGTTTGAATTGAATCTGTTCGTTTAACGTTCGGTTTAACCAACTAAGCCACGGCGCTAGCTACTGTATTTGCTCTAGTAGAAAGTTTCAAACAATAGTCGTGAAAACGATATAACCGAATGAATTTTTTCATAAATTACGTTTAAGATTTATTATTATGTATATTGTATTGACATTTGTCCTTGACGAGTGTGCAAAATTTCGAATTAATCTGTTCGTTAAAAGGACTCATAAAAATCGAGATATAATAAATTGTCGAATTTGGTGGACCTATTAACTCCACGATATGTTTATACACCATTTAGATTACGTTTTTATTCCCGATATATCCTATTTCGATGTAATTCGCCGAGTTGATATATTTAAATTTATGTTTACAACCATCTCATAGAGATAGCGCTCGTATGGCTCTTCTCACATTGTCACCTACATGCTTCGGATCTTCCAGGTAGCACTACTTGTCAAAAGCCTTAATGTATGCACTAACTTTCGTAGAAACAACCGTATGTAGTAGCTTCTTGTTGTAAATAACGATAGCAATAATAAAGTCTATTGTAAAACTGCGTCTAGACAGGGCAGTACTTTATTTTGATACTAAAGGGAATTGAAACATTAAAATTAACTATTTCAAGGACTTGCATACACATGAACGTTAAAAGTAAGACAATATTTGGGAAATACTTTAGCTTTGAATGGAAAAGTAATACAGATATTCAGAGATTTTTTGACCAGCTAGGTACCAGATTCAACCCCATTTGGGATAACTTGAAAGAGAATGTATACAAACAAGGGCCGTTTGAGATGGGATGGAATCAAAGGATGCAGTCTTGCTAGGATCACCGTGGGCGACCCTGAGAAGCTGGCGCCGAAGAAATATTTGACGATGACCAGGAAAAACCTACGTTTAACAGTAGGATTTCTGACTGGTCACTGTCAACTAAGTAAACACCTCCATACTATGGGGCTAGTGGACACACCTCTATGCAGGATGTGTGAACAGGAAGATGAAACTGTCAGGCATGTCTTATGCGAGTGTCCGGAGCTATCGTCGACAAGAGAGTGTATGTTCGGTGAGTCTTGGCCTACACCTGCCGATATAAAGGAGATGTCTCCTAGTGACCTGTCCACCTTCCTGGGAAGGACAGGATGGACGATGACCTAGGAGGACAACTCCTCGGGAGGATTCACAATGGGTCACATGTGGCCTAAGTGCTGTGAGCCTACAGTCACCTTCCCTACTCTACAGACACAGATACAGAAGGGCCGTTTACAAACGTCTAACAATAGCTTCATTCGGGTTCATGCAATAACTGTTCCAAGACTGCCCGGAGTTTGCGTAGTCGAAATTGGCTTGTTTGGGTTTCAACAGGATGGTTCTGACACCCGCAGTTTAGCGTTCGAGTTTATTTAAGAGCAGCTCTTGGACGGTTTGAAAACCGTCCAAGCCAGTCCCCAGTCTCGAGCTAGGATGATTTTCGGATTATTTTTTACGCTCATTTTTTATGTTCAAATCATTTGCAAAGGAGCAGGGTGGAAGCTATTTTTAAAATTCTCATAGGTTAGAGGTAGAGGTTTGTTTGTTGTGTGTTGTTTATTTTTATATTCACTTTTCAAATTTGATATTTACCAAATGGAAAAATATTTGAACTTAGTACATCATATCATCATCAAGTGAAGACGGTATTATTCTTGAGGTGATCAATAATCTTATAATTCCAGAAGTCGTATAAGATAATATTAAAAACAAAATCTTTGTGGGAGAGACTGTCCCTCAATACAGTGATGATGATGAGTTATCTTCAATTGTCAATTTAGTTAGGTTATCTTCTGTACGTTCCTTGTGGCATTACTTATTCTTTTTTCTCTTATTTTTTTTGGAATCAAACCACAATTGCTAGGTTATTTCAGTTCTATAGATCATGCGGGATGTTCGGGTATTTTCAACCTTCAATTTTAAACGGTCCGAAAATAGTTCTTAGGACTGAATAAAGTACGCAGCTAGTTCTGCGCAATTCCAGATTGGTTTACGGACTGTCCAGAAACAAAAACCCGAATAAAGCTATTGTTATTACGGAAACTGATTAGAAATGTGGTGGGTTGACTAAAGGTGGGGGTAGAGTATAATAGGCTAGTAGGTTACAGGGTCCCGGCTTGGGAACGGTTTCTAAAAGAGATCTCTCAAGGACACCACAACGTCAATTTTTGTTTTCAGGCAAAACCAATAGACTGGAGAATATGGCTTAGATACGATTATATGCGATAAACGAGAACATTATCACCAGATAAGCCTGTAACTCTCTCTGTTACGGTCTAGCCAGTTTCCTCTTTCCATAAATATCTGGTGGAAATAACTGAATGAAATTTTATGTCATAAAGTACAAGCTAGTGTATACAATAAAATTGCAATACTTAATTTTTCATCTTAACTTGTAGCGATGCAAATATCTGTTGAAAACATCCGTTTTAATTTCTAGTCAGTTTAATCAAGATACGAACGGTGTCATTTACACTGTTAATGTCGCAAATATTTATTATATAAGCACAAAATGGTAATACCGTTTATTATAAACAAGCATTAATTGTTTCATAAAGTATATTTCTATGAAAGGTATGTCTGCAGATGAAAAATTAACGATAGCGTAGCTCGAGTGGTTTATAACTTTAGTTATAATTGTTATTCAAGTTGTATTTGACAAAATTATGAATGCAGATAGACATGTCTATTAAATAACTTAATTATTATAAGTGATTCTTAGATACGCGCGTGTAGTTTGTTATAAATTTATGTTCACCCGAGCTAGCTGTTAAATTATATACACTGTGCTCATTTAAAAAGGACCCACCCTAAATATTTCAGAAATGCGATATATTTGAAAGAAATACGTAAACACGTTAACTTGAGGGGGAAAGTTTTTAGCGCCATCGTCCCAAATTTCTCTGCTCAATATTCAACCATGTACATATAAGATGTTGGAGATCCAGAAGCTGCAATATTACACCTTCTAGTAATATTCAATATCAATTATTCAGGTTTTCCAAAGATGTAGCAATGTTTGAGAAGAGATACGGTAGATTTCTGTTCTGTTCTTCCGAAATATATAAGATGTTAAGATTTTATGATAATTTTTGCCAGTAACTCACATTCGTCTGTGTTGAAACTATGGTTAAGATTTGATTCTCCATACAGTGTACAGTGTATATGCACAGGTTTTTGGCGATGCTTCATTATCAGACGTCTAATTATATAAACTTATTGATAATAATAATATGGTTTGCTTTCGATAACAACACAAAATTGTATCTCTTTCTTTGTTAAACGTTAGCACCGCTCCATAAAAAATAAAGAAAGCACAAATATACTAGGAAGGGATCTAGCGATGAGCAAGTTGGACAACTGCAAATACATTGAACTTTCAACTTTGCTTTGTTTTTATATAAAAATATTATCCTGCAACACCACTGGCTACTATTTAGAAAGATATCGAGTCTATGGTACCTAACTATTCTGAGGTGTGGGTGGAAACACTACTGCTGTACTAGGTGGGCCAAAGTTACAATACTACATAGTGAAAGGCAGATCCGCATCAGCCGTTTAACATACAAGGTCCATCGTTTATTTATACCATACAGGGCAAAGCGAGAGTTTCTTTATTATTGATCAATTTTAATGTAATATGTACTTTATCGCCAAGACAACGGACACGAGACACTGGTACTGCTGTGAATAAAATTAATTATGCCGGGCAATCATTTCTGCGTGTTAATAAAGGCGCTCCCACATTTTTATTTTATTTCTTCGGGCAACTATTTTGTGAGGTCACATTTAGGTTCCAACAATTATAAATAAATCGTAACAATTTCGACTGTTTTATGGGAAAAATGAGGATTGCCTATGCTTTTTTTGAGAAAATTTTGATTCTAGTATGATGCAGATTTATAATTTGTGAAACCGCTCGAGTAATTATGTAGAGTTTGTTATTTATTTAATAACTAATGATTGTGTTGTAGATATATGAATAATTACCTCCCTTCTTTAATAAACAGATTTTTTCTACTTGCCTTTTGGTCTCCAAATCTCATTTGTCGCCTAGCATTTCTAGAAACATTCATTCTACATAAAAACAGCCGAATTTCATCACTTGGATTATTATTGGACCCCGTATTTACTGGCCGTCCCAATTCACATTGGATTGCTTGGTGATCTTGCTTATCTATAATATCATACACACTATCTCCATGGATTAAAAGGTCCTCCTGAAAAAAAATTAATTCATTAGGACATGATTTAATAGATTGCATTCCCGGAAAGAGCGCGGAGTTTCCACCGAGGTTTTGTATTATTAAAATTATTATTTCTTCATAAATACATAAATGTAGGGAATAATTCAAATCCAGCATGGCTTAATTTTTGATTTTTTTTGTATAAAAAAATATTTTTCATCTTTATCCTTGAAATTATCTAGATTATACAGTAAGGATTTCCCACAGGAATGATGTGCGACAGTGCGACTGCCACTCGCCGAATCGCATCGTCTAAGCGTGCCTTAATCATTATTTTTTAAATAAATTTTTAACTTGACTGATTGTTGTTATATACGCTTGACAAAAGTATATTTTATTGCATAACAATAAACATACACAAGCTATAACCTTTAGTGTCACTAAACAATAATAACCGGTAACATTAATAATTGGCTTATTGATAGGTTTTTATATTTGGGCCAATACTCTTGTACTATCCAAATATGATTCATAAGTAATCAGCCTTACTTATATATTTGATTGCGACCTTAACCATTTACACTCTTTATCGGTTATAGTTTTACTATTTTTACTATTGTCGCCAGTGACGTTGTGATATTGGGATTTTTAAAGGCTGATTCGATAATCGCATGAGAATTGAAACTGAAAGGGAGCATAACGTTACGTTTAGCTCAGCAGGTTCTTAACTTCTATTTTTCCACCTATTCTATCAACTTTTTTGTCTATCCTATGCTTCGCTTTGCCATTTCTGCACTATTACTCCTAGATAATCTTTTACCGCATCCAAAATTTTTTGCCTCTCCTTTTACTACCTATTCCTCCACTCTCCTCTTCAGTTTCCTTCTCTAGGTAACATAATCTGCATCCTAGTGTTCTGACTACAACCCATTCAGCTAATCCGTTCCCTGTATTAGCTCATACAGGCTCTTTGCTGGTTGGTTGTAGAAGTCTTCTGGAGTAATTTGGGTTCTGCCATACAGTTTCTGCCTTCTGTGGTCCAGCGACTCAAAGTTGCATAGCATATGCAGAGCTGTTTCGGTATCCTTTTTGCATCTTCTGCATGTAAGGTCTCCATTATACAGCCCTATTTTGTTTAGGTGCTCCTTTGTGGGAAAGTATTCCGTAAGTAGCCCCGTTATGGTGCGTAGTTTGTTCCTGCTCATTGAGAGCAGTTCTTTCGCTACTTTTTCTGATGGTTCTTTTATTAATTTCTTCCAATGAATTTGCCTGGTCGTATTCTTCCAGTGTTTATTGTGTTGTTTTTTCACCCACCCTTTTAACCATGACCTCGTTAAGCATCTTGGGATGCCCACAGCAGGTTCGGGTCCGTTCATCAGAGTTGACGATCCTACTCTTGCGAGTTCGTCTTCTTTTTCAGTGCCTGCGATTCCTTTGTGACCTGGGACCCACTCCAGTGTTACACTGTTCTGAGTCGCCAGTCTTCTAAGTTCTTCGCCGCATTCCCATACTAGCCGAGATGTCACCCTATAGCTTTGAAGTGCTTTAAGGGCAGCTTGACTGTCACTGTAGATCCTGATCTGCCTCATATTATTTGCCCTTGCACATGCAAGTATTGCATAGACCTCTGCTTGAAATACAGAGGCGTATTTTCCTAGCGAGACGATTCCGTCATATTTGCTCGTCTTGCTGTATATGCCCGCTCCAGTGTCGAGTTCATTTTTTGATCCGTCTGTATACCAGATCAGTTCATTCGCTCTACTAAGTGGTGATGCGTTTTCTTTCTCAAGCTCCTTTCGATCTTTGATGACAATCTCGACAATCTGGTGGTCATGTGGTCTGTTGGCATTTTGAAAATGTCATCATCCACATGCCTTATTATTTCTGTGTGTCCTCTCCCATGTGCTACGTCATGGTCTGATGCTTTTTCCAGTCGGGTTAGTGCTGCCCTTGCTTCGCACATTATGACACAATGTAGCGGAAGAAGGTCTAGCATTGTCTCCAGCGCCGTTGTAGGAGTAGTCCTCATTGCCTCTGTAATGCCAATGCATGCAAGTCTTTGGACCTTGCTTAGTTCTAGCATAGCAGAGGATTGTCTGATCTTTGGCCACCATAGCAGAGATGCATATGTGATCCTGGGAATGACAACCATCTTGTACAGCCAGTGTACTACGGCTTTGACAAGCTTGTCTTGCTATTTCATTCTCCTTTACGTTACCCTCATGACTGTCATGTCCTTGTACCTAGGCTACCATGACCTTGTAAGTGCGTTTGAGTCTTGAGACACGTCGGCAATCCCATACTAGCGTAGAATTAACCTCTATAGTACCTTAAGTGCAGCTTCGCTGTCTGTAAAGATGGAAACTGAACAGTATGATCCTTTATGAGTTTTAATTTCTTCACCGTAGTGGTAAATAGGATTATTGGAATAGCCAACCGTTGCTTTAGACCTACATTTACTATGCTGTCTGGAGGATGTAGTCTAGATTCAAGGGACCACAGTTGATCTGAAAAGGTCACAGTGGAATATGCCGATAACTACCTCATCAAATCTAATACTGGGCTGCTTCAGCCTGTATAGGTACACGTTTCTTCCTCCCCTATCTAGTATAGTTATTATTAAAGCTATATCTTGTGGTTTAATTAGCTTCTACAGTAAGTCATCCTCTTTTAAATTTTATACCAAGGCTCAAAATACTTAAAATCGCACAGTTCCTCCATATAGACACTGATTATTGTATTAATATACACTCTGTCCACTGAAGTTCGCACCATATGGGAAACTTTTGTATTATCAATTTTAGGAAAAAAACTTATTCCTCATAAATAGTTCTGCATGCTCTAAAATCTGAAATACAATTATCAGATATCAATTTCTTTTAGTATTATACGAGGTTTCTCAAAAAATATGCCAAGTAGCAATTTAAATTCTATAAGGTTTGTATAAACAGCTATAAGATATGTCTTATAGGATACTTAAATTCTTATAACGGTCTACAAAACAATTATATGATCCTTATACAACTGAAAAGGGCCCATTTTTATACAACTGTTTGGTTGTATAACATTTCTATTAAAAGTTTATACAACTCTTATATGACTGTTTTATAATCATTTATACAGCTACTATAAAATGATTTAATAGTGTGTCATGTAGTCACATCTATAAAATGGGATTAATGCGGCACTATGAAGGTCTTACAAAATGGTTGTATAATGGAATATATTTTTTTATAATGCTGTTATTTCGAGCACAATGAAAACATTTTGTCATCTAGCAGTTCATAAGAGCATTTCAGTTTTTAGTGAAGAATATCAGAACCAAATTATATTTCAACTTGAACGTGCATCATACATTTCATTTGTAGAAATGGATACTTATCAAAACGACTTGGGCCGCTTGGGCGGACATCGATTGTAAAAATTATAATTTAATTCAGATGGTTTACTAGCACAAATTTTGATGCGCTGCAAATTTTACTGATAGATTATAGGTATAGGTCAGGTAGATACTTAAAAAAAATAATAAAATAGAATATCCTAAAATACTTTTTCTTTTAGGACTTTGATAGTTTATCACTTCATATGGATATTCTTTCACAATATAATTCTCTAAATAATGATAAAGCCACATTTTTCAATATAGTTTCATGTTTCCAACTCAATTGCCCATAATGGCGGCGAAAGCGGTACAAGAATTGCTTATTTAAACATGGCGATTTATAAAGCAACAATTTTATCCCAAAGAAATGCCTTAAACAATATTTTATTGTCAAATGGAACGGTATACGATAACTGTTTTATAACGAAGAATATTTAGGCACTATAGAACTAAAAAGTGTTTTATAATGCAACGCAATTGAATGCTATACAATATTTATTATACAACATTATACAGCTTCAATAAGACAAGCTTAAGTAACTATTTTATAATGTTGTAGCTGTTAGTTATATAGTATATTACTACTCCCATACAATAGGTATAAAAGTCTTATAAAATTATATTTTTGATATTGTATAAACTGGCTTATAAGGTATTATATCATTTTAAAGGAAATGATCGTATAATGCGTTATAGCATATATTGTAAAAGTCACTATATAATCATTTAATACAACAAAATTATCGCAACAAAAGGCTTAATAGAAATAAAAAGTCCTTAAAACAACGCTGTTGGACAATTATACAACAATTCAGTCCTCTTAGAATTTCATTTTGCTAGTTGGGATGAACTTTACTCAAGAATAAAATACCTTTAAATTTGACAATATCGAAAAATAGTATTAAAAAATGTTGATCAAATCTGAAAACTACGTTCAAATATGCAATTGCATCCATTTACATTGGAAAAGTATGTTTTGTACTTGGTTAATATTGTTTATATTTTCTTAATAACGCTACAATATTTGCGTAAAATTCTAACGGGTTCTGACAGTTACTGTCAAACATTTGTAGCTATCAAACATTCATTAGTTTGTTAGAGCTATATTACACGTAACTACAGTAAAATTTGCATTGTTATTGTATCTAGAAATACATTTCAAAAAATAATATATTTTTTTCATATAAATAGATAAAATCGTATATTTGAACGTAGTTTTCAATTCTGATTAACTTTTATTCATAACATTTTTCGATATTGTCAAATTTAAAGGTACTTTATTTTTGAGTAAAGTTCATATTTTTTGAGAAACCTCGTATAATACTAAAAAAAATTGATATCTGATAATTGCATTTTAGGTTTTAGATCATCATACAGAACTTTTTATGAATTATAAGTTTTTTTCTAAAATTTATAATAAAAAAGTTCCCATATTATTATGGTGCGAACTTAAGTGGACACATTGTATAATCGTTGTCAAATAAATTTATGTCATTCTCTCCTTACCTAACCTAACTTGAACAACAACAATATTACACTACAAACGTCTTAATTACGAAGAATTAAAGTTGAAATATGTATCATTTCGGTTGGAATAAGGATGAATATGCTGATGGGATGCTGGACATATTAATAAGTCGAAAAAATGCACAGTCACCCATGTTGATGACATAGAATCGGTCGGTTTTAAAGTCATAAAGTCACAGATATAAATCCGGAACATCGCTTGTCAGTTAAACCATAAGGTTCCCTACCGACAAGAGACGTTCTATACAGGGCAATCAAATTATAAAGATTATATATCTGTATTTAACTACAATCAAATATGATTGTCAAATTTTTATTGTTTTCGTTTGCATGAAGAATGTTTATATGAACTTGTACGTTAAGTTTGGCAAAACTCCATCTTGTTGCTGCTTTATTGGCTTCTGTTTCATTCAATAATCCGCTTCCCAGAAGCCTCATCCCTGTTTTCCTAGTACAGCCTGTATTTAGATCCTTGCCTCATCTGTGTACCATACAAATGATGTTTCACAACCTGGCCCCTCTTGGTACAACACCCATGTCGTTCCAACATGTCCCAAGGTATAACTTTTATCTAGAATAACTCCTGAATACTTTACTTCGCTGGAAAGCATTTCGTAATAATGTCTTGCATTTCTCATTCCAATAGTCGTTTTGGTTACTATATAAATAGTCTATAAATAATTTATTCTATTTTATAACTTCATAAATATGATTCAATTTCACTAAAATGTTCTTTATGTAACACAACGTTCCGTAATATGTGTGAAGATCGAAACCTTGGCATTACTTTCATATCAGATTAATAAGTTTAATTAAAATTTTTATGACATACTAATTTCAATTTATTCACAAAGATTTTAATTATTTTATCAATCCCCATAGAATGGTTACGTTAATTATAGTTTTTTGATTCACCCTGTACGCAGATTTTCAGAAAGTCATTCCTTCAATGATTTATTGCCTACCTTACCTATTATAATGGATCCATTTATTCCATTCATAAATTAGAGATAATCAAATATGATTTTGATAAATTAAGCTCACTCTTAAGCTTAGAAAGCTCAAAAAGTTCGCTCACCTGTAAAACACTCACCATGGAATGGCCCAGGTACTCTGCAGCATTATCCGATATGTACAATAATTTTCCATTTTGTGTCATCATCATTAGAAAACCGCTTAACGCCTGAAACAAACAAAAAAACAAATTTTAGTGGGCGAGAAATTTTATTGCGGAAATACAGTCCGCTTATGACGTGGTTTTCAAATGAGCTGACTTAAATAAAGTGTCAACATGGCCTTATTTCCTGTATCGTTATCCATTGATTTTATCTCTTCGGGCGCATTTATCTATTATATTCTGGCTAATCTTCTGATATAAAGAAATTTGAATATAAAAGAACCGTCAAACTGACTGGTTTGAAATGTTATTAATGTTCACAATTTCTTGAGATGCCCAATGGTATTATC
Source organism: Galerucella calmariensis (assembly GCA_910591675.1). Lineage (NCBI taxonomy): Eukaryota > Metazoa > Arthropoda > Insecta > Coleoptera > Chrysomelidae > Galerucella > Galerucella calmariensis. The sequence goes on along the minus strand of CAJUYG010000005.1, from coordinate 469,273 downwards.
GTAATCTTTTACAGTTATTTTTATCCTGAATATCATCTGTTCTCGTGATATTTCGTCAAAAACGCTAAATAATTCAACATAAATGACCACAATGATCTTAATCTGATTATACGGGGTCACACAAAAAGATTCAGAGATATAAAATGCGACTCAATTACTTGTTTCATTTAAATATTAAATTAAATTTGAATATATCACGTTTATACAACTAATTACAGTGTACCAGTAAACATCTATGATATGTGAGTGATAACGCAATGATCTCATATGCAGAGCATTTCTATAAAGACTATCCACCCTTCTGATTGACTTTTCACTTATGTGTAGAGGACAATCCAATAATGTATAGGGTTCTTTTTTTTTTAATTTCTTGGGAAATTAAACCACAATATTTTTAAATTCTTTATTTCAACGTTGTCAAGAAAAAATAAGTAGAAATTAATTTTTATACCTAACTGACACAACAGAAAAAATTTGACAACTAGACAATCAAAAATTATTTTGAAGTTTAAGACTGCAAAATTTTGTTATCAAATTTTTATTAAGGTCCATTCATAGTAGATCATATCTGTGGCAAAATGTGAAATGAAATATTTCATTTTATGACATTCCAACGATATGATATATTGGAAATGTTGTTAATAAAACGCGTTTCTTGATAGTTTTTTTTGTGTATGAATATTTAAGTTTTTGAAATATGTATACTCAGTTTTGTGATTTTGTGTATTGAAATGTGTATATCGATTAACAACTATTCAAATGATAAATCATAAGAAAACCTGGATAAAAACTTATGATGCTATCCTGATAACGCAGATAATTGATTATTGGAAATTTCCCTAGCATTGGTAACCAAATTTGACTACATTCGGCTGAAATATTAGCTACTCATTTATCTGCATTTAGTTGTATTAAAGCACTTTCTTTGATTTTCCG
>CAJUYG010000005.1:429135-463337 GCA_910591675.1 Galerucella calmariensis | reverse complement strand
TAAAATATTGACTTATTATTAGGTGGTCGTGGACAATAGTATATTATACACCAAGGTGGTGAAGACTATTATTGTCCGAGCACCAAGATTATTTCGCGAGGGGCTTTGCCCCGAGCGTAATAAGGTGCGAGGTTTATAAATATCTTCACCATGGTGTATATACAATTTTTTCCATTACTAGCGAAATTTAAGACAAAAATTAAAAATAATTCACAAACGCACCACGAGAAGCGTTTACTCCGTCGTCTGACTGACATGTACACTGTCAGTTTTCGATATAATAGTTGCTTATTTTCTACCACCAATCTAAGCTAACCTAAGTTAAACTTAGCTAAGCTAGCGTTCCCGTTCGTTTTGCCAATGAAGTTAGATTTTTTAAGATCAACTGACCTCCCCCCTTGCCTCCACCAAGTATGCCGGAGTTTTAACTTAGCAAAATTTCTTAGCTAAGTTTAATCGCGAATGCAAGAAAAGTCACTCATTATTGACATCTGATAAAGATTCTAACCTTAAAAATCATATTTGGAGCTCTTTTAATAGAATCCGTTTTGAATTTTTATTTTTATTCATAAAGGTTCACCTTCTTCCAGACCTGTTGTGTTGTTCTAAATGTGGATCCAGTAAAACCATTTTCTGAGCAACTAGTTTCCTGATTTTACTGGTCATTTTTATTTTAATTTACCTTAGAAGTTGAAAGTTCTGATTAGGTAAATAAATTTTTGATTTATTAATTTGTTTACCTTTCCATCTTAGCTCAGCTAAGAATTCTGTAGTTAGCTAAGCTAAGCCGATGGACAGAGAAAAAGCAACTAATATGAATGTACTGGCATTTTTATTGAAATGATTTTATCTTGATTGGTAATTTCAAGCAGCAAATATGTTAAAGACAATCTCCTGGGTACACAAAATTATGTTGCACAAGTTTTTGTTGAACTACTATCCCTGAATTCTCAAAATATTCGAATTTGTCCATATTGACCTAGGTTAATAATAGAAAATTATTAACCACTAATAGAGAAATTCAACTTTTCAGTTGGCTAGAAGAAGCAATAATAGTCAACTTCACAGCTAGTAGTGCAAAAAAATTATTTTGGGTAAATTTTCCGACCTTACTTCTCCGGACTAGGTAGATCTTTTGCTTGAGAGCTAAAGAAATGAATAAATATGTCAAACCTTTACTGCTTCATGTGCTTAAACGTTTTAATATAAATTGCTACTAATACCACATAAATCATATTCATCGTTAAAGGAAATGTGGTGTAAATCAAGAATCATCTGAATCCGAAATGATTTATGTTTTACACTTTACTGTAATTTTCTGCTTGTTGGATACTACTTCGCGCACAAGTCCTACTAAGTGCTTGATGACTGATATTATTATGTACTTATATATAATTCCCATGTTGAGAAGGTTTTATTTGTTTATCTATAAAATATTATTTAAAAATACCAATAAAATTGGAATGGGACCACCTATAAGAGTGTCTTGATAGCCTTTGAATAATAAATTTGTTATAATGTTAATTATTTCAAAGTTTTCATACATTACAAAATTTTTGCATATTTTCAGAAAGTTTCATATTAACTGATTTAAATTCCTGGTATACAGGGTGCATAAAGATTTTATTATGATTATTCAAATTATCCTTATTCATAATTCGAAACCGAATAAGGTTGATACAAAACAGAACACAGAGTCAGATGCTGCAAATGCAATACGCATAACAGTGCTATTCAAAAGTCCCCTCCCCCCTTGTATCTTTTGAACGGCTACACTTACATTAATGAAATTTGGAGGGTGAAAATAAACTGTTGTAAACTTCTCTACGAATGGTAACAGGTGACGTAATAGTAATAGATGACGTCACAGTGCCACTCTAGTCAATAATTTTAAATAGGACCTTAAGGCAAGTGATATCTCGTTTGGAAGGCATTGACATTGGCTACATAGCCATATTAATTTTGTTTGGGCTTAAACTAATTTTGACGGATAAATTAAATAAATACCAAAATTATTGAAATTATTTTTTTAAATTTAATTAATCAAATATCAATAATGGATTCTAATAGCAAGTCTTCGAAATATGCTCCGTCTACTTCCTGACAATAATACATCCTATTAGTAAACTCTTGTCGTACTCGTTCGAATATGTCAGCTGAAATTTCATTGCATTCTTCAATAATTCTTTATTTCAAAACGCCAATGCTATCTGGTGCCGTAACCTTGGATTTCAAGTACTCCCATAGAAAAAATCTAATGGTGTCAGATCTGGTAACCAAGGTAACCAAGATTCTATAGGACCTCGCTGGCCGATCCATCTACCTCGATATTCTTTATCCAGCTAACGTCTTACTGCACCATAATAATGTGCAGGAGCATGCACCATCTTGTTGAAATGTTATTTCCAGATAGCCGAATTCATCTGGATTATCTTCCAGAATTTCAAGAATTAACGGCTCAGATGCATTTTGTAACATCTCCAGATACACTTCACCGCTTAAAATTGAATTTAGGAAAACAGGACCAACTATGTGGTTTCCCAAAATACCTGCCCAAACATTGAATTTTTCTGGAAATTGGGTATGTTGTTCACGAAAGGTGTGAGGATTTGTGTCACTACACTACCTTACATTTTGTGTATTCACATTTCCATTGAGGCAAAAAGTACTTCCGTCACTAAAACAAATTGTTTTTGTGTAATGTGGGTTTTGACTAATTTTATTTGTCATAAATTCACAGAATTCGAGTCTTCTGTCGGGGTCGTCATCAGAAAGGTGATGCACCATTTTTAACTTGTATGGATGAAATTTATTTTTAGCCAACACTCTCTGTACTGTACTTTTACTTACTTCACAGATAGACCCAACTTTAGTTGAAGAGGAAGTAGGGTTTACTCCCATTTCAGCAATTATATCAATGTTGGTCGACCAGATCGTTTGGCATCTTGAACACTACCTGTTGCTTCAAACTTGGGAAGAAGCTCCCTCAAATAAGTTTTCGAGATAGGGCGATCTGGGTATCTCTCATTAAATAAACGTTCCGCTTCTTGGAGATTCTTTCTAGATTCACCAATTAAGATAGCTGCTACTTTGTCGACTTGAGTACGTACCATTTTGCCTATGTAAACTCTTAAACGTCTCGTTAAACAATAATAAAATTAAATATTTAAGCTATTTAGAAAAACTTTGCAAGGCAAAAAATACTAATAAATTAAAAACGTCAATTTTTTTGACAACTAACCAGAGGCGGACTGAAAAATCTTAAATATTTAAATGTGAAATAATAATTTTGGTATTTATTCAATTTATCCGTCAAAATTAGCTTAAGCCCAAACAAAATTAATATGGCTATGTAGCCAATGTCAATGCCTTTCAAACGAGATATCACTTGCCATAAAGTCCTATTTAAAATTATTGGCCAGAGTGGCACTGTGACGTCATCTATTACTATGACGTCACCTGTTACCATTCGTAGAGAAGTTTACAACACTTTATTTTCACCCTCCAAATTTTATTAATGTAAGTGTAGCAGTTCAAAATATACGAGGGGGGATGAGGACTTTTGAATAGCACTGTATACAGATGGCTCAAAAACTAAAGAAGGCTCAGGATGTGGAGTTTACTCCAGAGCACTAAGCCTAAGGATTAAGTGAGGAATGGGAAAAATACCAGAGTGGTTCAAACAGATCTGGCTGGTATCTCAATTGCTACAACAGAACTAACCAGAAAAATAATTTCTAGCAAAAGCATAACAATCTGCACTGATAGTAGACAAGCACTATTAGCCTTGAACAGACAACGTGTTATATCAGGGCTAGTACTAGACTGTCACCAAGATTTAGCTAACGCCTCGGCAGATAACAATATTATCGTGAGGTGGGTTAAAGGGCACGACAGGAGTAAAGGTCGATTCTTTAGCCAGGGAAGCGGCTGGAATAAAAATTGTATGACTCAGTGACACCTACGGCTTGACGAATTCGACAATTGCGGAACTAGCCAAACGTAACACCCATGCTCAATCCCTCAAAAGATGGAATGAAATCAAAGGATGCAGTCTTGCCAGGATCACCCTGGGCGACCCTGGAAAGCTGGAGTCGAAGAAATATTTCGCGATGACCAGGAAAAACCTGCGTTTAACAGAAGGATTTCTGACTGGCCACTGTCAACTAAGGAAACACCTCCATAATCTGGGGCTAGTGGACACACCTCTATGCAGGATGTGTGAACAGGAAGATGAAACTGTCAGGCATGTCTTATGCGAGTGTCCGGAGTTATCGTCAATAAGAGAGTATGTGTTGGGTGAGTCTTGACCTACATCTGCCGATATAAAGGAGATGTCTCCTAGGGACCTGTCCACCTTCCTGGGAAGACAGAATGGACGATAACCTAGGAGGATATACAATGGGTTACATGTGGCCTAAGTGCTGTGAGCCTACACTAACCCTCCCTACTTTACAGAGATACAAGGTGAATCTTTAGCCAAGTACTCAAACATTTTTTAAAATTAATTTGAAACTATCGCTTTTTATATTCATTTAAACATTTTATAGAATAAAATTAAATTCCAGGTTTTGTGAAAGTAAAATTTCAACATCCGGAATAATTTCATATTGAAATAGATAGATCAGGCAACAAAATTATCTTGATTTCTATTGAATTCATTTTGAATGCAAATTGTAATAATGAGAACCGAACGGTAAATATAATGCCAAAGCAAATTATTGGTATGATTTATTTTAATCATCTCTTAAACTAGCTGTTCTATAAAATTTATTTCCAGACATGTATTGTATAACTATATAATAATAAAATTATTAGCAGACTATTCGCAATCAAAAATAGGGGAGAGGGGAGAGTAGAACAATATTGAGAGAGACGATAATTTCTCGACGAGAGAGGGTTCTTCTCTATTCTCGACTCGGAGCTATATCCGAGAGAAAATATCTCTCTCGTCTCGTTGAGAGCGGGCGAGACGATTCGAGAGACGAGAATCTCACGTCTCGGCGGCACCGCTAAGCGTCCCAGCTACTAGTATCACTTTCGACAACTGGATAATCAATATTTATTAAAGTCTTCAAAAAATGGTTGTAAAATATTTATTTTCATTCACAGTAGATTAAATTTTTCGATAAAAATGTATTGCACGGGAAAAACTTCGCCTTCTTCGGGCAACAGGAAACCCCGCCTGCAGCTTTGCGATAAACAAAACGTATACGCTGAAAAATCTTATTTTCAATCAAGTGGAACTCATCGACAATTAATTATTTATTGATCATTGATTCTCTTATAACTCGTTTGTTTTGTTTGACAATATACACATAAATATACCCTTTTAACCTCACTCTTCATTCTCATCGTTATTCATTCAGTTCTATTTCCCACGAATACTAAATGTCCCCGCGCGAAATCTACAAACGGAAATTATCTTTCTGATCATAATATCCATTCAGCTCTAGATGGTGTTTATCTTAAAGTTCCGTTAAAGGTCATTTCAAAAACCGTTCTAGTTTTATACATCGACACAGACAACTTAAATTTATTTTATGTTGTTCACAATATGCAAATTGTTAACTAGAACACAATCACTTCACAATATAATTTCAACTTTAATATCTTCTTGAAGGATTCTTGAAAAAATTGTTGAATACTTAAAGAAAATTTTTATTTTGATGAATTATTTGTTGGAAACACACCCGTAAAATCCTCATTTTTCAACCGATTTTGTTTCAAAATTTTTTGTTAGATTCAGTATCAAAAATAGTATTTTGGCACAAATTTTCATAGCTTAATTACTATTTTCAAGGCCCTCTATGTTAGTTTTTCTTTGCCAAAAAAAGAAAAAAGTACATTAGGCAATTTTTTTCTCAAATATGACTATCCCACTGGATTCAGAATCATCACAAATGTAAACTACCAAAATTTTATGAAGAAATTTTTATTAACGACAAAGTGATTACAACATGAATTAGGAAAAAGTGGTATTTTCATTAATATTTTACGCAGAATGTAGACAAATTTTGAAAATGGCAACATGGTAAACAAAAACAAGGACTCAAACATATTGCACAGTAAAAATTCGAAGCCGATAACTTAACCCGTTCTGGAGTTATAGCTTCTGGAAGTAATGTAAAATTGTGCTTAATAATTTCATTTATAACAAAATGAAATCAACGAGTCGCAAGTAGGCTTTGATTTTGAAATTTTATTTATGTCAGTCAGTAACATTTATAAGAAATAGTAAGTACTAAATGTTCCAAATATTCAACTATGTAACTATTCAAGACTAAGTTGAAATTGTAATTTTTTGTGGTTACAATGACAGAAGTGAACGAGAAGTAATAGAAATAGGTAATCGATCCAATCGGAGACATCCAGATCGTCGTATTCGCTGCTTTTAGTCGAGCGGATAAAGCAAAAAAGTTCGGAATTTTTTCTCTAAAGACTGATCGAAATGCGGTTTTTTGCATTCGCTTCGGAAAATTATTTGTGAAAAATGTACCTACTTTGTTCCCATTACAAATCGGGAATTGCATCGCTGCAGTCAAAAATGCATGCCAAAAATGCATAAATGTAAAAACTCTGTAAATAAGAGTCAGAACTGGCTCAAACCGGGTACCCGGGGGTTTTCGAGATCGCTGATCACGATTATGATGTTGAAATTGACCCCCCGGACACCTGGGGCTCAGGAACGCCAATGAACCTCGTCTCCGTGGGATTCTCCAAGAAATCACGAGGGGAACGAAAAAAACTCCACGTCCGTGGGTTTTTCGGGTGGCTGAATTCAAATATGGCATCGGCGAACACCCCCCGAACACCTGGTGCCCCCGAACCTCGACCTGGACATTATCCCCGAGACCTTTCTTGACAATATCGACAAAAACAGCCCAGAAATTATCGGAGGCGTGTTTTTTGAGGCACGAAATCACGATTTCACGTCGAAAACGACATTCCCACCACCTGGTGCACCGCAACCTGCGCTTGAACATCGTCTCCGATGGTTTTTCAAACCCCCCTCCAATAATTTTCGGGTTGTTTCTGGCGATATTGTCAGGAAAATTCTCGGAGAAGACGTTCGAGGCCAGGGTACAGCGCACCAGGTGTTCAGAGGGACGTTTCCCACGCAAAATTCTGATTAAGCGGCCCAAAAACCCCTTATAACGATTTTCGGTTCACTTTTTTTCGATTTTGTTTGGAAAACCCTCGGAGACGATGTTTAAACGCAGGTTTCGGTGCACCAGGTGGTGAAAGGGTCGTTTACGACGTGAAATTGTGATTTCGCGTCTCAAAAAACACGTCTCCAATAATTTCCGTGCTGTTCTTGTCGATATTGTCAAGAAAGTTCTCGGGGATGACGTCCAGGTCGAGGTTCGGGTGCACCAGGTGTCCGGGGGGGGGGGGTTCGTCAATGCCGTATTTGAATTCAGCCACCCGAAAAACCCCCGGGCGCCGAGTTTCCCTCCTTGCTCGCTAGAAATTCGGGAGAGCCCCACGGAGAAGACGTTCGAGGGCAGGGTACGGCGCACCAGGTGTTCAGAGGGACGTTTCCCACGCAAAATTCTGATTAAGCGGCCCCATAAACCCCTTATAACGATTTTCGGTCCACCTTTTTCGATTTTGTTTGGAAAACCCTCGGAGACGATGTTCAAGCGCAGGTTCCGGTGCACCAGGTGGTGGAAGGGTCGTTTTCGACGTGAAATCGTGATTTCGCGCCTCAAAAAACACGCCTCCAATAATTTCCGGGCTGTTCTTGTCGATATTGTCAAGAAAGTTCTCGGGGATGACGTCCAGGTCGAGGTTCGGGTGCACCAGGTATCCGGGGGGGTTCGCCGATGCCATATTTGAAATCAGCCACCCGAAAAAACCCCGGGCGCTGAGTTTTTTTCGTTCCCCTCGTGATTTCTTGGAGAGTCCCACGGAGACGAGGTTCATCGGCGCTCCGGAGCCCCAGGTGTCTGGGGGGTCAATTTCAACATCATAATCGTGATCAGCGACCTCAGGTACCCGATTTGAGCCAGATCTGACTCTTATTTACAGAGGCCTCCCAAAAGATGCATTTTTGGCATGCATTTTTGACTGCAGCGATGCAATTCCCGATTTGTAATGGGAACAAAGTAGGTACATTTTTTACAAATAATTTTCCGAAGCGAATGCAAAAAACCGCATTCCGATTCGTCTTTAGAGAAAAAATTCCGAACTTTGAGCCTTTTTTGTGCTTTCTGTATATGTATCTGTAGAGTGGGGAGGGTGAGTGTGTAGGCTCACAGCACTTAGGCCACATGTGACCCATTGTACATCCTCCCGAGGAGTTGTCCTCCTAGGTCATTGTCCATCCTGTCCTTCTCAGGAAGGTGGACAGATCACTAGGAGAAATCTCCTTTATATCGGCAGGTGTAGGCCAAGACTCACCGAACACACACTCTCTTATTGACGATAACTCCGGACACTCGCATAAGACATGCCTGACAGTTTCATCTTCCTGTTCCCACATCCTGCATAGAGGTGTGTCCACTAACCCCATAGTATGGAGGTGTTTCCTTAGTTGACAGTGACCAGTCAGAAATCCTACTGTTAAACGTAGGTTTTTCCTGGTCATCGCCAAGTATTTCTTCGGCGCCAGCTTTCCAGGGTCGCCCAGGGTGATCCTGGCAAGACTGCATCCTTTGATTCCATCCCATCTCTTAAGGGATTGAGCATGGGTGTAACGGTGCAAGAAATTTTAATGACCGTATTGTCATAGACTACTTTGCTAACAATCCAAATTATTAAGCACAATTTTTACATTACTTTCAGAACCTATAACTCCAGAATGGGTTAAGTTATCGGCTTTGAATTTTCACTGTGCAATATGTTTCAGTATTAGTTTTTGTTTACCATGTTGCCATTCCAAAAATTTTTCTACATTCTACGTAAACAATTAATGAAAATACCACTTTTTTCAAATTCATGTTGTAATAACTTTGTCGTTAATAAAATTTTTTTATAAAATTTTGCTAGTTTACATTTGTGATGATTCTGAATACAGTGGTATAGTTATATTTAAAAAATTCCTAATGTACTTTTCTCTTTTTTGGCAAAGATAAATTAACATAGAGGGTCTTGAAAATAATAATTGGGTATGAAAATTTGTGCCAAAATACTGTTTTTAATACTGAATATAACAAAATAAATTAAATTAAAATCGGTTGAGAAATGCTGATTTTACAGGGGTGCTTCCAATCAAAATGGGTCACACTGTATAACAATTTTTGAATTCACTGTATAATTTGTCAAAAAACTGCCTACTCCTCACGCTTTTAACGCTTGAGAGGGCAAAAAAGGGTTTGTAGTAATAAATTTATCACAGCATAGGTTCGGAGCAATTTGAAGTAAGTATAGAGTTCTGAATACGACGAAAACGACATAGCTAATAGTAATAATAATAATAAATATCTAAACTCCAAGATTTCTTCATTGGCAAAGCTCAAACATGAAGCTGGTAGCGAACACAGATAAAAAATATTCTCCCTTAAATCTTGTAAAGCGCAAAGGATTCTAAAAGTTGAATCCTGCGAACCTGGAATCCTGGAAACGACGTAGCTGCCTATTAACATTTTTTTCTGTTTTGTGTGCGGTTTTGAAAACTCACACAGAAAAAAAAAAAGACATTATATCTGTGCTCGTAGCCTTACAATTTATTAGTCACCACGGGCGTAAATTTTGCTGATGTTTGCTTTGGCATATTTCACAATATTCGCAATCGAATACGAATCTATTTTCTAGGTTAAACTATAGCACGCTCCGATCCTGAGAATCGTGTTCTCTACAATGCTCACTTCGATATTTGATAAGCCGTAACTTATTTTATACAACAACCTTTTGTTTATTTTAACATAATTCCCTTTTATTCCAATGAGAAAACATTTTAGTTTTTGTTCTCGTTTAGACTCACTACACAATAGATTTCATCGCGTCAATAAATTTCGTTCATCTTCAATCTGACTTTAATGCGTTTACAAGAATATTTAATGCTACCTACACGAGAGAGGATACTTAACACAAAATAAATGCAACCATACATTTTCATATTATAATTTGAAATTTTAACAACCATCATTTTTGATTTTCTTTTAAATACGCCACGATTTTTGAAGTTTTTCACTGTCACTTCATTACTTTGACGTTTCACGTTTATTTTTTAATTAAACGTCACAGTTTTTTGTTATATTTTCTCATTGTTTGTTTTATTTGGTAGGCGAAAAACAGTTGTCTGTTAACCTGTTCTGGAGTTATAGGTTCTGAAAGTAACAAAATTATATAACAGCACTTAACTGTCAGCTGTCCTCACTTCGCTACGATCGTTGATGCGTCTAATAGTTTTGAGCTGCTAAAGCTCATTTTCTGCCCTTGAGACACAATATACTCTGTAAGAATTTGAAGGGTGGGTCACCCCACACCACTTAGGCCACAATTGGCCCATTGTGCATCCTCCTGAGGTTCAGACTTCATTCTAGCTCGTCATCCAGCCTACTTGTTTGAAGTAGGCGATAACGTCGCCGGAAGTAAGCTCCCTCATGCTGGCTTGTGTTAGCCTGTACTCGCCGAATACAGAAAACCTAAATTGATAGAGTGTCGGACATTCACAAAGAATGTGTTCGACAGTCTCATCTTCCTGTTCACATCCTCTACAAAGAACCAGTCTGTAGAGGTGTTTTCGTAGGTGGCAGTGACCGGTCAGAATACCCGTGGCTGTCCGAAGGTTCTGTCTGTTCATAGTCACGTATATTTTGGCTACTTCGCTGTCCGGATACTGCAGCAGTTCCTTGGCAAGCCTGCAAACTTTCTGCATCGTCCCATCTACCCTTATAGTTTTCAAGGGAGTGTTCCTTAATTAGGTCAATCATAGCTGACGCCGCCAGACCTATGAAAGTGCCAGGTCCTAAGAGTTTTTGGGAGGCTGCTTTCCTGGCTAGTGAGTCGGCAATGTGGTTACCTTTCGATTTACTGTGGCCCTTGATCCAGCCTAAAGTGACTTCGTTGTTGCTACAGGCTTCGATCAGGGACAGGTGACACTCCAGTACTAGGCCTTATGTTATATACGTGGTCTGTTCAGGGCTAGTAGTGCTTGTCTACTATCCGTAAGGATGTGAATTTTATTACCTGTGTTTCTTTTGGTAATCTCTTTTGCGGCGATGTAGATAGCAGTGAGCTCTGTTTGAGCAACGCTGACATTTCAGCCCATCGCCCATTTGATGTTTAGATTCAGAGATCTGGAGTAAATTCCACATCCTGAGCCCATATTGGTTTTAGAGCCATCCGTGAAGATGCGGATTGCGCCTTCTTCTGATGTGCCTTGTGTGTTATATTTAATGATTACCTTGTAGGGCCTATTGACACAATATACTATTTAGGTCCCATTATACCTACATACATTATCCTAAAACTGTCCCAAACGTGAATGTGTAGAGGACAATCTTTATGCATGAATTCCCTCTGAAGGGTGTTATTCTAAAATTATATTTTCTGTATCATCAAAAGAAATTTGAATCAAAATACTTTTACTAATGATGTAAATGTGATTTGTTATAAAGATATTTGTCAATGAAACAATAAATGTAACAAAAACCAGCGATATATTATTTATGAGTACAATTATGTCACTATTAATCAAAATACTTTGCTTAGAAGATTATTTACTGTAAAGGCATCCAATACTCAAGTTGCCAATGTTCGAGGAGGTGTTAGTGTTGATCTCCAGAGCAGGACTTCGAACATTTTGTACCGGAAATTGAATTTATTTCAACAATTGATTTAGAATAAAATTAATATTGTGAAAATTTGGACTATTTTTATTGAAAAATAGCAGAATGTTTCGTATTTTGGAATATCTGATAATTATATTTCTTTTTTGATAAGAGGATTAGCTATTTTTTTATTGTGAATTTGATCCATTTTTTGAATGCCCGTATAAAAAATGTCCACAAAATCGAAGGCAAGTTTATTTTCGAATTTCTGTCATATTGAAAAATTTTTCACAAACATTCAACTTTGTACTTCAATAACAATCAAACATTAGTATGGCCACTAAACTTCTCCCCAGTCCTAAATATGAAGTAGAAATACCTCACAGAAAAGACTGGCAAGACCCAAGCAGACTGAAGTTTCCCGAGGAGAGAACTGGTATACAGACGGGTCAAAGACTGGTGAAGGGACAGGAGCAGGGGCGAATGGTGAAATGAGGAATACAAGATATTCCTTCTCACTAGGAGAACATACCTCTGTATTTCAGGTAGAGATTTATTATATCCTATAATGTGTCAGAATCAAGAGACACTCATAGGATAAACATATTAACTGACAGCCAGGTAGCCCTTGTAGCCCTTGCATATAGCCCTTGTAGCCGCAAGGTCTCATCTGGACTGACAGAAAAGTGCCAGAAAGAACTAAATGAACTGGCAGACCACATTAGAGTAAAATTAATGTTGGTGCCGGGATATAACGATATTTCTGGACATGAAGAAGCTTATGAACTCGCGAAAAGAGGTTCAGCAACGAGATATGTTGGACCAAAACCAGTTCTTGGGACCACAAAGAAAGTGGTCCTAGGGCGAATACGAAAATGGGTACAAAACAAATATAGACTACAGTGGAGAATCACCACTCCAAAGCAGGTAAACAGTAAGCCCCCCATAGGTGACATATGTATTAAAGAACTACTGAATATCAGCAGGAATACCTAAGCTAAGAGTCAGCTGCAGACTTTGTGGCAAGGAGACCGTAGCCCATATCATGTCTGACTGTGAGGCATTGATGGACTCCAGGAGACAGAAAATCTTTGGAGAGGCTAATTTGTTTGCCTGAAGCATATGGCACGCATCTAGTTGACCTATATCGTCTACTCGAAGGTACGGGAATGGCTGGGTGGGTGGAGTACAATAATCCAACAGGCTGCAGTGCTCCTGGCACAAGAAAAAGAAAGAAATGGGTACATCTATCTACACATAATATGTCCAAAAGTTTGGAATATTGGAATATCGCATTTTTTTTATTTTCATGTAAAAAATTTTCTGAATAATTAAACATCATTTTGCTACAACTCCTACCAATACTAACTAAATCTCAAAGCCAGATAAACAATATGCACAAAAATGATTTATTTTTTTGGAGTGAAAAATTTACAATGGACCACTTACATTTAAAATTGAATTAGTATAAAAAAAATATTTTTTTATAAAATTAATAATCAGTATTTCCTCCATTGACCTGTATGCATGACTATAGGCGGTTTGGCATGCTGTCGATTAAATGGTCGAGCTGGGCTTGCGGAATTCTCTCCCATTCTTCACGAGCAGCATTTTAGTTCTCGCAGTGTAATAGGGGGATTTTCTCGCTTTTTAATGCGTGTTTTGAGAATGTCCCAGGCATGTTCAATGACGTTCATGTCAGGGGAATTCGAGGGCCACCATATTGTGGATATACCTTCTTCTTCCAGAAAATTTTGTACTGCTACTGTTCGATGCGGAGGTGCGTTGTCATGCATAAACACAAATCTATCACCTACTGCCCCTCGGAATAGACGCACGACAGGATTTAAAACCTCCTCTATGTATACAGCACCAGTGACTCTTCTCTCCAGAACTAGTAGAGGCGTCCGTGTGCCACTCATAATACCACCCCAAATCATAATACTCCTACCTTCAAATGGGACACGCGATTGGGCTGTTTCTAGTCGGGCTTGTCGTCCTGAGGCCGTCCAAACTAGTGTTCTTCGCGAATCAGAAACCAAGCCAATTTTTGATTCATCGAAGAACATCACGTTATTCCAGTTAGGACCATGATGTACCATTTCTCGAGCCCATTGCAACCTTACAATTTTGTGTTGATAGGTTAGTTTGGGAACACGTAAGGGTCTTCTACGATACAAATTTACTGCATTTAGTCTGCGTGTTATTGTTTGCCGTGAAATGTTCAGTCCTTCAAGCCTAACAATTTCTCCGGAGATAGGTACCACTTGTAGATTCCAGACGATTTCTTCGAGCTATCAATGTTATCTGCCGGTCTTGTGCATCTGTTGTTCATCGATTTCTGGGGCGATCCTTAACTTCAATTGTGTCTTGGATTTTTTTTTGAATTTTCGATACAGCACTCTGAGTGACGCCAATAATATTGGCGATATCATTTTGAATAAAGCCCTGTTGTAACAATGCAATCACTCTATATCTATCGAAATGAGATATCATGTTTCTAGGCATTTTTAAACGACTCGAATGAAATTTATACAAGAACTGAAATAATGTGTAAATACCTAAATCAGTTTAATGTGACCAAATTGCTACAAAAACGAATGTGTGATAATTTTCATTTAAAAACGCTCCAGAATAAATATAGACAACAGTTTTCAAACCACCAAAGGCGTAGGTATATTATTTGTACGTATTCCAAACTTTTGTACATATGTGATCACTATTTAGAGTACGCGTCTGTAAATTTCATGTTTCAATAGAGGTAATCTTTAAATAGTTAATTTTAATGAAAAATAAAGATCGCGTGTAGAGGTTTTCAAGAATGTGTAAACTAATATGCCTTATCTGTGCAAAGAGTGTAATTTAAGCACCGTATTGCACAAGACATGAATGCAAGGTGAATACAAACTATACACATCCTCTTAAAAGCACATAAATATCCATGAATAAATATCCTTGAACCAATAAAATACAAAATGAACACAATATAAAAATTCCAAAAACTGATTGGAAATCTTAATTTAGTATTAGCTATGAGAGAAAAGAACTTTGGAGTTCCATCCGAGGCGCATCAATGCCGAACGCTCGACCATTTTTTTCTTCAAAGAAGTATTAACTTCACAGACGCGAAGGAAGCAACTGAAGCATATCAAGAAAATAATGTGTATTTGGCATAAAGAGGATTAATAGCTTTACACTGAGAAAGAAAATTTGTCAATTATAACGGTTACCGATATTATCTAAAATTCTTAATTACAGAGAAACGAGGAATTACATTCCAACTATTAAAACTGATAAAAATTTTGTATACAGTGAGTGTCAGAAATTGCTTTCTTGATAAACTTTTTTTTTTCAAAGGAGCCGTCCCTTCGCCGGTACCACCTCAGCCTCCAGGGCTTATTGTAGATACTCCTAGTGTTCTGACTACAACCTATTCAGCCAATCCGTTCCCTGTATTAGCTCATACAGGTTCTTTGCTGGTTGGTTGTAGAAGTCTTCTGGAGTCATTTGGATTCTGCCATACAGTTTCTGCCTTCTGTGGTCCAGCGACTCACAGTTGCATAGTATACGCGGAGCTGTTTCATTATCCTTTTTGCATCTTCTCCATGTAAGGTCTCCGTTATACAGCCCTATTTTGTTTAGGTGCTCCTTTGTGGGAAAGTGTCCTGTAAGTAGCCCCGTTATGGTGCGTAGTTTGTTCCTGCTCATTGAGAGCAGTTCTTTCGCTACTTTTTCTGATGGTTATTTTTATGAATTTCTTCCCATGTATTTGCCTGGTCGTATTCTTCCAGCGTTTATTGTGTTGTTCTTTCACCCACCCTTTTAACCATGACCTCGTTAAGCATCTGGGGATGCCCTCAGCAGGTTCGGGTCCGTTCATCAGAGTTGACGATCCTACTCTTGCGAGTTCGTCAGCTTTTTCATTGCCTGCGATTCCTTTATGACCTGGGACCCACTCCAGTGTTATACTGTTCCGAGTCGCCAGCCTTCTAAGTTCTTCGCCGCATTCCCATACTAGCGAAGATGTCACCCTATAGCTCTGAAGTGCTTTAAGGACAGCTTGACTGTCAGTGTTGATCCTGATCTGCCTGTTGTTTTAGGCTCTCATATTATTTGCCATTGCACATGCAAGTATTGCATAGACCTCTGCTTGAAATACAGAGGCGTATTTTCCTAGCTAGACGATTCCTTCATATTTTCTCGTCTTGCTGTATATGCCCGCTCCAGTGCCGAGTTCATTTTTTGATCCGTCTGTATACCAGATCAGCTCATTCGCTCTACTAAGTGGTGGTGCGTTCTCTTCCTCAAGCTCCTTTCGATCTTTGATGACAATCTCGAAGTTCTTGCGAAAGATATATCTGGTGGTCATGTGGTCTATTGACATTTTAAAAATGTCATCATCCACATGCCTGATTTCTGTGTGTCCTCTCCCATGAGCCACGTCATGATCTGATGCTTTTTCCAGTCGGATTAGTGCTGCCCTTGCTTCGCACATTATGACACAATGTAGCGGAGGAAGGTCTAGCATTGTCTCCAGCGCCGCTGTAGGAGTAGTCCTCATTGCCCCTGTAATGCCAATGCATGCAAGTCTTTGGACCTTGCTTAGTTTTAGCATAGCAGAGGATTGTCTGATCTTTGGCCACCATACCAGAGATGCATATGTGATCCTGGGAATGACAACCATTTTGTACAGCCAGTGTACCATGCTGGGTCTAAGTCGCCATTTAGTGCCGTAAGTGCGTCTGGCAACCATGAAGGTCAGCTCTGCTTTCTTGATCACGTGCTGGAGGTGTCGGTTCCAAGTTAAGCCTGGGTCTAGGATAACCCCAAGATATTTTACTTCATCCGACAATCGTATTGGTTCACTTTGAAGCGTCAGAGGGCCAAGTCCTTCCCTTTCCTTCTTCTGGTGAACGCAATTATCTGTGTTTCTTGATAAACTTAGTTTATAACTCGATTTCAGCCTGAGAATCGCCATCATTGAAAGGGTCCGCCCTTACAAAAGCAATTAAGGGCTTCCATTGATGCTGTTCATTACCCCGATTAGTTTGTTTGGTGAGAGAGAGAGAAGACATTGGTGGTTGTTGTCCTTTTCACAGTTGTGTAAAGCCAATAGGACACCCCTATTTGTCCCCATGATTTTCTGCGCTAGAAGTAATTTTTTCCATGCGTGTCACTTCCACTTCTTCAGTTATTTTTTGTATTGTATATTAAATTACCAGGAGGCGTTTATTATGAGTTTAGCCGAGGCAGTATAATCTAAGCGAAACCTTGCTCTCCGTGTAATATATACTATTTTTTCTTCGAACTTTAAGATAATTCAGAGTGTAAATATAGGTTTTTGTTCGCGTAGATCGCACAATTACGGTCGTGGGTAGAGAAGTATCGCTTTCCGCACGTGCTAAAAGCAAAACTTTTTCTACGTATGGACAAGACATAAAATAACTCGTGAGTGTGTATTTGTATACACTTCATCTTTTTAAATTTTGATTGTATTCGTTGATAATATTAGGGTTAGATTTAGCTCTTCTTTGTTTACTCGTATAAAATATTGGTGGTGCGCTTGTGTATCGCTAGTGAAACACTTCTTTTCTCGAGCATCGCGTTTTCTGTAAAGTACGCTCTCAGCATGTAATATATTCTTTAATGATCTTCTATCGGACTCAGCGATCTTAAGAGTGGAGAGAACCTTTAATTTTTTTATAAGATAAATAATAAATTAAAAAGTTAGCTTGCTTTAAAAATGAATCTGTCGGATTGGGCGTATACCGGGTGTGTCGATTTTGACTAGTCAAGGGCAATAAAATGTTTTCAGTTTGAAGATGCTACGGTTATATATCTCTCGATTTCGAATCCATTAACTATTAAGATTGCTACGGATAGAAAATAAAGATAAGAATTATCTGGTTCTGGTTGGTACCTCGACGAATCGTAATAAACTTCTTAGGAATCTTTTTACAAAAAAAAACTGTATTCTATTAGCAAGATCGATTACCCTAAAAAGTAATTTGAAAAAAGATACAGAATAGCGGCAGAAAAACGTCCGTAAAAAGCGTGATCGAATCATGTGTTTATCGTAACAAATCTTCCTTTAATTTATGCTCATTTTATTTCACAATGTATGAAATTAATCCACCTTGTACATCAATCAATATGTGTTAAGTCGTATTCACTGTGTTTTTAGGTGCAAAAAATTGGTCGGTTTAATGCTGTTTAAGCTTGAAAACACTACTCCATACCGCGAAAGTTAATCATTCATATACAAGGACGTCAAAATTTAAGAAGCTGTGGTATGTTAGTTAATTTCACATCCCATTTGCCGCTTCATAAGACTGGTTATCCGCTCTTTGTGCCTGCTGTTGCAGTTCGTGGATTTTTGCTATGATTTTTCTTGAGAAAACAGTACTAGAATCTGTCCAAAAGCTCTAATTAATATTCGCCGGTCAACGTTTTACTCCTTTAAAAATAAGTGATGTGAATGACACATGATTGACTACAACCTGTTGAGATCAAATGAGTGCATAAGTCAAAGTAAAACTGCGCTAAAAGTTTTAACAGGGATCCTAATGGGACATGGTCGCCTGAATGGGCACCGGAAAAAGCTCAAAATAGTGGAGGAAGAAGAATGCAGATTTTGTGGCATGGAAGAAGAAACCTCCATCCACATACTTTCCAACTGCACAGCACTTCAAAATCCTAGAGCACAGCACCTGGGAGATTACTGAATAGAAGAGGAACATTTACCTAAGTTGAAGCCTGCAGACATCCTAAAATTCCTCCGGGAAATAGGACTAGGAGCTACTAGTTCTATATCTGTATCTGTAGAGTAGGGAGGGTGAGTGTAGGCTCACAGCACTTAGGCCACATGTGACCCATTGTACGTCCTCCCGAGGAGTTGTCCTCCTAGGTCATCGTCCATCCTGTCCTTCTCAGGAAGGTGGACAGGTCACTAGGAGACATCGCCTTTATATCGGCAGGTGTAGGCCAAGACTCATACACACACTCTCTTATTGACGATAACTCCGGACACTCGCATAAGACATGCCTCACATGCCTTCCTGTTCACACATCCTGCATAGTATGGAGGTGTTTCCTTAGTTTACAGTGGCCAGTCAAAAATCCTACTGTTAAACGAAAGTTTTTCCTGGTCATCGCCAAATATTTCTTCGGCGCCAGCTTCCCAGGGTCGCCCAGGGTGATCCTGGCAAGACTGCATCTTTTGATTCCATCTCATCTCTTAAGGGATTGAGTATGGGTGTAACGTTTGACTAGTTCCGCAATTGTCGAAGTCGTTAGGACTCTCTTCAGGAACTAAGTAGAAGTAAGGGGGTACAATAGATCTTTTAGGTGTCAGTAAATGTCACCCCAAAATACATAGATATACATACATACATACATGACACATAATCCATTCACCCACTGTCCTCATTGGTATCTGGTCTCTGATGATTGAGGAATCACGGATGCAGCTTTAAAGGTAATGCTTAACCCCAGGCTTCACGCTAAATCATTGAAACCCGGTGATCTAAGGGGACATTTTGAGATGTTATGGATTGGAGCAGAAGTGAAATCGGGCTAATCGCCCCTCTTGGACCCTAATCTAACCTTCTGGTTACTGTTTATTAGATTTGATCGTAGACTAATTGCAAACGGCTAGAAACTGGACGGAGAGACTGCGCATGAGATTTTTAAAATTTTGGTGGCGGCGCAAATAATTTCACCAATAATTTTAAAGTTACTTATTTTTCAACCTCGTGAAATATATAGATTCAAAATTGTTACAATACAATAAAATTCCAGTTATTTCGATCGTATGGCCGACAAAACTATTGTTTCTAATAATAGATAATAAACTAAAAACATTACATTGTTACCACACATGCATCAATAGGATATCACTCACATAAAACCGTTTAAAAAAACAACTAGTTTTCTGACAACCAACGGATCTATTAACATAAAAAAACTTATTTATTTATAACATTTATATGACAATAGAAGCGGAGGCGGCAATCAGTAATTAAGATTTCATTCAGAGAAACATCAAAATTAGCATATTAAATAAATATTTTAAAATTTGATGAATGTCGAGGTATTTATATCTCCTAAGATTAGATGACCTTTCTACGAGCCTTGTTCAATGCTCAGAGATTGTCTTACCCGGAACAAACATTCACTGTACATGGTTTTCGTTTTTAAATATAGTCGATCACCATCAATCTTAATTTATTTGGAATTCAGTTTAACAACAAGTAAAAACTTCTTGTAGTCGATCTTAATTTATTTCAACATCCCACAGACTAGCGGTAAAAAGAAACACTTTTTTGTAGAAGATATTCTTTAAACATGTTGCATGTCGAGTTAGATTCTACCCAATTATGTTCATATCCTGAAAATACTCGCTTTTAATTCAAAATAGAACCAGCCGTAATTATCATAAAGCTACTATTTTCAAAAAAACTGTTTTTGCGAATAGACGTCAAATGATTTCATAATTTGAGTAAGTAAGACATGTTCCAGAAGCCAATTAGATGGTACCACATATTTTAAAGTTAACATAAAAAAAGAGCTTGTTGATAAAGCCAGTTTAAGTACACTTATCTTTAAAATCAAAGTCAGTCGAAAATTTATCTTTAAGACTCTCACGTAAACTATAAGAAGCTTATTCGTGTATTATACAGGGCGTCCTAGAAGCTCGTACCAAAAACTATTATACTACTTTACATAAAAGTGCCTTTTTTGAAGCTAAAAATTAAAAATTGTTATAATTATTAAGCAACTTATTAGAAATGAATCAAACTTCAACCTAGCTACTCTATAGTACGAGCTTTTGGGACTACCTGTAAATAAATATACCGGGTGGGCGAATAATAACGGCCGTCGGCTAAAACTTCTTTTAAATTAATTTTTTCTTAAAAAGCAGCTTGACTGTGCCCTTAAAGCACTCCATAGCTCTAGGGTGACATCTCGGCTGGTATGGGAATGCGGCGCAGAAGACTGGCGACTCGGAACAGTGAAACTCTGGAGTGGATCCCAGGTCACAAAGGAATCGCTGGCAATGAAAAAGCTGACGAACTCGCAAGAGCAGGATCGGCAACTCTGATGAACGGACCCGAACCTGCTGTGGGCATCCCCAGATGCTTAACTGGGTCATGGTTTAAAGAGTGGGTGTAAGAACAACACAATAAACACTGGAAGAAGATGCCCAGGCAAATACATGGGAAGAAATTCATAAAAGAACCATCAGAAAAAGTTGCGAAAGAACTGCTCTCAATGAGCAGGAACAAACTACGCACCATAACGGGGCTACTTACGGGACACTTTCCCACAAAGCAGCACCTAAACAAATTAGGGCTGTATAACGGAGACCCTACATGCAGAAGATGCAAAAAGAATACCGAAACAGCTCTGCATATACTATGCAACTGTGAGACGCTGGACCACAGAAGGCAGAAACTGTATGGTAGACCCCAAATGACTCCAGAAGACTTCTACAACCAACCAGCAAAGAACCTGTATGAGCTAATACAGGGAACGGATTGGCTGAATAGGTTGTAGTCAGAACACTAGGAGTATCCACAATAAGCCCAGAAGGCTGATGTGGTGCCGGCGAAGGGACGGCTCCTTAAAAAAATAGTTAGATTATAAAATTCCTTAGAACATATAAATTTCTCATGCTAACCTTTGTCTTCAGATTTTGTTTGAAAAGACAAGCGGAACGAATTCCTTTAAATCGAATGATTAAAACGTTTTGTGTAATATTTAAATACAAACATTTTAAGCTTCGTTATAACACAATAAATCCTCACATATAGAAATTCGTCCTTGACACTAAAAATTCGCTATGCCTGTTTGAATTAAATATTACTGTGTGCATATCGACAATGAGTCAATTAAAATATTTTCACTTTCATACTGGAACTATTCGAACTATTCAAGATCGAAAAATGATTTTTGGTTCAAAAACCGACGGAAAATTAATTAACTCATTCATTTCAGGTAATTTGGGAAGATACATCTACCCGTTTTTCTCATACTCAATTCATTGCTTAATCAACATTCACCAGATTTATTACCATCACTTAATAACCTGTTTAGAGGTCCTTTTGTTCAGTGTATAAATAAGTTAAGAGGGGCGTACTCCAAGTACCATCGTTGATGGAATGCTTTGCTAAAAACTGGGAAGAACTGTTATCTTAAAACACTGTGGGCGTTCATTTCGGTAACGCCTATCGCGCACTCAAAACGTTTTACACACCATATTTATATGTCAAAATCATATAACGAGCTTTACTCTTGGACGTATAAGGCACTCATCAATGAGGTTATGAAAATCGTTTTTGTATTCACACAGTGCCGCGGAGAATAACAAATTTGTCTATAAACTAGTTGGTTTGAAAGTTTTATTCTTAGATCGTTTATATTTTGATTTAAATACAATCAAAAAAACAAATTGAAGTCGGGTGATCGAGGGGGAGTACCAAATGAAGGATACCACGGAGCAGAAGTTTTGGATAATATTTGAAAAAAAAAACTAAGAAGAAACAACTACTTCCTGGGCTATATGCACCGATGGATATTGAATTACACTACAGTCAAACGGGGTTGGTATATCTACACTGAAATCAAGATACATGTTTTCCAATAACGGAAAGGTTGAAGTTGAGACAATAGCGACATTCTCACCCCTAAACAAAAATCTGAAAAACTGGACAACAAGCCCATGGGCTTGAAACAATAATAGTATATTACGTAACGTGTGTGGTAAGGAGCATTTTACGCACGAATGCGTGAGTGCGTAAAATGCTCTACAACACGAGTTACGTACTATACTTTACCTACGACCTACTTGTACTTGTATTTTTCATAAGAAGCATAAGAAATAACAGTTACGTAATTAGAGGTGCTTGGTAAACTCCATCTCTATTACTCTATTACCAATGAAAGAAGCACAGTAAAGAACTAACGTTTAATCATTATTATTATATTGTTGATAATCGAAAGTCCATTTTTCAATTATAATCAATACATATACATAGCCCTTTGTGCTTTTCACAGTTAAACGTGGCCATATCTAATGTTTTCAAATAGTAAATTTTGAATAAAATGGAGACGTCTATTGACAGTTGCTAAGATGTTGCTAGGGAAGCCGTGCGATTTACTTTACAGCTGTGCGTTTTTTTTACAGTGCGTAATAGCTGTCATTACATTGATACCGACTGTGTGTTATTGACTGATTACAGGGGGGGTCGTAGGTAAAGTATTATTACAGTTTACTGTAATATTGTTGTAATTGATAAAGCTCGTTTTACCAATAGATATCAAAGGATAACTATAATTATTCTAACCCTTTATTAAGTTTTGAAAAGTATTTTTCCAAAACCTTTTACATGTTTATTGTGTCAAAAACTGATGCTCAAGGCCGTGCTCAGCCTCAAGTCTTGTTTATAAGTACGGGCATAAGTGAAATTTATTTTAACCAAATTGTTATCAATGAGAGCTTCAAATTTTATGAATAATTCTTTCTTTTCCACAAAAACTTGTTTATTTGGCAAAAATATGAAAACAAATCGTAGGACGAGTGATTTTTTCTAAATTCGGTTTGTTTGGATGTTTTTGTCAACAGTAAAAACACAAGAGCTTTTTTTATCGGATAAATTTCTCTTTGCAACGAAACAGTTTTGCCAATCACTAATTTTACGAGAAAAACTGATATGATAAAATCGCGACACAGAAGGTGGAGCGATTTTATCTAATGGCAGTTTTTCGAGCAAATTTAGTGATTGGCAAAACTTTGAGTTAAAGAGAAATTTATCTGATAAAAGAAAAGCTCGAGTGTTTTTTGGCAAGATAAATTAACGACAGAATATATGGATAAACAGCAACAATAATTATCTTTATTAACCAAACTTGCGACTCATTGTCATTGTGTAAAAGTGACGTCCGCTTACTAGATATTGAGGTAGAGAAGTTTTTACCCGATAAAAAAGGATGCACCTTTTTCATCGATGTCAAAGTGACAATAACATTATGAAATATGACATTTTAACATTGGAGTTAATTTATCTCAAATAAACAAGTTTGAGTGATGAAAATAAAAAATTATGTAATAAAATTTGAAGAGCGACTTGTATTTGGGAAGATTATTTTTTTCAACAATTGTGGAGTGGAATTTTTTATTAAATGTTCAATATTCTCTTGGGTGATGGCACTGAATCGGTTTCTGTTCATTTTTCAATAAACTTCGAAGCACTTTTAGTTGTCAATAATGAAAAAATTCAAAGTAAAATTTTGACGTTTAAATGTAAACAAGGTATTATCGATGAGGAAGCAGTTTTATCGGTATAATACCAAATGATTGGCTAGAATAATGTATTGCTATTGGTTAAAACCACCACACCAAAATGTCAGATTTTGACAAGTGAAAAAAAGAATCTCTAATTTTGTTCAGTTTTCGTTTGTGTTCAGTTGAATTATTTTTACTTTCGTTTAAATATTGAATTGAATTGTTTCTTATGTTTCTCATCTGCATCATTTTCATTTGATACGTAATAATAGAATCAATGTTTATTTAAAAACTATTACAAAGCTCAACAACAAATTATACTATCTTATACATTTTTAATAAATCGAGATGTTTAATTAACAGCATTGAAAATTTATCCTTTTATTTCCTATATAAATATGTCGAAAAGCATGAATCATGTATAGCAATCTTAACAAAACACACATAATTTATAAATTTGCATTATTCCAAGTTATATTTCTCACATATTATTTTTAGTATATTGATTTAATACCCATTATTAATATTTTCTCACAAGTATGAAACATTTTAAATTACAAAGAATTATTAATAGTATCTTGTCTAATCTATGGTTGAAAAGCAACTTTTTTACCGTATTTGAATAGTCAAATCTCTGTAACAACTATCCAGACAGCTACGCAATCTCTTTGCTGGTGCTTTCATGGCGTGCGGATTTTAACCAAAAGAGATACAATGTAATTCATCAGTTGATACGTTTCACCTTGAAATAGAATATACAAGGACGTCATTATTGCATCGTAATTAATGGTCTTGTACCTATATAACAGACACATCACATTCGCAATACTCCAGATATTTTCTAAAAACAATTATTACGCAAATTCCAAGTAAGCCATTCGATCTTGAAACCGTCCATTCCTTTCATTAATTTTACATGCATTCTTTATGGTTTCCTATATTGTGATGTACAGTGAGCTTGTGAGTTGTAGAAAGAACTATAAAATCATTAATGATATTGTCAAATATTAGATTTAATACGAGATATGAAAAATGCAGTCAAAGACATGAGAGCTGAACAAAGAGAACTTAAGGGGCATCTACCAAATTCGACCTTGCACAATTATGCTTTGTATATTTTTTTGTTTCCCTACGTTCTCACGTTTAAGTTCACATAACGAAAATTTTATTAGAAATATGAAAGCTCCGCAACATGTAGGCAGCTAAGCGGTCCAAGCGGATTTTGGTTCACGTACTACTCTATAAGCTTCGTCAGTACTGAAATGGGAGACCGCCGAGACCGGCGAGCGTTGTATCAACAATGGAACGGCACGCGACTACCGAAGCAGAGAGACAATGTCAGTCAGTCAGAAGGATAGAAAAGCGAGAGATGGATTTTTATCCGATATTTTAGTGGTAGCAACCGACAAGTACACTGTTAACACTGTCAACGTTCTGGTTATCATCAGTCATTTTTGGCTGAGCGCGAATTTTAAACTAATGGCATTTTTATCAAAACAATTTTATCTTGATAGGTAATTTCAAGCAGCAAATATGTTAAAGACAATCTCCTGGGTATACAAAATTATGTTGCACAAGTTTTTGTTGAACTACTATTCCTGAATTCTCAAAATATTTTAATTTGTCCATAGCTCATTTTTCTCAGGTAGAATTCCCAAAGTTGAACGAACTCGATGGCTTACTACACCATCCACATGATTTGATATCACGAATTTGATATTACCTTCATTCATGAATTTATGTTTCATAGAATCAATGAACAAGAATTAGTTTTTCACGGTTAATAATATCTTTCTTCACGACTTTATATGGTATAATGAGAGGATAATGTAAAAGTGCAATCACTTAGATTGTTGGATTAAGAGTGAAATTGAATCATGTGGATTTTATAACTCTATAAAGTTTTTTGTGAAAAAATTGTAAAAAATCTTAAGAACCGAAAAATGAATATTATCAACGACAGGATCTACACTTTACAGACATTTTTAGTTTATTATTTATTTAAGTTTTTCTTAAAATAATATTAAAATAGCTTAGATTTCATACATTATTTAGTGTGATTTATCATCATTGGGACAGGGCGGAATATTCAGACCAAAATATATAAAATTTTATTTTTTTGTTAATAATTTTTGTAATAAATCTGAAAACACTTAATCTTTCCGAAGCAGTTAAAGTTAGTTACATGTATTATGCCCAGAATTTTCTGAATTGCATTTAAAATAAGAAAGTTGGTATTTGCCACTGTCACAATATAACTTTTTTTTTATCTTTATCTAAAAATACAAATAGACGTGTCCAAGCCTTTTTTCCCAGATGCCTTATTGGAACTTTAGTTCTTTACGTCAGGTTATGTTTGAGCGACAGGGGGTCGCGACGCCAAAAGATCTGACCGTTACGTTATGTTACGTTGCTTCGTTATGTGCCTTGCTTGCGTGCGTGTGCTCTCTCCCAAATCTCTCTCGTTTACGAAGCAGCAATTCATATGCTTCGGCCGGGAATCAAACCCGGGCCGCCCGCGTGGAAAGCGAGCATTCTACCACTGAGCCTCCGATGCTATATTAAAATTCTATGCAAACCTGGTATTCGCAGTGCTGGTGATCTACTTGAATTTCTTCGGATAAATTTTTAATATTATTCCCATAATTTTTTTTGCGCGATTGATCTTTTTGTTTATTTACAGCATCGGTTGTCAGGACGGTAGGTTATGTTTACTGGTTTCTAAGTTTTACACGTCGGTAAGTGATTTACTTACCGTTCAGACGTCGAAAAGTAATAAATAGCATAAAAACAATTTCACCAAAATGCAAAATATATTTTAAACTGATCGAGAAGTATAAATGTCACTTTTGACACGTTAAGGGTAATTACAACGTTTGCATGTAGATTCCTCTCGTAAAATTGGACAAAATGATATGAGGATTAAGGGGTCTAGCACATTTACTTTTCGAAATAAAGGGTGTTGAAATTTTGAAAACTTGAATGTTTTAATTTTATAACTTTAAAATAGATGGATAATTTGATTTGACATTTGGCAGGTTGTTTTTAAATGTAAAAGGGCATATTTTGATAGAAATAGTAGTTTGTGCAACTAGTGTGGATACGATGGCCATATCGCACGAGGACGAAGTTTAAGCACGACGCGGCGAGGCGGAGTGCTCAATCGTTCAAGTGCGATATGGACAATCCACACGAGTCGAACAGCATATTTTTTCTACGACCCACTTAAGAAAAAATCTTGAAAATAAAAATTTCTATAAACTGTAATATAACTTCAAATTGAAAATTTAACAGTTCAATTTTATGTTTCCACTAATTTTTTTGTGGCAAACGTACAGTTCTTGAATGTCCAATTTGTATAATGCTACGGTTTCCCTTTTTAAATATACGATGCTGTTATAAGTAGATGTTGCCAGTCGGACTCCCTCATGAAGGGTACCGTACCATTATCTATAATAATGAATATTCTGCTAAATATTTCAAACGTCTACCTGTTGTCATTATTAATATCAAGCAGAATAATTATTTAAAAATAAAATTAACAATAAAAAAAACTTCTTCACGGGTAATCGAACCCGGGTCTACCGCGTGAGAGTCTGGTTTGCTTACTACTCGACCACCGAGGAATATGCAAATTATTTATCTATAACGTCAGATGTATTACATAATTTTTGCTTAAAAGGAACTAAAGTTCCTACCGTGTGTCCCGCGACACGTTCTACCTTTTTTTATTCGTCATTAAATTTATTCCATTCGGTTTTTCCACACTCTATAAAGAATCCTTATTTATTTTGTATTTTTTCAATAGCATTTTTTGTTCATTCGCTGCAAATCAACCTGTTGCTCTTTAATTAGATCCAGTGTAACTTTTTTTCATCCCTCAATGTTGATGTTCAATCCAGATATAAGATATATACCGAGTGTCTCATAAATCTCATATATTTATCACCAAACGTCTAAATGTAACGAGAATTTAGAAGACGCATATTTTTATATTGGAACGATATTTTGAAGTGGACTGATAGTCGAGCTATAAGACTTCAACCGGGATTCTGTACTGATCAAGATAATGTTCTTAAAGGATATCAAGAAGGCGTCAATATGTCATATCACAAAAATATTATTTTTTTACACAAGACGTCACGCAGCTTTTATATAATCAAGCAAATTGAAGTGTTCGGTCTTTTAAAAATTTTTATCAGTTTTGAAATTTTGTTTATTGTGACAGTATCAATAAAACATTAATTAAAATGTAATTGTTAAACCCTTTTTTCACGTCGGTTAATTAAAAATATCGTAACAATCAAATAAATCAATAAAAGAAATCAGTTGTGAAAGAATTTTCTTTAATAATTATAATTTCTACACGTGTTCATAATAATTAGGCATGAAATTTACGGCAACATAAAAATAGTAATAAATCAAAAATAGTGCTAATAGGTGAAAGACAGTGGCGATGCTTGAGATTGGGAGCATGCTCCTTTCCACCGTTCGAGAACTAAGCTAATATTTGGTGATTGCTAGCTTTTTTGAGCTTGTAAAACATGTCCAAAATTCGCGTAAATAGGGCTCCACCCTATATTTTGAATAAAATCCATTTTGAAAAATTTAGTTTTTGAATTTATCTCGAGAAGTTTTTGAGCATTTTCGAATCTGGAAAAACCAAGTGAAATCTTATTTAATTCCTCGCATTTTGAAAGAAAAATCATCTAGATGCGAAGATTTAGACCAAATCTAGGGAGGTTTGATTAAAGTCCGAATTTTCATGTGCCATAAATCACGCTTTTGACTTAAATTTTCATATGCCAAAGTGCCAAAAAAATGAAATTTGGAAAAAAAATGTAGATCAAATGTAGTATGGTACCCCTAAGTTAAGAAAAATATCTTTTTTTACTGGTTGGATCTATATGGAATTTCTTTTGTCAAACCCCACGTAACGATGTAACAATATTATGTCTCTTATCATTCAAATTGATCTAAAATATTTTTACAATTTGATCTGAATAAGCCACTCTGCTGTACGTTTCAGTCCTCATCTACGCTTTTCTCTTATCCTTAGTTTACGCCACTGCAAAATAATAAGCATACATTGATCACGCCTTTAAAGGTGCTTAGAATTGCTTAGCACGTTTGTATTCAGATAAATTACAGAACTAAAGTTATTTCAACAGTTACGACAATGTTAATTACCGAACTCAACACATAAATCATTAGCCGTTACAGCATGAGACGTACATCAAAACTATGAGGTATTAAAATGCTGTTATTGTCAAATCTGGAAGATGTCAGCAGCGTACATTTTAAGAAGGCTATGAAATGTCGATTTCTCAAAAAAAATTATTGTTTCTTATTGTACCTTTTTACCACACTGTGCAGGTGCAGGTGTATACGGGCGCAAACCTCTCCTCAATAGGAGAACTCAATAAAGTATTGCTGGTCTTTATCCCTAGCCACTCTGGCTTGGAAGGAAACGAGAAGGCAGACTCTCTTGCAAGGGAGGGTGCCGCACGTGTTTCTATCGAACCAGAACCTACAATTAGCATCGCAATATGTTTTGCCAAACACACCAAATAACTGGACAGTAAAAAAAGCTTTAGTCTTCTCGCATAATTTACCAGGATTGGTTCATTCAAAGGCTTTTACACATCCTTCGAAGACTGCCTCCAAACAAATGTTAGACTATAGCATGCGTGACCTACGTTGTCTAACAGGCCTTTTAACAGGCCACTGTCATCTGAATCATCATATGTTAAAACTTAGACTGTCGGAAGATCCGACTTGCCGTCTTTGTCTGGAAGATGGTGAAACAGCAGAGCATATAATTTGTGCCTGCCCCGCCGCGGCTCGAATCAGGTATCTGATGTTTGACAGGGTCTCTCTCTGGCCCTCGTACCTGAAATATCATTCACCAAATAAACTAATCGGCTTTGTTAAGTATTGTTAGGCAATAGACTCTTGCAAGTCGCAGTGGAGGGCTTTATAGACCCACTCACCACACGCCTAACCTAACCTACCACACTGTAAAAAGCAGTGTAACTTTTCAAGGGTCTCTGAGTTGTACAAAAATTTACTCCTTATGATACAAAAGTAATTTGTGAAACGGGTGGATTGATATGTGTTATATTTCTGTTACGCTCTAAATACACAAACATAAAAATATGTAGCTTTTTGGATTGGCCTGTCATATAGATATGAAAGGTTTCAGCAACTCATCCTGTATTATAAAATTGCTAAGGATGCCTCAGGGTAGATTGATTCTCTTCCTAATGTAATTCGTAAGTCGTGAGGAAATGGTTAAAGGCCGAGATGAACGGTTTCATTAAAACAGACATGTGTGAGCTTATGTTAGGCTACTGTTTTGAAATCGTATTGTGTTTATGGGCTGTTTTTATACTCCTAATTAACTCTATTATTTTGAGATCGTTCGAAGTGATATATTTAAGATTTGCACGAAACGGGTCTTTGTAATATTACAAAAATGAATTATGCAAAGAAAGTGATTTTAAGTCTTCGTTTTAAACAATTAAACAAAAATATATTTTATCTACGACCACCTTTAAAATTAGGCATTTACGAATTAAAAAAAATGTGTGAAATCGTACATTATACATACGTTAAAAAGCGTGCGTAAATGAACAACGCTTTTTATATGGAACTTTCATTATAACACCCAAAAGCGTGCGTAAATGACCAATGCTTTTTAAATGGGGTTTTCAGATTAACACTTATTTTAGCTACGTAATTAGTATCTAGTTGCCTTGAAATTACTCGTTTGTTGTATAAACTTTTGTGCTGTCAGTAAATTTGACAGAAGTGTCAGACATAGTGAAAAATATTTTCTGTTATATCTAAAATTTTAATTACACTTATTTTAAATGGGAGAACCTCGAGAAGAATGCATTTTTTCGGATTACACACTACCTGAAATTAGAATTCGTTGTTTACATATTTGCTTATAGAAAATTTATTTTTGTTTTTTAACCCCTTCAGAGCACATTTTTTTATTTTTTCTTCAGGTGGTCGTAGATAAAGTTTTGTATGACACTTGTGCGTGAAGTACTTTTGCGCACTTGTTGCGAAAAAGGCACTCCGCTACGCTCGTGCCTTGCATTTTCGCAACTCGTGCAACTTCACACACTAGTATCATAAATAACTATTTTCTTTAATGATTTCACACTATATACAGGGAATTTTCTTTATTATTTACAAACATTTTACGTCAGTTATTGTTTCCACTTTATTTAGCCAAATGTGTGTCAAACAGTGAGTGAAAGTATCATCTCCGTAGATATCGAGTAGCTGGAAATGAACATAAGAGAAAGAACAAAGGTTTACCACCCCCTCACAAGATCATTAACTCACTCTATATACCTCTGAGTACTTGTTAGATCATACAAGAATGTTTTTTGAATGGTTATTGCGCAAGCTTCAATTGAAACAGTACGTCGAAGATTAGACAAGGTTAACTTACCTTAATGACGACTTTTGCGAAGACAAATTCATGCATGGTGAATTGAAATAATGAAGCACACGTTGTTGTGGTCAAGGTATAGACTGTATTCTGATTGGTGGCTTGTTAGTGTATGGACTTTTTATTTAGTTCAGAGGTACACTTGCTGTTTAGGGAAGCATTTGTATCAATGGGTGAACAGAATTGTTAGTGCTTGAATTGATTCACGTACGACCAAGACCAAATTTCCTATTTTTAGACGTTAGTGCTCGACCTTAATTTCATGGAGAATGCTTGGGACCAGCTACAAAAAGCCTTGGAATCCCATGAACAGCCCTCAGACACTCCAAGAGCTTGGAGGCAAATTAATCAAGGCTACTTCAACGAAATTTTTCAATAAAATTGGTTTCGTAGATGATTGCTGTGTTGCTTGCTTGCTTGCTTATTTACAGGAAAATAATTTGTCACTAAACTTCAATTTATTCAATACGTAAACATAAATTGAATTAAACTTATAAATAACATTCAGTTTAACTGGTATCTGGCATTAGTTTTTAATATAAAAAGCAGCTTAGTACCTAAATGGTTGGCGGTAAATGCTGAGAAATAAAAGATCGGTACGCAAAAAACGGGGGTTAACGACCACATCTTCGCTCCACTTTCATTCGGTTGCATGAGAACTACTTTTCCTAAAAATCTTGAAATTACGCTCATTATTAGTGGTACCGACTCGAGCTAGATAACCGAGTACTTAGCCAGAAATTTAATATGACCAACTTGATGCAGAGACGTACTAATTTTTTTTTCAGAGGCTTAAATTACTTTGACAATAAGAAATACAAATTTCAGGTGCCAATAAAGTTCTAAGAATTATATTATTATTAACATTCTCTAAAAACCAGTTTTATTTTTTAAATGAACTTGTAGCTGAAGTTTTAGCCGAAATTTGAAAGACCCTGTAGGATGCAGCAAGTACATTAGGGGGTGTCAACTAATGCCAAAATGTAGCATCATCCTTTGAAAACATTTTATTCCTTTCTACTTGTCACAGCTGCTGCTTCCCACTTCTTGGTGACGTATCTTTTAAGAATAAGTGTGTTTGGAATAATTAAAGTTAAATTAAATAGCTCATTCATTTGACATTAATAATGATTTAAAATATAAAAAATGCATTAAAAAAATTAATTTAATTTTGACCTATAATCAAGGAACCTACACAGTTTTTAGAATTAACGGTTTACCTAAATAAAACGTGCACTGGCACGGATTACATGTGATGCATAATATTTAATGACTATTTCCGGTGGATTCCGGCGAAAATCACGACAACAGTCCGTCCCTGAGCAGAGGTCAAGTAAATTGCTGGACCATCTTTATCAAAGAGCATTGGCGCTGGACTAGTACACAGACCAGAGAGAACACTGAGCATCTCAAGAGTCAGAAATTACCAGTGATAGAGGTCGGTGTTTGAAATTTGCACGTTATTTTATAACGGTATATTTCTTTTACAATTCTATTCATCTTAACAAGATTCTCCACAAAATTATCAAGTTTTTCTACCATCTTATGTAATGAATTTCGATAAAAAATATACAGGTAACTAAAAAATGTGCAAATGTGCTTGGTCCAAAGAAAAACACTTTCCTCTGCTATAAAGTATAGCAGGGTGTGTCTCGGGTTTCCACAGGAACAATCAAATGTCTAGTTAGTTCATAATTGAAGCACGGCATTGACATTATTAAGTGGGTAAAATTCCAGTTTGTGGTTTTATGCTTTTCTACCTCATACCTACTTTCGAAACGTGCCGCTAGATCGCACCACAGTGTGGCCGTGTGTAAAACCATCAATCATACAATTCCGTTCCCCTTTAGGCTTTAGATATCTAAGTTTTGGTACTTTTAAAGATAAATACAGATCTCTACTATAAAATAGACAAGAGTGATGCATTTTAATGCTATACTCCTGATATTTTACTTATTTTATCAATCATTTAAGTTTCATTGAATTTATTTATTCTCTCATTAATGCGTTTTTTTTTCAAATTTTTCAAATAAAAATAAAATAATTGGTCAGAATACACAACTCGATCAGTTTCTGCATTTGGAACGATAACGTGAATAGCACGGACCGTTATTGCCAGCTCTACAGAGCGCCCAGAGAGTGCTAGTTCAGGGCACATGGGTGGATCTGTATCGTGAATGGCGCGGGGTAGGGGGCGCTTCAGCGGGGTCAACGCGTGACCTCAAGCCGAGGGGTACACAGCTACTTTCCCACGGACCCGCCCGCTATATCTACCGCTCTTCATCTGACTCTAGCCTGTCATTAAATATGGCAATGTGTGGTGCTAAGCCACTCCACATACATGAACAACTGTATCGATTTTGATGGTGATTAACATATATATGAATATGAACACTCGGATCCTTCATCCGCGGAGATGTGTCCTTGCGGAGGATGTGTGAAGGACATTCATATAATATCGGTTTATTTTCTGAATACGGGGCTAAGCAAAAGTGCTTATACTTGAGGTTAATAAATTTTTTTTTATTATCAAAACATTTTTGACAGTCTACAATGCATGTGGACGTAACGAGAACTTATTTTCCCGACTCGATTCCAACGTTGCCCAATTTAGTAGTAACATAACAATATTGAAGTAAATATGTAAATATCAGAAAATAAGAAATAGAAAACTAAAAAAAACAAGAAAACCCAGGCCCAAACCCGGTTGATCAAAGTGTAACTA
>CAJUYG010000005.1:411796-429125 GCA_910591675.1 Galerucella calmariensis | reverse complement strand
TGATCAAAGTGTAACTATGTATAAAAATATCAGAAAATAAGAAATAGTAAACTAAAAAAAACCCAGGCCCTAACCGGGTTTCGAACCTACGACCTCTGATTTGTGAGCTCAGTACCCTACCAACTATGCCAATCTGCTCACATTCAGTCACATCGAATAGAAGGTTGAAGACTGCATGAACGCATGCGCACCTCAAGTATTAAATTTGACGTGGTGGGAGGATTGGAGTCGGGAAAATAAGCTCTCGTCTGGACGTATTGTGGACTGCCTAACGATTCATAAACACGTCACATACATATCACATATTCTCAGCAACTAAGATGTCCAACATTATCATCTATAGACCGATAGATGTGATCTGTCATTAATTTCACACAAATACAACACTCTCAGTAAAGGAAACGTTAAATTAAATTTGACTTTGAATTAAAATGACAGTTTATTTGCAGGAAACTTTGAATAAAGTAAATATTGTTTGTACAGAAACTAATGTATTTGTGGCCTTATCACATTTCTTTAAATCCTGTTGAAATAATATTGTAACGTCAATCCGTTATACTTTTTACCATGTTGACAATAGAAAACTAACTGTGAATAACTGCCCACGTAAGACGTACTGAAATTAGCATCTTTATTGGAGGAATTGTGTAACGCTTAATAAACATAACATTTTTAATAATATACATCATTTTTGATAACTTTAGTTAACTACCATTTGTCAAATCGCAGGGAGATAATAATTGTGCAAAATTAACTGGTTGAGATACAATAACTATCTATGTAACGATTGCATAACTGTCTACAATCCCTTGAAATACTAGGCAAGAAAAACAGAGTCATTTTAACCTGCTATTTGGGTAAAAATTGTTTTCATTACCCAGAAAAAAACCTAATATCTACAATAATATTCCATCACTTTAAAACAACAAATTAAATATTCCTAGTAAATCATTTGAAAGTTTTGACAGAAATTTACATTTTTTAAATAAGCCTATAGATTATTAGCCTCAAATAAGATCTACTTTATACCGAAAAAATAAGTATTTCAGTATAATTGTACATTTATTGTTACGAGTAAAAAAACT
The DNA here is from genome assembly GCA_910591675.1 of Galerucella calmariensis. Taxonomy (NCBI): domain Eukaryota; kingdom Metazoa; phylum Arthropoda; class Insecta; order Coleoptera; family Chrysomelidae; genus Galerucella; species Galerucella calmariensis. The sequence continues at coordinate 428,040 of CAJUYG010000005.1, read as the reverse complement.
TATTTGCTACAAATCACATATTTCTTCACCTGTAAGAAATCACATTAGCCTATAAATTATGTGGCAATTGAAACAAAGAATTCTCCCCCCACTCTTCCCTATTATTCAGTAACGGTCACCACCTGTATACGTTTGGCGTCAGTCTGCATATGAAATTAGATCAGTTTTTGCAACTTCACTAATTATTTTGTTTTTGTGAAGTATGTGGTTGAAGTGCTCTGGACAAAAATAAGTTTAATAATAGAATTAATAAATTGTTGAACTCATTGCGATTACAAGAATTGTGAGATATCTTTGAAGGTAAGGAAATAAATGACAATTATATTCAAGTAGGTAGAAGTAACAAGCAAGTGAAATGTACCTCAAATATACACATTTTTCAATTAAACCTGTCAGATCTACTCCAAGAACTCCAAAAAACTACTATGGGGAAAGCATTAATGAGCACACTTGAGGATAGACAAGGCTATCTTGTGGATACAATTGTTGGTTATGTTTTAGATCATGTAGGTATGTTTAATCTTAACAATGTATTGTTTCCATTTTATAAATGTATGGTATCTATTTTAAAAATGGATAGTTTTAGTTTTAATAGATCAAAATATTCAGCAGCAAGTTTTTTTTTCCTATCCTGCTTTCCTACTAAACATTTTTATGCATAAATAGAGACCATTAATTTTTATTAGATTTAAACATGTTTGTCATAAAAATACTGAAATTTTAATCCGTGTCCAGACTAACCATCGACCAATTCGATCGACTAGTCCACACATACAAAACGGAAGTCAACTTTGCTGTTCGACATAGTCTGGAAACGGCTTAGACAAATATTTGTGAAACATATATTTTCCTAAGTAACCTAATTATTTAGAGAACCGTGGGGAAGTTACCCATACTGCTTAATACACCGTGAACTTTTAATATATTTATAAATATTTAGAAACATTTCAAAAGCTCAGTGTCTTGAATAGTGCATGTAGGTAACTTCCATAAACAAAAAAAAATACCATAAATAATGGGCTCATTTTCATATTTTTTTTTATTTTACCATTAGGAAGAGCACATCATTTTGAGGCTCTGTGCAAAAAATTAGACGTCAGCGAGACTCCTAAGTCGCCTAAAAAAATTATAAAAATTGAACAGCGCTCCTCTCCAAATTTCAGGCGCGACGTCATCGCATATGACATATGACATATGACACCGCGCCGATCAGTTTTCGGTTAGATGACTACTTAGAGTAACAGTATTTTGCTTGCTTATATGCTTATTATTTATTATACATTTTAGCAAACTGTAAACAGTGTTATGTTTGTGAAATAAGAACGTTTATAAATAATTTAAACTATTCGACACAATGGACCAAGGCCAGAGTATAAAAAGCTATAAATATTGTGCGGTTCCAGAATGTAAAAGTACTGCGATTAAATCATCTAACAAAACATTTATTTCTATTAATAAGGATGCAAAAAAGCGGAAGCAATGGCAGAAAAGCATAAAAAGACTCAAAGCATTCACTGATAAGTTGACATACTTTGTTTGTGTATTCTTAGGATTTTATTTTTCTTCAATAAGAATCCTTATAAATTACCTTATAAAATACGTTGTGAATCCATATTGATAGGATTATTGAAAACCACACGCTTTTATTAATCTAAATTTTTTTAAATACGTAGATGATATTGTTCTTATAGCTTGTGGTGTTATTAATGTTCAAAATTATTTAATAAAATAGTGGATCAGTTCTTCACAAATTAAATTTTATTAAATAGGTACTGCTTTTTTTCCAAAAAACAGGTAATCTTTTTCAGTAACAAAAAACTGGCGAATATTTGTTTTAAAAGAAATTATTTTATTTGATAGTCCGGATAAGCTCTAACAAATATCGCTTTTTTACCAGTGAGGTGCATGTGCATTTGAATCTGATGTAAACATTTGCAACTAATATTACCTGGTTTATCAAAATAAGTTTTTCTTGTTCTTTTCAACATTGGTGATTTAATTTCCACTTCACATTCATCATAAACAATTTGTTACTGAGTAACCTATAGCGTTATCTCAGTAACTTTGTCCACCAGACCAGGAATAAAATAAAACATCTGGAATCACCCTGTATATCATTTAAGAGAGTATGTATTTATGAAAATATTGACATTTTTAATCATTCTTGCCGGAAAACAGCCAAAAACGATGTGTCACATAGTTTAAAATTATAATTTAATAAACTCGTGTTTTTGATTAAAAAGCTCCATAATCATTAGCAAGTCCACTTCTGGAAGATTTAATGAGTCTGCTTGTTTAAACTTAGGTCCACGCATTTTATTTTATCCACACAAAATTTTGCGAGTAATTCAAAATAAATAAATTCTACGCGGGACACGATACAGTCAGAAGTGTAATGTTTGTGCACATTAACTTTCATATGTGGTGACGTCACAGTCATAGTCTTCGCCCCGCTACGGTATGCTTGTTTAATTGGTTATATTAGGAGAACAACATATTCTATTGACATGAAATTATCAGAATCACGTTTTTATCCTTAGTACTTTGTTTTACGACAGTTAGAAATGATTTAAAAATTTTAGTAAACGAGCCCATTCGGTTTTTTAGGGAAATATATTTTTTCACTATAAGGCAATATAATGTTTATGAAAATTATTGTTCGGTTATGATAAATATGTTGAATTTTAGTAAAAATTAATAGTTTTCTTGAAGAAGGAACATTTGTTTCCAACAAAAAAATTTGATTTGCTGGGAAGATACATTTTTAGGATTAAAAACCATATCGTTAACCCAGACAATATACTTTTTTATTTTAGAGAAATATATTTTACCGATACAATATACATTTTTTCATGATAAAGAAATGTCATTCTGCCATAAAGTAATTTTTTTATGATAAAACAATATAGTTATCTTGCAAAAATAAGTATTTGTTATTGGAAAACTACTTTATTTAATTTAAATGCTTTCAAAGATTAATATAACTATTTTGTCATTATACCTCACTAAATGTTGTTTGAGACAAATATGATACATTTTTACAAGAATAAATGTAATTTTCGATAGATAACTCATATTATTTGTGACAATGAATATGTTTTTATTCATCAACAATATTACTTTCCGAACTTGAAACAAATCGTTTCTTAACGACAAATCAAATATTAGTTAGGCCATATGAAAAATCATATTTATTTGACGTCATAAGATTTTGATTGTCACAAATAAATCTTTTTCTCGGTGTGGGTGCCGGCGCATCGAGGAGTGGAGGGCAATGAGGAGGCAAAAAAGGGATCAGAGACTTAACTTATCGAACCTGAAACATTTTTTGGCATTGCGGAAAGCACTGCTAGATCAGCCATAGCTACCTAGACGGAGAGGAAAACCTACACGTACTGGGCAGACATACCGGGGCTCTCTAGCTCAAAGGCGTTCATATACTACCCTTCGAGTACAAAAAAATTAGCAGATCCTGGAATGGAGTAGAACAAACCTACGCATTCTGTCGGGACTGCTTACAGGACATTGTCGACTAAATTACCACCTAAAGAAGATAAGTCTGGTTCAGACCTTGGACTGTCGGTTCTGTAATTTGGGGGACGAAACTGCGGAGAACATACTATGCTCATGGCAGGGCAAGGTATAAATTATTCGGTTTTAGTACCTTAGGGCCGGACGACTTCAAAAAAAGTATCACCAAATACAACCATGGACTTCGTTAGAAGCACAGGCTTGTGGGGTGAATTGTAATCCCTAGGGGTGAGCCACAATAGACCTAACGAAGGTCGCAGTGAAGGTGGTGAGAAGGCCTCACTCACATATATAGAACCTAACCTAACCCAACGACTACATACTGCAGAGCTTCAATTTCTTGCATAAAACGACTACTCCTTTTTTGAATTTTCTAATCAAGGCTGATATTCAAATTAAAAGCGCAAAATTAAAAAATATGAAAAAATACACAAATTAAAAATTGTTAAAGTTATGTCCTAAATAATTGAGGCAGTCTATATACTTAAAGCTGACTCTGTATACTTAATTTACCGTAATGCCATTTCTTTTTTTTCGGGTCTGAAATAAATCCTCTCTTTGCTCTGTGGCATAAGGTAATATCAAGTAATTGACCGCACACAACTCAGAGGACAGATCACGCAATTAATGACCTCTACCCCACATTAAACGCTCCGTGGAATGGATCAAAGATGAGATTTACACGACTAATTAGCATAATTACATTTTACGCTACATTTGCTGCGGATTCTCGAACTTGGTGTTGGGCAACGAATAATTCACGTACAAAACGTCACAATTGCTCATGTCATAATTCAAATATTTTCAAAAAACATCTCAAATTTTGTTATTGAAAAGTTGATTTCGCTTGGGGCTAAGTTTGTCGATAGATTTTAATAATTTTTTCCCTTCTCATCAAATTTATTCTAGTATATTATCCTGTCCGCAGAGTTAACATCTAGGTAATACTAATTAATAAATTTCTATGAGAAATGATTAATCATCTTGATAGTTTTGCTTCAACTAAAAATACAGCGAATCGAAATATTGGAGAACTGTAAGTATACAGGGTGTCAATTTTAAAACTTACAATGGTTAGGGCTGTACTTCTTGAACGAAACGAGATATAGGATTTTTACGATAAAAAGACGATGATGTCATTTTTAGTTACTTTCCTGCTTATCAGAATAAATATTGATTTACCAACCGTAAATACGATGTATCCTCAACAGCCAGGGCAATTTACAGCTAACGGGTTGGCAAAACTTCAAGACGTTGTCAGATCAACTGGTAAAATTCCCCAGTTTGTTTTGACATTTAATCATACAATTTTTTTTGGTGCTTTTAAATTCATTGTTTCCTTAAAATTAGAAAAAAAAAGGTAGAACGTGTCGCGGGACACACGGTAGGAACTTTAGTTCCTTTTAAGCAAAAATTATGTAATACATCTGACGTTATAGATAAACAATTTGCATATTCCTCGGTAGTCGAGTTGTTAGCAAACCAGACTCTCGCGCGGTAGACCCGGGTTCGATTCCCCGTGAAGAAGTTTTTTTATTGTTAATTTTATTTTTAAATAATTATTCTGCTTGATATTAATAACGACAACAGGTAGACGTTTGAAATATTTAGCAGAATATTCATTATTATAGATAATGGTACGGTACCCTTCATGAGGGAGTCCGACTGGCAACATCTACTTATAACAGCATCGTATATTTAAAAAAGGAAACCGTAGCATTATACAAATTGGACATTCAAGAACTGTACGTTTACCACAAAAAAAATTAGTGGAAACATAAAATTGAATAGTTAAATTTTTAATTTGAAGTTATATTACAGTTTATATAGATTTTTATTTTCTAGATTTTTTCTTAAGTGGGTCGTAGAAAAAATATGCTGTTCGACTCGTGTGGATTGTCCATATCGCACTTGAACGATTGAGCATTCCGCCTACGGCGTCGTGCTTAAACTTCGTCCTCGTGTGATATGGCCATCATATCCACACTAGTTGCACAAATTACTATTTCTATTAAAATATGCCCTTTTACATTTAAAAACAACCTGCCAAATGTCAAATCAATTTATCCATCCATTTTAAAGTTATCGAATTAAAACATTCAAGTTTTCAAAATTTCAACACCCTGTATTTCGAAAAGTAAATGTGCTACACCCCTTATTCCTCATATAATTTTGTCCAATTTTACGAGAGGAATCTACATGCAAACGTTGTAATTACCCTTAACGTTCGAGATGCTTATACCATTTTTTGCGCGATCGTATTGAAATAAATTCCGAATAAAATAATTTAAATTTCTTCGAAATCAACGAAATGTCAAAAGTGACATTTATACTTCTCGATCAGTTTAAAATATATTTTGCATTTTGGTGAAATTGATTTTATGCTATTTATTACTTTTCGACGTCTGAACGGTAAGTAAATCACTTACCGACGTGTTAAACTTAGAAACCAGTAAACACAACCTACCGTCCTGACAACCGATGGTGTAAATAAACAAAAAATATCAATCGCACAAAAAAAATTATGGCAATAATAGTAAATATTAATCCGAACAAATTCAAGTAGATCACCAGCACTGCGAATACCAGCTTTGCATAGAATTTTAATATAGCATCGGTGGTTCCGTGGTAGAATGCTCGCCTTCCACGCGGGCGGCCCGTGTTCGATTCCCGGCCGAAGCATATGAATCGCTGCTTCGTAAACGAGAGAGAGACTCAGGAGAGAGCACACGCACGCAAGCAAGGCACATAACGAAGCAACGTAACATAACGTAACGTAACGGTCAGATATTTTGCGTCGCGACCCCCGGTCGCTCAAACATAACCTGACGTAAAGAACTAAAGTTCCAACAGTTGTTTTCATAACTAATTATTTTTGCAAATCTGCAGTGTGTAGTGAATAAAATGCCGAAGCAGCTGAACAGTAAATTTCAAGAGATGGTAACATCTTTGTTAAGCTATTTTGAACGAGAATGCCGAAATGGGGAACCTGCTTCTCCCTCTTACTGCTGTAAGAGACCTAAGTAATAGTATTCGCTATTTGTATTCATTATTATTAAGAACATCAATCTAACATCAGATTGACTTTTCTAGTTTTCGTTAAGTAAAGAAAAAAACTACAGCTTGGCAGCATCATAGTATTTTCGATATAATTTCTAGGGTAGAAAGGGGGACTAAAATGACATGCGAGAGAGCCATCAACCCTCTATGCCCCACCTACAAAAATTGAAATGGCAACCCCCTACTTGTGATACGTCGTTGGAAAGTTTGAAGAAAATGCTTTCCAACGGTTTAAGTGTAACAATGAAGCAGAAACATTTATTTGTTCTTCGTTCACGAAGTAAGTTTTAAAATTGACACCCTGTATCTATAACCTCTATGATAATTTCTATTCCTTACCTTGATTTATTTTAGACGTTTTTATTGACAAGAAATTAGATAAAAATTGCCTGGTGACTTTGAAGGCTGCTTAAAGTTGATGAATCCATCAATTTAATATGGTAATTTGAAATTTTCATAAACTTTCACCTACTAATTCTAGTCAAAAACAAATACAAAATATTGTAAACGAGAAGCAGATTAATTTGAATAAATTAATTGTAGATTAAGCAATAAAACATGCAAGTATAGTAATTTTTGACAAAACAAATATTTACGTATTGCTTGTTCTACTCAATGATTCCCAAAGTGATCTATATCGACCCCCAGGGGTCTATGACAACCTGCAACGGGTCTACGAAATTTTTAATTTCCTTTCCATCGTCATACCTAGGGGAAAGGGGGTTCAGCGTTGTTACCAATATCCTAACGACAAAAAGAAACAGACTGGACATCATTAGCCGAGGAGATTTAAGATTAAACCTTACAAAATTGACGCGGGAGTCTACCAATAACAAAAAACATGGCAAAAAAGTTTGGGAGCCTCTGTCCTACATGAATAAACTTATTATTGAAATTATTTTGTATGTAGTAGTTACCTACATTAAGAAACGTTTCTATATCATCAATTGCTCAAAAAAACCTCCTTATTTTTCTTTTTGAGAATTGCACTTGGTACTTTAACAGAATTCTAGCCCGCCACTGCTTTCAACTTCAATATTATGGGCCATAACAAGTCAGATCTCTGATCTAGCGTGATGTATAATTATGTTAATTAATTGGGAGTGGAAATCTCATCTATGATCCGATAGAATGGCCACAAAAAGGTACTTAATACAGAGCCAGTGAGTCTAGGAGGATCCTTATGACTATCTCGAATGATATGAATATACCGAAAGAGATTTTAATTGGACGCTATTATTTTTTGTTCAAAATCGTCTGAAGGTCGATCCAAGCTGGGGTCGGTGAACATTTCAAAAGTTTATAAAAAAGATAAAAATATCATATACGTTTTCCCGTATATCTAACAACCGCTTTTGAAATAAAAATGGAGCTAATAGAGAATACGCCTTCGCTGAATAATGGATAGCCATTTGACTGGCAAATGTTGAAATACATTTTTTTTTCGTTTACAATATAAATTACAATGCTATGTTAAAAAAAACTAAACTGTACATTGATTGATGATAAACACACATTTAAGAAATTGTTCATTTTGTAATAAATAGTAATGTAACCACAGTTGCATAAAGCTTTTAATTATTTGTGCTGGTTTTTAATGACCGAATGCTCAAATACAGGGTCAGTAGACAATACAATAATAAATACAGTACAATAAAAATTTAATTTGTATATACAGGGTTTTCCTAAAGTAATATGAAGTATGAATATTAGATTTAATACAATGATAACGCTTTACAAAGTTTTTGAAATATATTTTCCAAAAGAAAACAATGACCGTTCAATAGGCTCATTTACATATTTTATTTTATTTAATTATTGGGAAAAGCGCATCATTTTGAGGCTCTGTGCAAAAAATTAGACGTCAGCGAGACTCCTGATGTAAACATTTGGAACTAATATTTCCTGCTTCATCAAAATAAGTTTTTCTTGTTCTTTTCAACATTGGTAATTAAATTTCCACTACACATTCATCATAAATAGCATTTGGAGAAGCTCCTTTAATTGGGCAGTCTGCAGTTAATAAAATTGCATTTGTTACTGAGTAACATAGCGTTATCTCCGTAACTTTGTCCACCAGACCAGGAATAAAATAAAACATCTAGAATCACCCTGTATATCATTTGAGAGAGCATGTATTTAAGAAAATATTGACATTTTCAATCATTCTTGCCGGAAAACAGCCAAAAACGATGTGTCACATAGTATAAAATTATAATTTAATAAACTCGTGTTTTTGATTAAAAAGCTCCATAATCATTAGCAAGTCCACTTCTGGAAGATTTAATGAGTCTGTTTTTATTTCAAAATTAGGTCCACACATTTTATTTTATCAACACAAAAATTTTGTAAGTAATTCAAAATAAATAAATTCTACGCTAGGCACAATACAGTCAGAAGCGTAATGTTTGTGCATATTAACTTTCATAAGCGGTGACGTCACAGTCATAGTCTTCGCCCCGCTACGGTATGCTTGTTTAATTGGTTATAATAAGAGAACGAACGAATTTTCAGAATCATATTTTTATCCTTAGTACTTTGTTTTACGACAGTTAAAAATGAAATTTTAGTAAACGAGCCCATTAAGGCTATATAATATGTTGTACTGATGAAGGGCAGATATGCCGAAACAGGTCTACAAGTGACGTTTTTTTTTTTGTTATTTAACGCCCCTACAAGTGATGTTGTCCCTTCTAATTGTCCAGACTAAGTAGGGAGGGAATCATTTAAAAAAACACCTCCTCACTTCTCAGAAATCAGACAACCTGGAACATGCCACAAGACGGTATGATGAAAAAGTATAACTTTCCAAAGAAATTCGTTACTGAGTTAAGCAACAAGAATGAATGGGATCCAAATACCATTACCAGACTTGGAAAGAATGCCAATGGTTTTCAGACGTTCATTGGTACACAGACGGCTCAAAGGCAATAGAAGGAACTGGGATAGTAGTGTTCGGACCAGGAACCAAACACTCTGAAAGCTTGGGAAAAACTCCAAGTATCTTTCAAGCGGAAATTCACGCCATAAGAACGTGCGCCCAGTTCAATATTGATATGATATGATATGATGATTTTTCTTGAGAAAACAGTACTAGAATCTGTCCAAAAGCTCTAATTAATATTCGCCGGTCAACGTTTTACTCCTTTAAAAATAAGTGATGTGAATGACACATGATTGACTACAACCTGTTGAGATCAAATGAGTGCATAAGTCAAAGTAAAACGGCGCTAAAAGTTTTAACAGGGATCCTAACGGGACATTGTCGCCTGAATGGGCACCTGAAAAAGCTCAAAATAGTGGAGGAAGAAGAATGTAGATTTTGTGGCATGGAAGAAGGAACCTCCATCCACATACTTTCCAATTGCACAGCACTTTAGAATCCTAGAGCAGAGCACCTGGGAGATTACTGGATAGAAGAGGAACATTTACCTAAGATGAAGCCTACAGACATCTTTTAGGTCTCAGTGAATGTCACCCCAAAATACATACATACATACATTCAATTGCCCAGAATGGTTGGTTAAAACTTGTAGATTATACCAATTCAAACATTAACCTAAAAGGTGTGGTTATTATGAAAATTCAAACTGTGGTTTGGCAGTGGTTCCCAAAGTTGTCAGGGCTACGACCCATCAAATTGCAAGTTCACAAACTCGGGACCCACCTCTAGGAAATTTAACCGTTACCAATATGAATAAAGGACTTTTCAAAAAACCCAACAAAATTTTAATACAACTTTTAATAAGTCTCCCAGGTGTCCTGGTATTTTGTATTTCTATGCATTTCGCAAGTATGCGAATTTCACAGAATCTACATTCAGGATGCAGTGTCAGATTAGAACACCTGTCAAAATTCTGAGTACAGTTTTACTCTGGCTATGGTAATCACCTGTTCATAGATCTTCTTCTTCCCAGGTGAAACTACCAAACGACTGTACTATTGAAGAAGAAGAAATATCGCTCGAAACATTATCAAAATTTTATCTTGGACATTCCAACAACTCCAATTGTTCGATAAACGGAACCAACTAGTTTAAACAGATATTATACATGATACCCATAACGTAATGTCCACATCGTTCAATAAAACAAGCTCGAAAGTTTTTCAGTGAATCCTGGCCGTGTTTCTGCTACAATAATAGCAAGAATTCGCAGTAAATGCATGTATGTGCATGTAATTTGAATCCAATATCAAGATTTAATATGCAGTAGTTCACACAGAACATGGAACACAATTTATGAATACACGGTTCTGAACCTGTGGAAGAAATAAAATACATATTGTTTTGTAAACGTGATTATCCGATACGGAAATTTATAAATATTCAAAAAATGTCTAAATTTCAAAGCTTGAGAATATATATATAGATACAATTTTTGAAATCTATCCCAATATAACAAAAAATCTTGATGCAAAATATCAGTTCATGCGGCAATATTTTGACTTCGCAAACTGCGGTCATCTGTAACCAGATTTTTTGCAAAATAATCCTAGTCAATTCAATAACATATTGGAGTTATTCAAAAAAAAGGAAGGCTGTGGAAGGCTCAAAAAAAATTTTTTCTTTCCTGGTTTCTACAAAAAGATGCTGTATGTTAAATGACGACCTATAAACTTTTTTCTATATAATAAAACCAGCATTTAAATATCGGAAAATAGTTTGTAATCCATAGATGACTCAGCTAGGAGTTAATAGAATATGTTATGTCTTAACGTAAATTGTTATTGCCTCCTTCTACTTGAATTATGTATTCAGCGGTTAGAGTAATTGCTGTTTGTCCGCCGCAATGCGTCTAAAGCCCATCGTGGGAAATCCATGGGTTCGGTTCTTAAATGAAACAATTACCTAGTTGCGTGTTTGCAACACATTATTGAACCATTCCTGCACGGTATTTGTTTTTATTTTTCTATATACCCTTTCATATATTCAATTTTTTAGGAAGATCTTATTCATCTGGTTTTTTTCACACGGGTGAACGCCGAATTTGCATATCGAGAACGGATTACCATTTACTCCGAAATAATGAAGCTGCTACTAGAACAGATAATGAACCAACACCAAATTACCGACAATTTCTGAGGAACGTTCATTTCATACAAACCACCTCGCTTTTCCTCATATTTCATTAATAATACCCATAGACTTAAATATCGCCGATGAGAAATGTTCCTCCGTCCAGAACACTAATGTTACACTCCACATTCATGAATTCGGGATCGTTACTACTTATATATCTCCTTCAAATAGTCTTTCATCCAAGTACTAGCTTACAGCACCTGGCAGGAAACAAACTCTGATGGATATACCAGGGTATCAGTGAGTTTAATTTTTAGCTGCTCTTCCATGTCTAAATTATTTATTCTGTAATGCTTGTAACTCCTTTCACAACTTATTTCTATAGCATTTATTCTACCCTTCATTGTTCGCTCTAGTACTCACGTTTCTCTGCTTAAAAACTGGTCTAAGAACCGAATAAATGAAGACAAAAAGTATGTATGTATGTATTTTGGGGTGACATTCACTGAGACCTAAAAGATCTACTGTGCCCCCTTATTTCTACTTAGTTTCTGAGATCTCAGAAACTAGCAGTTCCTTTGGTCCTATTTCCCGGAGGAATTTTAGGATGTCTGCAGGTTTCAACTTAGGTAAATGCTCCTCTTCTATCTGCATACTTCTTCCTCCACTATTTTGAGCTTTTTCAGGTGCCCATTCAGGCGACAATGTCCTGTTAGGATCCCTGTTAAAACTCTTAGCGCAGTTTTTCTTTGACTTATGCATCCATTTGATCTCAACAGGTTGTAGTCACCCAGAAAATTCTTTGATTTTATAAGCCCTACTAGATCTTTCCAATGGTCAGATCTTCTCTTTTTCTCGGCTTTACCTATTTCTTCCAATATTACATTGGGGCTGATTCCGCAAAAAGGTTCAGGCCCCCAGAAAGGTATTTCAGTCCCCTCTTTGCTAGTTCATCTGCTATTTCATTTCCTTCTATTCCAGTGTGTCCTGGAATCCATAGTAAGGTTTAAGAACTGATTACACAAGAGCTTAGTGCTTTAATGGCTGCTTGACTATCCGACATTATGATAATTCTTTGTCTTCTGTATCCTTTATCAATATTGAACTGGGCTCACTTTCTTATGTCGTGGATTTCCGCTTGAAAGATACCTGGGGTTAGGTTAGGTCCCAAGCTTTCAGAGTGTTTGGTTCCTGGTCCGAGCACTCCTATCCCAGCTCCTTCTATTGCTTTTGAGCCGTCTGGGCACCATTGAATGGCATTGTTTCCAAGTCTGGTAATGGTATTTGGATCCCATTCCTTTTTGTTGCTTAATTCCGTAACGAATATCTTTGAAAAGTTATACTTTTTCATCATACCGTTTTGTGGCATGTCCCAGGTTGTCTGATTTCCAAGAAGTATGAGGAGGTGGTTTTTTTTATTGATTCCCCCTCTACTTAGTCTGTATTTTGTCTTTCTGCAACGCTTTTCACCACTACATGTAGAGGGGTGAGGTTGAGAATCACTTCCATGGCTGCCGTTGGACATGTTCTCATTGCTCCTGTAATGCATATATAGGCTAGTCTTTGAATTTTGGAGAGGTTTTCTCTCGTCGTCAATAGGCTAGTTCTACTACTCCACGCAATGGCTCCATAAGTGATGATTGGTCTTAGTGTACATCCAGCTTAGGATTTTTAGGTTACAACCCAGTTTCTTCCTGCCAGATTTCTGCACACCATTCGAGCCATTTTTGTCTTGTATGTAATCTCCTTTTTGTGTTTGTTCCACAAAAGTTTATTGTCTAGTCAAAGACAAAAAGTATGTTAAAGATAGAGATTTCTTTAACTTAGGTATTTGCAAACATGCTTGGGAAGAGGGGCATCAAATTCAAGGTCGGGCGCACATAAAATCGGAAGAGAACAATAATAGACGAAAAATGTTTAGATAGTACTGCTCAGTCTTATGTTATTCCCTTTCTTGCATGTGGATTTTTTTCATTGTAGGATGTCGAGGGTTAAGTAAATAGTAAAAACCGATAACTGATTGATAAGATTTATTAAAAATTAACACATAATGTTCAATCTCCATTCACTACCACGAGGCCATCCTTAACATCAACTGTCATCCGTCATTAGTCCTTTCTCCTCTTTTCTCTGGTCTCGACCAACAGTGACTACTATCCAGGCACTTGGGTAGCAAGTCACTTACCACATCATTCAAAAATAACTTAACAATTACGGATATTTTTTAACTGTTCAATTTCGCATTTGATTAACTTTTTACTCTATTTTTAATTAATCTAGATTAAAACGTTTTTGTATCACGCTATAAACTGATATTTATTACTGTATCCTGTTCGTATTTAACATTATTTATCTGCATCAATATTTCCAATTGTCTAATTTCTGTATTCAATCTTTCGTCAGAAAGAAAGTAGGTAATTCATAAAAATTATGTGTATATCTCGAACGCCTCTGGGGACAGATATAAACAATGGTTATTTAAATTGTTTAGTTAAAACACTTTAAGTTGTGGTAGAAATCCCCAAAACTCCTGAAGACTCGGAATGTATTTAATTGGTTTTGAATAGTGAGAGTTATTTGGAGTCATCACATTATTATCACATCATCATTATCACAATAGACAGAATACATTTTTCGGTAGAGATATACCAACTTAATTTTTAAAATTTATGGCTGAAGTTTAACAGTCTTCAAGTGCCATTAAAATAATTGGAAACAATGACTTACGTGTTTTTTATTTTGTAAAAAATGAAAAAGGCTTTTAAGTAATACTAATTTTGTCCTTATCTTTCATCATATACAAAAAAAATTAGTTTGTTTTCAACCTGGTGCTGGTTTTTATTTTATCTCCTTAAATTGATTTTGCCTCGGAAAAAATTTCAAAAATATACATAGGAGTTGCGTTTATTCGTCCTGAGGATGTAAATCACTAAATAAAATTATCTGCAAAAACACGTAATAGATATTCAACAAATTACGATTTTTGGTTTTGAAAGTCTTCTCAAAAGTTGTGTAATCTTTGACGTATGGTTTGAATTGAAACTAAAACACCAAAAAAACTTTCAAAAGTCACTCTACGAGTATACACACACTTTCTGCGGTGGTGGTAACCCTTGGTCGTCCTCTTCTAGGTCTTTCTCTCACATTTTCAGTGGTTCGTTATTTATGTAAAATTAACTTTCAGTGACTTGGAAAACATCCTCAAACATACCAATGATACGAGTGCGTGAAGTTATACTATTGCGCACGAGTTGCGAAAATGCAAGGAACGAGCGTAGCGAGTGCCTTTTTCGCAACGAGTGCGCAAAAGTACTTCACGCACAAGTGTCATACAAAACTTTATCTACGAGCATACGAAGAAAAAATAAAAAAAATGTACTCTAAATGTGTTAAAAAACATAAAAATGAATTTTCTATAAACAAATATATACACAACGAATTCTAAATATTTAAATTCACATTTACAGTAAAATGAGGACAATTATTTAAATTACTAATTATAACATTGGGCAATAGCAATTTATCCGTCAGTTGATGGTTAAATCCGTCAGTTGATGCTTAACTACCAGTTATTTTGGAAAGGTTGGTTTATCAACAACAGAATAACTTTATCCGGCAGATAAAATGTCAAATATTTATCTGTCAGTTCCAACTGGTGGATAGGTCGATATCTGGAGGTTAAGGTCTATTACATAACCTTACTTTTTGTTTTGATTTCGGAAATGGAAAGTACTAGTACTACTAAAAAGAGAGAATGCAATTTCACAGCAGAGGAGAGAAATTTGCTTCTAAAAATTGCAAATAAACATAAAAATGTATAGAAAAATAAAAAAAACGGATGGGGCAGCCTGGAAGTTGTCCACTATGTCCCTAACTTTATAAGGCCTTCTTTCGTGCTGAAGAACTTGCACAATATCCTCGTGCTCGTCGCTATCCAGAATATAATCATTCAGAAAATTCATATTTATCAACAACCAAAAACTCTTCAAGAGAGAAAAATAAAAACACATAAGCCTTTGGATAAACATTCACCAATAACCTAAGAAAAATATCAATTGATGTGACATAACCTTGTTCTTGTAACAACCAATGAGATTGCTTACATTCATTCGTCAGCATCGCCAACTTCCATTATCTTTCAGTTAACAAACTAGAGAATAAAAACGAATTGATAAACCGCTTCCAAGAAAACTGGAAACTTTATCTGCTAGTTACTTTTATCCGACGGATACTTAACTGATGAATAATATTGGCTATTGATAAACCGGGCCTGAATAAAGTGGAAACAATAACCTGATGATAACTTGACTTGAACTTAAAGTCTTTGGTGCTTTTATGAAGCAGTTTAGATATATTTCCCCAAAAATATAGTTTTTTATTTAAGTACATAGTTTTTATTTGATGTTAATTTAAAAGCAAGAAATAATTGTTACACAAGAGCACAAAATAAAACTAGTTCAAATTGCTTATTATTTATGAACATTATATAACTAGAAGAACAGACGTTAAATCATTCATCGAAGTGAAAATAAATGTTTTCGATTGCCGACAGGAGTGAGTGTTAGAAACGCCTTTGTTGCATCAGGTTAACCAACATTTGTTGTTATGGATAAATTCAACAATATAACTCTTA
>CAJUYG010000005.1:342347-405588 GCA_910591675.1 Galerucella calmariensis | reverse complement strand
ATATAGGCAATACTTTATACACATGCGTAGCTTACTGACAGAAGAGAATCAGAAATCAAAATAAAGATACACCAATCAAAGTAAAAATAGACAGGTACAAAATTTGTATAAAAATACAATAGGACTTATTACATTATCGTAATGGGAACGTATTTTATGTCTACTTTCACTCCGATCTATACTGTGTAATAAATATTAGTAATACAATGCCAAATTTTTAATTCTAAATCGATTTTCATCATTAAATCTACCTTAGTCACGCCTAGCTACGATGCAATGGAAGAATACCGCACTGTTTCTATATGACATATCTAAGGTAAGTCTTCGATTATAATCTCTATTACATCACTTAAACTTTTTCCGCTATTAAACTGTAATTCATTTTACTACCTTCATCCAATTCCATGCAAATATCAATCTTATCAAATCCGCTCAAATAAATATAAAGAGCAAATAAATGATTAAATATTTAATTGGCAATATTTTGTTAGATTAAATAAATAATATCGCTACTTGAAGTATCATTACATAAGAGTATCACTAAGTTTAGGTAAACTTGTGACGATATTTCAGGCAGAAGTTGCAGCAATACAACATTATGCAGGAGAGAGCTGTTAGGACAAGAGTTTGAGGAGAATACCATTGCCATATTATATGCCTACAGCCAAGCGGCTATAAAAGCAATCAATTCCATGCAGATCAATCGCAAACTTGTTTAGGACTGCTACAAGAGCTGGACAGTCATAACAGATTGTCCTTATCCTGGGTACCAGACCTATCAGATCCCAAGGGCAATGAAGAGCAGACTCACTAGCCCCACAAACATTGGCCCATTGCTACTGCTAGGTTAGACACGGCGTGTGGTGAGTGGATCTATAAGGTCCTCCACTGCTCACACGTATTCAGATTTCACCAAACAAATTCAGCTTCTTAACAAAGCCGATTAGTTTATTTGGTGAATGATTTTTCATGTCCGAGGGACCCTGCCAAACTTCAAATATCTGATTCCAGTCGCGGCGAGGCAAGCACAAATAATATGCTCTGCTGTTTCATCCTCTTCCAGACAAAGACGGCAAGTCAGATCTTCCGACAGTCCAAGTTTTACCATATGATGATTCAGATGACAGTGGCCTATTAGACAACGTAGGTCAAGCCTGCTATAGTCTAACATTTGTTTGGAGACATTCTTCGAAGGATGTATAAAAGCCTTTGAATGAACCAATCCTGGTGAATTATGCCAGAAGTCTAAATCTCTTCTTGCTGTCCAGGTATTTTGTGTTTGTTTGGCAAAACATACTGCGATGCCAATTGTAGGTTCTGGTCCGATAGAAACACGTGCAAGAGAGTCTGCCTTCTGGTTTCCTCCCATGCTAGAGTGGTCAGGGATCCAGACCAGCAATACTTTATAGAGGAGAGTCTTTTTTGGCAGTCTAAAACCAATTTTGTCGTT
This sequence comes from Galerucella calmariensis, assembly GCA_910591675.1. Taxonomy (NCBI): domain Eukaryota; kingdom Metazoa; phylum Arthropoda; class Insecta; order Coleoptera; family Chrysomelidae; genus Galerucella; species Galerucella calmariensis. The sequence continues at coordinate 404,138 of CAJUYG010000005.1, read as the reverse complement.
ACATGGTGAGAGCTAAGTGCTTTCAAAGCCGCTTGGCTGTCCGAGAAAATTTTTATTGGTCTATGTAAATTTCCGCCTGAAATACGGTTACATAGTATCCTAGAGAGGGTGAAATTTCTGTCCTAAGTCTGCGCCCTATGTATACACCTGCACCAGAGCCTGAGGGTGTTTTTGAGCCGTCTGTGTACCAACAGCTGTCTGCTAAAGCATGATTAGGATGAGGTTTTCATTGATAGCAATCTGTAAGCTTCTTTCCTCGTAAAATCATCAAAATATACATTCAACAACCAACCTAATAAACACATTTAAACTCACATTTTTATAGTCGTTACTGTCACTGTATAAGGAAGTACTATATTTTAATTACTGTATTGTTTAAAACATAACAACTTGTTTTTCTATTATCAACAATGGAAGTTTTTGTTTTCGATATTTATTGGTAATGTACATAAATATAAACAGCGCGTAGAGAATTATATAACTATTGATTTTTATTTAATATTATTCTTAAAAATCTTATTTATGTTAACATTGATCGTAGTAGCAAAGTAAATTGTTTATTATCAGATGCTAGTAGAATACTTCAAAGTAATTTCGATTATTGTGAAATTTAAAGGTACATTGAATTGTTATTAATTATAATGCTCTATAAGTATGCGTCATTGCGCGAAAATTTTAAAACGACATACCTTAGAGAATCCAATATTAGGTGTTGGCGTTTGGTGTAATCCTACATCATGGCATTTGAAAGCTGCAACAAAAATAAAAAATCATTGGCAACCTGTATAATTAAGAACGGAATTTTTTACATTAAATGTGAATTGAACGTTATCTTTGTTGCCTTAGGAATATAAATTAACATATTAATGTTAGATGCACCTTTTGTGTAAGAAAGCAAAAACCCTGAACTGAATATGGGTGGTAGGTTAATATAGATATTTTATCCACAGTATATGTTATCTCGTGACGTCACACTGCCGAGCTCTCTGTGACCTACAACGTCGTTCGGATGAGTATCTCATCCGGCGGCCAGTGCTGTGCTGCGATCCAACCAAAGTGCAAGTGGTGAATTTGCGAATGAAATTATTTATTACAGCTTATATTTTTACAGCTTTTCGGTATTATTTTTATAGTTTATAAGCATTTTTTTGCAACGGATACCATTAAAAAGAAGAAATCGGGTAGTGTGTTTGTAGTTCGTGGATGTAACAATAAATATTATAACTTCGATGAAAAATTTTACCGTTTTCCAAAGGATTCAGAAAGGTGAGAAACTGTTTGTATTTTCATACGAAATGTATAATACTTTTTTATTTGATCTTCATATTACATGTATGAGCCTTAGTTTCATGCATTGATTTAATTTATTGTTTTTGTTTCAGAGCTAAAGTTTGGCTCGAAGCATGCAATAGGCCACATTCACATTAACCGCGCGGCCACAAACCTAGCCAGTCGAGTTTTGAACATGGACGTCTTCGATACCGAAAAATTTATTGTTCTGGTGCAAAGTAAGACGTGCTTGTGGGATGTTACCGACAAGGCATACAAAGATCGCGACAAAAAAATTACTGCTTGGCAGAAGATTTTAGGAGAAATGTGTCGTAACCACAATTCGTGGAGTCCGGAAGAGAGAAGAGCAAAAGATAAGAAAAATTCATAACTTAAATAGGTACTTTATAAACTACAAAAAATGATTTATTCACTTTTTACAAGTTGTATATTAAACAACCACTATATATTTGTTTACATCATATCAGTTTGCCAACTTAAACTGCCTTCAGGCGATACGAAGTATTCAGTAAAAAGATTTCTGACATGTTGTCCTCGTAGTTGTTGACCCCCAGTCCCGTGTACATCTGTATCATCTAAGCAGCACGTTAGCGTGTCTTCAAATTTGTAACCATCCCTTCTTCTAACAAAATTGTGCAAGATGCAAGCTGCTTTTACTACCATCACTGCAAAATCTGGTTGCACTAATATGCTACTATGGAACACACGCCACTTATTGGCCAGAATTCCAAAGGCACATTCCACGAACCTTCTAGCTTTTGTTAACCTATAATTAATAATTCGCTTGTTATCTGTTAGGTTACGACTTGGATAAGGCCTTAATAAATTGTCGTGCAGAGCAAAAGCTTCGTCGCCCACCAGGACATAGGGGTAAACACGATTACCCAAATTTGGAAGAACCTCATTTTTCGCTTCAATTTCTTAATTTGAGCATAAATTATAGCAACCGTTTCTACCAAATCCATGTTGATTATTGAACTGACGGACTCGGTATGACAAGGTGTATGCTTGTATGTGTGAACGTTATAGCGGTTGTGACCGCGCGGTTGCAACCGCAGCCTCAACCGCAAATGTGTCGCCGGCTTTATGAAAATACGAATAAGGATACTTTTGGAAACTTGAATATGCCGCATGAAAATTTTGTACAATACATCTCATTATTAGAAACATTATTCCAAATGAATTTTGAGAAAGTTGCTACGGAATATAATATTGTTGAATCACTTATAAATATTAGTCAAACAACAGAGTTTGTACATCCTTGTGTTGATAATCCAATGAAATATTAATAAAACTTTTCTTCAGGGTACGACTATATTACAAATTAAAATTTGTCAATAAAAATTTTAAAAATCATAACAAAATGAAAATTGTAATGTAACGTTTATTCTAATTTATATTTACAATTAATTTATATTTACAGATTTATATTCAAATACAGTCCTTATTTAATAATTTATATAATACACTAACACACACTAACTATAATTTATATGAGAGTCACTTAATAAACACTTTATCGAGGCGCGATTGCTTTCTTTCAGTATCAACACTAACCAGAACCAGCGAGTCCCACTGGGCCCAATACGATTTCATCGTTGGCGAGTACCTTGAAATCTCCTGCCAAGTAGATCGACAGTTTTCCTTTTTCCAATGTCGGATTTTCTTCAAATCGGGATCGTTCTCTTGTTCCTCTTCCAACTTTTCCGGTGTCCATTCGTCTGGTCACCGTGGTTCTTCGAATGGCAGCTTCATTAGCTTCTGTTTTGGTGCAGTGAGAGCACTCTGCGGGGCATGGTCTTCTGTTTGTAGCAGTTCTCGGTCGCTTGCATGAACTGCGTACATGTCCCATTTCTCCACGATTCCAGCATCTCACAGCTTTCGATTTTCCATTTGAGATGCTTTTCATCATGTTGACAAGCTGGTCAAGCTTGTTCTCCACTTCTTCGTCTGCTACAGCCCTCACCTTGCCGTATACTCCGGAAGCCTGTGTAGCTGCTTCGTACTCCAAGGCTGCAGAGAGTACGTCAACCAGTGTCTTATGCCGAGCCAAGCGTAGAGTTCTCTGCATTTCATGGTCACGAACTCCGTCGATGAATGTCTGTACCCCTAAACATTCCATGACATTCTCCGGTGCCAATGGATAGGCAAACCGCACCAACCTCGCAATGTCTGCTTCGAATTCCTGCAGAGTTTCGTCGCGTTTTTGTTTGCGGTTTTTCAGCTGCGACTGGTACAGATGCTCCAAGTGTTCTAGGCCATATCTCATGTTCAATCGCTTTTTGAGTTGTTCAAAATCTTCGGTCTCTTCTACTGGAATGGTCTGGAGGATATCCATGGCGTCTCCTCTAAGGGCAAGAGTTAAATTCAACGCTTTTTTCTTTCTCACTCCAGTTGTTTGCCTTTGATGCCGCCTCGAATTGCTTAAGATAGTTCGGCCATGACGTTTTACCATCGAATGTTGGCAGTTTCACTCGGCTGTTAATATCGTTTTCCCTTTTCGGTTTCAACTCTACTTTCTCTGCCAGTACGTCGTTGTTCGGGGCTTGCCTAGTTGTAATATCCGGGTGATGACTAGTCTTCCTTTCGATTTCTTTGATTTTTTGTTTCATTTCTTGCTCCATTCTTTTAATCTTTCCTTCCATGGCAGAAATTTCATTTTTCATGTCCGCTGAAAGTTTACTTTCCATGGATGAAATTTCGTTTTTTATATCCGATTTTAGGGACGAAATTTTATTTTCAACTTTATTTTCGACAGCGGCAATATCATTTTTTATTGACAAAATATCGGCGGAAATATCGTCCTTTATAGTAGAAATCTTCTCGTCCATATTAGCAGAAATATCGTCCTTAATGGTAGAAATATCATTCTTCAAAGTAGATATTGACGAGATTATGGTGGACGACTCGTCATTGAACAAGAATGTTTCTGGATCCAAGTCTTCACTTTCCAGCGCTATTTTCAGTCTTTCAACTAATTCACTCTTCTTACCGGACGTTTCCAACTCGCGATTTTCCAATTCTGCTTTTAGTTCCGTTACTTTCAGGTCACATAGTCTTTTAGCCATTTTTACGTAATTATTTATTTATATTATCCCACTTCTGACACCAATGTAACGTTTATTCTAATTTATATTTACAATTAATTTATATTTACAGATTTATATTCAAATACAGTCCTTATTTAATAATTTATATAATACACTAACACACACTAACTATAATTTATATAAGAGTCACTTAATAAACACTTTATCGAGGCGCGATTGCTTTCTTTCAGTATCAACACTAACTGACTAACTAACCCCGCTGCGATGCTCGTCGCCTATTTATACTCGCACGTATGTATTTCTAGAAACCTCTCGAACTCGAAGTTTTGGTGGATGCGCCGGGTTTTTTTTCTAGATGTTACGTATTCCAGGTCATTCTAGAAAATGAGGCGGAGGAGCCATAGTCGTATCATATGGGAATTTCACTGGGGGCACTAATTGAGCACATTAATGGAGCAGCTCGCGTAACAGTAATATGGAAAAACCAATAAATATTTTGTATAAGACTATTGTTTTATTAACTCATCAGTGTACTGTTCTACAATATTTAAGAAAAATCATTTAACACGTTCAAGTCATTTTAAAACGTATGCTCCTACGCCTATGGTAAAATGAATCGTAAAACGATCCGTTCAAGGTTATTAAAAGCTCTGGCAATTTATGAATGAAACTTATGAGAGATATACTACTGGTTGGTTCATATACTGTGTTTTATCTACTCAACCTTTAATATTTTTGTATAAATTGGAAAAGTTTAAAATCGAAATTTGCAAGAATATTATCATGTGTTACTATTCTACAGCCTTTATAGCAGCTCTAACTCTGTATTTCATAACCTCCCGAGCTACTGGAAGTACTGAGCAAATCTTATTACCGAAAAAATTGACCATTTCATTGGTGATCGTATGTAATTTTGTCAATCGCAATAATCAACTGACTATATCAGGACGATCTGTTCACCCGGGTCAAAAGTAACTGTCTATAACCTTGAAACCAGTCAAAAATAACGTTTTTATATGATGTTCCAGATATTTAAACCCAAAAACCGCAACTAATAATAATAATTACATCTTACCAGCCTCAAGTGACATAAATTATGCGTAATTATCTTAAATAAAATCATAAACATCTACTTTTTTGTAAATACTCCTTTGTCTAGTTGAACTAAAAAGTGTAACATAAAATGCTTGGATCTATTTAAATAACTGCATAGCTAGCTCGTAATTATTCTAGTATCATCATTACACGGTATAGTGCCTAACATACCAAGCGAAGGTACACATACAACTGTAACTTAAACTTTTGAATAGATTATGATCTCTTCATTAAGCTGGTGTAACTATTTATTAATCCAGTAAAAAACACCGTGAATTTTTTTCTAGAAGACCCCGATCAGATGGTTAAAGTGAATTTGGGCATGAGGAATTGAATGAGCATAGCAAAGGTAAGGGTAAAAATTATGTTCATGTATACAGAGTGGTTCATTAGTAAACTGGGCAAGTTTTTTCAAATGGAATGCTATACTTTTTTACATTTTCGTAACTGAAATACATAGTTATTACTGCACACTCCCAATTTTTGTAACTTTAGTTCTTTACGTCAGTTTAGGTTTGAGCGACCGGGGGTCGCGACGCAAAAGATCTGACAGTTACGTTACGTTGCTTCGTTATGTGCCTTGCTTGCGTGTGCTCTCTCCTGAGTCTCTCTCTCGTTAACGAAGCAGCGATTCATATGCTTCGGCCGGGAATCGAACCCAGGCCGCCCGCGTGGCAGGCGAGCATTCTACCACTGAACCACCGATGCTACATTAAAATTCTATGCAAAACTGGTATTCGCAGTGCTGGTAATCTACTTGAATTTTTACTATTATTTCCATATTTTTTTTGCGCGATCGATCTTTTTTGTTTATTTACAGCATCGGTTGTCAGGACGGTAGGTTGTGTTTACTGGTTTCTAAGTTTAACACGTCGGTAAGTGATTTACTTACCATAGTAATAAATAGCTAAAAACAATTTCACCAAAATGCAAAATATATTTTAAACTGATCGAGAAGTATAAATGTCACTTTTGACATTTCGTTCATTTCGAAGAAATTTAAATTATTTCATTCGGATTTTATTTCAATACGATCGCGCAAAATATGGTATAAGCATCTCGAACGTTAAGGGTAATTACAACGTTTGCATGTAGGTAGATTCCTCTCGTAAAATTGGACAAAATGATATGAGGATTAAGGGGTCTAGCACATTTACTTTTCGAGATACAGGGTGTTGAAATTTTGAAAACTTGAATGTTTTAATTCGATAACTTTAAAATGGATGGATAAATTGATTTGACATTTGGCAGGTTGTTTTTAAATGTAAAAGGGCATATTTTGATAGAAATAGTAGTTTGTGCAACTAGTGTGGATATGATGGCCATATCGCACGAGGACGAAGTTTGAGCACGACGATATGGACAATCCACACGAGTCGAACAGCATATTTTTTCTACGACCCACTTAAGAAAAAATCTAGAAAATAAAAATTTCTATAAACTGTAATATAACTTCAAATTAAAAATTTTACAATTCAATTTTATTTTTCCACTAATTTTTTTGTGGTAAACGTACAGTTCTTGAATGTCCAATTTGTATAATGCTACGGTTTACCTCTTTAGATATACGATGCTGTTATAAGTAGATGTTGTCAGTCGGACTTCCTCATGAAGGGTACCATACCATTATCTATAATAATGAATATTCTGCTTAAATATTTCAAACGTCTATCTGTTGTCGTTATTAATATCAAGCAGGAAAATTATTTAAAAATAAAATTAACAATAAAAAAAAACTTCTTCACGGGGAATCGAACTCGGGTCTACCGCGTGAGAGTCTGGTTTGCTTACTACTCGACCACCGAGGAACATGCAAATTATTTATCTATAACGTCATATGTATTATATAATTTTTGCTTAAAAGGAACTAAAGTTCCTACCGTGTGTCCCGCGACACGCTCTACCTTTTTTTTTGTAAAACTCGTTTCGGGTTTTTATTACCGTTAACATAAACCTTTTAAATAAATATGAAAATTATATACAATAAGAGTTATAGGACTTCGACAGAGGTTCGCCGAACCCTGTATGTCAATAGCACAATGGTTTGGAGGTCTGACTGCGTGATATGAAGAAATGTAGGCATAGGAACAGACGGCTCAAAAGCAATAGAAGGAACTGGGATAGGAGTGTTCGGGCCAGGAATTAAGCACTCTGAAAGCTTGGGAAAACCCCCTAGTATCTTTCAAGCGGAAATCCACGCCATAAGAAAGTGCGCCCAATTCAATATTGATAAAGGATACAGAAGACAAAGGATTATCATAATGTCGGATAGTCAAGCAGCCATTAAAGTACTGAGCTCTTGTGTATTCAGTTCCAAAATGGTGTGGGAATACCTAGACAACCTCAATGAACTAGGCGAGAACAATATGGATTCCAGGTCACACTGGAATGGAAGGAAATGAAATAGCAGATGAACTAGCAAAGAAGGGAACTGAAATACCTTTCTGGGGGCCTGAACCCTTTTGCGGAATCAGCCCCAATGTAATATTGGAAGAAATAGATAAATCCGCGAAAAAGAAGATCTGACCATTGGAAAGATCTAGTAGGGCTTATACAATCAAAGACTCTTCTGGGTGACTACAACCTGTTGAGATCAAATGAATGCAAAGTAAAACTGCGCTAAGAGTATTAACAGGGATCCTAACGGGATATTTTCGCCTGAATGGGCACCTGAAAAAGCTTAAAATAGTCGAGGAAGAAGAATGCAGATTTTGTGGCATGGAAGAAGAAACCTCCATCCACATACTTTCCAACTGCACAGCACCTGGGAGATTACTTGATAGAAAAGGAACATTTACCTAAGTTGAAATAGGACTAAAAAAAGCTAGTAGTTTCTGAGACTCTCCTCAGAAACTAAGTAGAAGTAAGGGGGCACAATAGAACTTTTAGGTCTCAGTGAATGTCACCCCAAAATACATACATACATACATAGGGTTGGAATGTTGGTGTCTGTGATAATTTTTATTCATTATATTGTCCTCCAATTTCTTGAAATTACAGCCTGAGGTACATCATAGCTCTTAGTATAGGTATACATACGCGCTAGTGCCATCTCTTATCACTCCAAGCAAGCTAGTAAAGTAGTTGTTTTTACGTTGTTTAAATTAAGAAAAGATAAGAGAAGATATATATTTAACACGTTAAATGTATTCTGTTGAAACGCTGGATATACTATATGTAGGGTGTATACACATATTTCGCATAGAGATCGTAGAGTATAAATACTATAAAATTAATTATTAAGTCTTATAGAATGTACATACTCTCAGATTATTTCTCACGAAGCCGACAGTTTTTCATCGAGTAGAACATTCATCTTCGACCTTATCTATTACTCATTAATGGAAAATTTATATTACGTAACGCTGTAGAGAGCAGATTATGGGTACTTTATTATAATCATTAGTAACCTATTACCATATCTCATTTAAAGCAATAATTACATTGGCTAACAAACTTAATACTATAATTTTTTATACAACAAAGTTTACAGCAACTGATAAGAGTTAGGGGTTCCCCATAAGAACGGTACTTATTTGGTGCCCTTTTTTGGAAAATATCAACAATATAAATCTAACGCCATTTGTCACTGAAACAATCTGGGCACATCATTTAAACACACCTTTTTATAGGAGTTGTTATTGCTCCAGATTCGAAATACTGATTATTTCAACTATGTATTTATTACTTGGTCTATTTCGAAAGAATTTTGAAAAAATATGTTTCTTTTTTCGGTCAAACTAAATTGGACCTGTCATTAAGATATCATATTATTTATATCTTAATACCTATAATTATGAGGCATAGCACGCAAGAACATTTCAAGTAATGTTAGTAATTAAGTTGTCTCACTGCATTTTATAAAGTCAGACATTTCATGCATTTTTGCACTTAATTTAACTTATACATATGAGTTTAAAATTAGCGTTTGTAACTAAAAAAATATATTTAATTAGTATCAACGCATTAAACATAATAGTTTTAAGGGCAAATATGAGAGTTTGAAAAAAAATGTCAATAGTAATACTTTTATAATGTTAATTAAAGATCTAGAATACAAATAATTATTATTATCAATGGGATAGTCAAGCAGCCATTAAAGCACTGAGTTTTTGTGTAATCAGTTCCAAAATGGTATGGGAATGCCTAGGTTTGGTTAGGATAGGTTCTAGGTTCTCGCCACCTCAACTGCGACCTTCGTTAGGTCTATTGAGGCTCACCCCTAGGGATTACAATTCACCCCACAAGCCTGTGGTTCTGACCAAGTCCATGGTTGTATTTGGTGATACTTTTTTGAAGTCGTTCGGCTCTAAGGTACTAGAACCAAATATATTATACCTTACCCTGCCCAAGGCTGGGCATGCACATAGTATGTGTGCTCCGCAGTTTCGTCCTCTAAATTTAGTCGACAATGTCCTGTACGCAGTCCCGACAGAATGCGTAGGTTTGTTCTACTCCAATCCAGGATCTGCTCGGAGAGTAGTATATGAACGCAAGCGATGGGAATACCTAGGAAAACTCAAAGAACTAGGCGAGAAGGAAATAAACTAGCAAAGAGGGGGACTAAAACGCCCTTTTGGATGGGCCGTAGCCCTTTTCCGGTATCAGCCGAAAATAAGAGAAGATCTGACCATTGGAAAGATCCTGTAAGGCTTGGATATTCAAAAATACCTCTGGGTCACTACAAGCTGAGAGCAATTGAATGCCTAGTAAAACTTCACTAAGAGTATCAACAGGGATCCTAACGGGAAGCTGAAAAAGCTCAAAATAGTGGAGGAAGAAGAATCTAGATTATGTGGCATAAAAGAAGAAACCTCCATCCACATACTTACGAATTGCGAATTCAGAATCCTAGGGCACAGCACCTGAGAGATTACTGGATGGAAGAGGAACATTTGCCTAAGTTGAAGCCTGTAGATATTCTAAAATTCCTCCGGGAAATAGGACTAAAGGAGCTACTGGTCTCTGAGACTGAGTAGATGAAAGGGGGCACAATACATTTTTAGGTATAATGTTTTCACTTTATTGTTCCATCTTGTTGGAAAGCATTTTTACGTGTTGCATACTACGTATCACATGTAGCGGGTTTGTATTTCAGTTTTTGTTGGTGCAGAATCGGGGCTTTGAAACTTTTTTGACATCTTTTTTCGTTAACGTATGATCGTGAGAAATGCGTTTGATGAATACACTATCATCTCAATGGGCATAGTTAATACAATATTGTAGGAAGAAAAGGATATTGTGGGGAAGAATTGTAGATATTTTGTTTTAGTTTTGTGAGATGTAGGTGCCTATACGTGTACGTTTATGAATTTCCATTAGTGATACGCGTTGAAAATATGTCAGTGAATAATAATTATGCTTCGAATAGAGTGAAGAGTACAATAACGAGAAGGCGAAAGAGCCTGAAATGGACATTCAATTTAAATGCAAAGGGGAGATGAAAAAAAGGCCAATTGAGAATTGCGGATAGATGACGTCAGTTAGACATATTCTTCAGGAATCCATAAACTTTTCACCGTCTTTAACAGTGACGGACGGATCAGATAAGAAGCGTTTGCAGGCACGTATACATGTCGAGTGGAGAGTTAATTGACAGGCCAATCAATGGGGGATTTTGTCACTAGACTCGAAAACGACATTGATTGACTTAATATTCCAAAGTTCAATTTCAATAAACAATGGGTAATTTCAGGACTTTGAATCCGCCATCCGAATATATGCGTGATTTAATGATATTCATTGTCATACATTCTTCGATTGTTCACAAAAAACGTGTCCTTTTTTTCCCTGACATTCTGTACCGTTTAACGCATCGTGAGAAAACTATTGATGCTTCTGGTTATATTTATTGCGCTCTGCTTGAATTAAAAATCAATCCTTAATTAAGTCAATTACCATATTAGTCCGTTTGTGCCTATTCCACTTTTTTTTAAGTACATGAATAGGAGATGCTTTCAACTAAATTATTCATCAGTTCCAAATGGGCTAATTTATATTCGTTTTTCTGGTCTTTTTTTATTGTTATTGTTGTTTTAACGGCATTATATGCTCAATCAGTAGCACGCTCCTGTCGTTTAACTGCGGTGGTCTCAGAAATAAAATCGACAGATTTTATTGTACAAACTGGCGCCTCTTATATAAACATCACTTTTGATTTAACTCAATTTTCACAGTATTTTACATACACTTAATTTTCATAGTTCTTTTTGGTGTTTTACATTTTATTACGTTTTGCATTACATTTCAGTTTTCGATTACATTTTAGCGAATTTCGATTTTATTTTATAATTCCAGCTTAATTGTTGCAATAAACCGTACGAAAAAAAGCTAAAAATGCCCAAAAAGTAGCAAGGGCGTAGCCAGGATTTTTAGCAGGGGGGGCAAACCATGGTTCAAGGTCGTCCAAAATGTAAAACTTCAGGATAAAAAAAAGCAAATGAAAACAAAACTTTGAGATTTTAATTATACTTGAATAAAACTAATAACATTTTTCTTGGGTTTAAACTAATTTCATACAAAGCTTTCTTCACTACGCAGTCCTGATTTTCCTTCAAAAAGTTTCGATGCTCACTCATCAAACACAACCCAGTGAGTCTGCCATCACCCATTGTACTCCTGGGCCAGGTTTTTACCCTTCGTAGGGTACTGAACGATCTTGTTGCAGGGAAAAAACATTAGCTTACTCCAAAAGTGTAGCCACTTCAATGTCCTTTAATTTGTCTTCTGCTAAATTCTTTTTCTTCCACATATTGTACCACAAATCTAACTCTGCAGAGACATTACGCAACTTATAAAATTCCATCCAGATTTTCTTGTTGCAAAGTTTCCTTCAACAGATAGAAGTTCTAGTGCTTTAACAATGTCAGTGAAGGTTTCTGAAAATTTTTGTATGCTCTCACAGAGCCTTGAAATATTTAGAACCGATTTCCTACGGGCTGGCGATTCACGAAAGAATGTTATTGTGTCTTTAACTTAGTATCTCTGAATGATTTCTTAACGTAGATAAAGAAGGAGAAAAATCTATAAAATTTGAAATTGAAATTGAAAATAACAATTTTTTGCCATTTTTAGATGTTCTTATCAATAAAACACCTACAGGGTATGAAACAAGTGTTTATCGTAAGCCAACACACACTAATAGGTATTTGAATTTTGAATCAAATCATGCTATAAGCGTTAAAAAAGGGGTAGTAAAATCTTTATACGATAGGGCTGGAATCATTTGTTCTAATGATAATCATTTCACAAAGGAGAAAACTCTACTAAAAAATGTTTTAAATGCCAATAATTACCCGGCAGAATTTGTAAATAAAGAAATTAAGAATATAGAGAAAGACTCATTGTTAATACCCCATAATAAAATCTTCAAAAAATTGCATATATCAGATATCTTGTGAATGCGACAAAATCTATTTAGGTGAAACATCTAGACCATTGAAAGTCCGAATAAGTGAACATACAAAATATATCAAAGATAGGGAGTTCTTTAAGTAAGGTATTTGTAAACATGCTTGGGAAGAGGAGCATAAAATTCAATGGGATTCGACAAAAATGATATTGAAAGAGCCCAATAATAAAAGACGAAAAATCAAAGAAAGTGCTTTGATACAACTAAATGCAGATAAATGTGTAGCTAGTATTTCAGTCGAATGTAGTCAAATTTGGTTACCAATGTTAGAAAGAGAAATTTCCAATAATCAATTACCTGCGTTATTAGGATAGCATCATAAGTTTTCTTATGATTTATCATTGGAATATTTGTTAATCGATACACACTTCCATACATAAAATCACCAAACTGGGTCATACATATTTTGAAAACAAAAATAATCATACACAAAAAAGTAACAACAAACGCGTTTTATTAACAACATTTCCAAAATAAGCGAAAAAAAAGCGCTATCCCAATAAAAACCGTTCCTGGAACGTGCACTTCACTGGATTCCATTTCTAGTAGACTATCATGTCGTTAGAATGTCATAAAATAAAATATCTTATTTCACATTTTACCAGAGATGTGATCTACTATGAATGGACCTTAGTAAAATTTGACAACAAAGTTTTGTAGTCTTAAACTTCAAAATATTATTGATGGTCAAGTTGTCAAATTTTTTTCGTTTTGTCATATACCCAATAAACACACAAACGTGTAATATACGTTTATATGTGGTAGCAGACGTTGATTAAGCGTTACGGTTGATTTTCGCAACGTTACTTTTGAAACAATTATTCAACCAAACGTTAATTCTACCTATAATTAACGTATATGACTCAACTCATCACTATTGACTACCATTATGAAACGTGTCTACATCGTGCTTTCTCAACGTATATTCAATCAAAAGTAAAAAACATTATATAAACGTTGAATATAACGCTACTCAATAACTTGAAACTTTAAGAAACCTATATTCTACGTTTAAATAACTACGTTTATTAAACTTATTGGAAATTACGGTATTTATCCGTTGAATGAAGAACTTAGGAACAACTACATCCTTCGCGTTACCTTAAGACAACGTTTCTGATTGATTTTAATTCAATGTTGTCAACTACCTTACTTTACTCTCAGTATGAAACGTGTCGTCATCGTGCTTTCTCAACGTATATTGAATCAGAAATGAGAACCATCACATAAACGTTGAATATAACACTACTCAGTAACTCGAAGCTTTGAGCAACCTATATTCTACGTTTAAATAACTCTTCTTTCCTACGTTCATTAAACTTTACAAGAATTACCTTTTTGATCCATTGAATGAAGAACTTAATACCAATTAAATAATTAACTCCACCTTGATACAACGTTACATATTACTTATTATTCAACGTTGTTGACTACCATTCTCCACTACCATCACGAAACGTGTCCTTATCGTGTTTTCTCAACGTATATTCAATCAGTAGTTAGAAACATCACATAATAAACGTTGAATATAATACTACTCAATAACTCTAAGCTTTGAGCAACCTATATTCTACGTTTCAATAACTCTTTGTTTCTACGTTTATCAATCTTCATGAAAATAACGTTTATAATCCGTTGAACGAAGAACTTAAAAATAACTACATCATTGATGTTGCTTTGAGACAACGTTTCTAATTGCATATTATTCAACGTTGTAGACTACCACTCTGCTCTACCATTGTGAAACGTGTTCTCATCGTACTTTCTCAACGTGTATTCAACCAAAAGTGTCAAACAGTACATAAACGTTGATCATCCGGATCAAAGCAACGTGCATAATAATCTCTTTGGTAGACCACCTCCCTTCAACATTTTCTCGTAGTGGTGTACCAACGTGGATACAATTATAGAAATATTACGTTGTTTCAATGTTTTTACTTCAACGTTTTTTATACGTTAATAATACATAATTTATAAAATTCATGTTTCCTTTGCTTTTTACTCAATAATTAATGAAAGGAATATGTAATGTTATTGTTAACCAACCCTGTGTAAATACTAACATCTACACATCTAAAGACAATTTATTTTGATAAAAGTAATATTATATATTAAGTATTGAAAGTACATATTAGACATACGTTGAATAGATAACGTTTCCGCAACTTGATTGCCAAGTGTATTGCGTTGCATCGAATATAATGATTGAAAAAATCCACTATAACCAATATTTTATATCTATACCTCATTTTCTTGTCCTCATTGGTCGAGTTATTTATTGTTTAAAATATGAGACCTATGATTATAACTATACAGCATACCTGTATCAGTCATTCATCGAGGGAATTTATGCATATTCCTCATATATATGTAATTTATCACTTTTTGGCAACGCTGCACGGTCAGTATGGTCTGTTGAAACGCTACTCGCCATAGTGGCCATTTTGCATTTGTTGAAGATTGTGTCTGCACGTGTTTGTTCGACTGTTAATAATTTGGTAAGTACCTTGTGATGTGTTAATGCACTGTAGAATATTAATTAATTTTTGCAGTTGACGTGAAAAAGGAATTTGGTGCGGCACCTGACGTACAGATAGCCGATGCTACGAAAGATTAACTAAAATTCGCGAAGAAAGGGATGAATGACGCCCATAAATCCAAACAACGAAGAAATCCTTGAATCTCACTTTTAATTATAAATTATTTTTAGCAAGTGATTTTTAAGTTTAAAGGACTTTTGATTTAGTTTGTTTTTATAAATTTTGTATAGATATTATTTTTATGCTTGTTTTATTATTATATTTTTTCAAAAATATAAACATTTGTTTCCATTTTCAGGGCTTGTACAAAATCCAGGAACAACAAAGAAATATACATCGGGACGAAAATTGAAAAAAGGCCTTTTCGATTATTTTTCAAAAGCTATCTAATGACACCAAACTCGATTAACCTAACACTTCTCCTGGGTGTAGGGCAGGAGCAACTTTTAATTGTTCCCCCACTTTTTTTGCAGATTAGGATTCTCCAGAGAAAAAAAATTGCTTTGATTTCACGTACTATAATCGATTCCCCTTCTTAGGGAAGACGAAATCAAGTATTAAACTTGATTTAAGTCCAATTTTTGTGATACATTTTGTCTCTGATTTTGGAATAATAATACATTTTGCATCGATTATTGTACAGTATACCTACATGTTTTCAACGAATATAGTATTGTTTTGTTTTTAACTAGTTTCAGATGCTTAAACATCTGAACCGAACAATAACCGATTTGAAATTCATTATTGTATCAAAATTGCAGACAATACCTACGTATTTTGTACCGAAGAAACCTAGTATGCCGAAAAAATAGATCTAATCAAGTTTTTAAATTTATCCCTGTCTTTTCTGGGGGTAGGAAGTTGCCCGCTACCCCATCCTCTGGAGGTATAGAAGGTGGGTAGAGTTTGGTGTCATTTGTGAGCTTTTGAAAAATGATTGAAAAGTAATTTTTCGATTTTTGTTCCGGTTTTTATTTCTTATGATATTTCACCGTTTCAAGACTTCGTACTAACCCTGTATGGTATTCATTCTGAAACAACGGTGTTATTCCAATATTTTTCATGGTCCCCACAAATCGGACATCAACGTTGAAAATTCGTATTTCTGCAACGTTACATGGAAACCAAAAGAAATCGTTATAGTGACGTAGAATCTCACTGGATAAATAACGTTGAAAACCCGTGGTTTGGTAGAGTTACGTTGAAACCAAACTATAACGTTATATTTCAGTAGAGTTCACATTATAACAAGTATGTTTTCAACGTAAAAACAAATTTAACATCAACGTTATATATTCGTATATCTGTAACGTTACATCACAACCAAAAAATATCGTTAAATTTAAGTAGAATTTTAATGGATAAATAACGTTGAAAAACCGTGAATAAATCGAGTTACGTTGAAACCCAACTACAACGTTATATTTCAGTAGAGATTACATTATCAGGGGTATATTTGCAACGATGGAATAACATTGAATTAACGTAATCAAGTAACGTTACCGTAAAACCAGAATGAAACGTATTTCCTAACGACATTTTGCCGTTTTTTCAACGATGAATGCTGGTGGCGTTACTTGAAAAATTCAACGTTTTTTTCGCGTATCTGTGTTTATTGGGTAGGGACCAAAAATTATTTTATCACTAGTTAATCTTGACAACGGTAGCTGGAACGCTACCGAAGCGTCGAAATAAAAAAATGAAAACTTCATTGTGGTTTGATTCCCAAAAAATAAGAGAAAAAATATTAACCGTTGCAATTGTGTTTCTTATTTCTGGTAGCTTGCTAGTATCATTAACCACAAGATTTAGTCTGTAGCTGGAGCAAAGGAAAAATAAAGATTTAGCGTACTTTTTTTTAAGAATGGCCTGTGAAATTTAAAAATATTTCAACTTTTTTTGCTTCTTTGGGGCAGTTGCCCCTCCCTGCCCTTTGCTGGCTACGCCCATGAAAAGTAGATCTTCTGTTTAATAATGCTGGCAACAGCGCAATAATTTTCAAGAATTAGTCTATTTCGACCGTGGGAGTCGATAGATCGCACGAGAGAAACACCGGATCGTATGATTTTCAAGAATAGACGCCCAGATGACAGATAGGAGCTGCAGCTTCACAGTAGGTGAAATGATGAAACTTCCTCGCTTGAAAAAGTAATTAGACAGCCTTACTCAATGTCGTAACCGATCTATTGAGAAATCCTACCTCCAAGTGAATTTTTCCAATATTTTTGTGATAGTAGATACTACTTTCTGCTTGCACGTTTCAATCAGACAAGGGTATAAATCATTTGACTTCTGAAGATTCGCAGATATACGTGTGTTCAGTTTTCAGTTTACCAGGATTGGCTTAAGCAATTACAATTACAAACGAATACCCAATAAAATGTAGAAATCACCCATGCTTTATGGTATAGTCGGGACGCACTTTCGGATTACAAAGTTATAGCGATAAGGTGTTATGGCAGCAGTACTCAAACATTACTTTTTAGCCGGAAAGCCAGAGCCAAAAAAACTGTTTCAATTTCTTAAGGCTGGTTTTTTGTTAAATCGTTGTAGCCGATGGGTACACAAACATGCTCCGGTCAGTCAAGCGTGCCGTAGAACAGGTGGCTCAGGTGCGATATTAAAGGTATATCATTTGACGGGTGAACAAATAAAAATAAACAAAAATAACAATACAAAACGTAGAAATAGCGTGATACGCAGCCTGAAACTCAAACGGCGCGCGCGGTATACCTTTACCTTTTTCACCTGACTGACGGACGTTGTTCTACTGAACACATGACTGACGGATGTTTTGATGTTCAATACATAATTCTGAACCCTCAGACAAAATTTGAAGTTTAAGAAACGAATTGCACTTAATAATTATTTATCATACGTCTATCCGGACTGACTGACCAGCTCTGTTCTAATGTATGACTGACTGACCAACACAACTTTTATTTTATACAATAGAGAAGTTTTATAACAATTCTCACCTTTTAGAAATTCATTTTGTTCACCCGTCAAATGATACACCTTTAATATCGCATCTGAGCCACCTGTTCTTTGGCTCTGGCTCTGGCTCTTGGACTATTTACAAAGCTTCTAGCAGAAAACATCTTAAATTATAGATGAGACCCAACCAGATCTATTAGATACTTCATTCTACATATGAAACCAAAAAGTTCGACCTTTTCGAGTGATAATGACTTTTCTTATTGAAAAAAAAAAGATTTTTTTAAAATCTAATAGATCTTGTTGGGTCTCATCTGGATATAGATACGCTCATAGAATTAAGACACATTCAAATAACGTTTAAGTACTGCTCAACACACCTTATCGCTATAGCTTTCTAATCCGAAAACGGTAAACTAAGAGCGGCCCGACTATATTTCATGTCTTAATTATTATTATTACAATTTGTTAAAATAAAATATACCGTTCCTGGCATAACTAACCGTCAGTTGAAAAAGAGAACATCTGTCACTATAAATCAGTCACAGCGAAGTGGAAGGTAACAGATTGCGATAGAAGCGTTTATTAAAATATTTCATCAATAGATTTGGAAAGTGAATACATTAGAAAAATTTATGATTTTAAGTGATTCCATTAAGCAAATTAAGACTAATAAATCAAAGGATGTTTTCCTATATTTACTTATTCGCTAAACACTTTATATATTTTATGATTTTTTTTAAATCATCGTGTCTCACCGTGGTTTGCTTGCTTTGTCACTTTTTATCTTCTCTTGTCTTGTACTATTTACGCAAGGTGTGTTTTAAGACAATACTTTATTAATAATAGTACAAAAAGAAATAGATGAAGAATGATTTATTTTTATAAAGTCCATTTTCCACGGTGCGAGTTGACGCTGCAACTCAAAAAAGTTGCATGCAGCTTGGCGTTTTTTTTTCGTTGGGCGCGTCGGTCGCATGAATTAGAACTTGCTCTATTTTCGAGCGAGAGGTCGCTGCGACTTGGTATCTTTTCTGGTGGATTTTGTCGCACCAACCCAACATTTCTATGGGCTGCTCCGCTGTGACATCGCTGTCATTGTCAATCAAGTTGGCAACACGTTACGTTTCCCCTATGCCTGGATGAGCCGCAGCAACAAACTATCGATATGCTGATTGTACTTTTTCTCGCAGTGATTTGTCCCAGCAACAAGTCGCTGCGATTTGAAGCAACGTGGAAAATGAACTTAAGGTGAGTACAAATAACGTGTCGTTTCCAAGATTTGTAATATCTGAAAAAATTTTGGAAATGTTGATTTTCCGCATCCAAAAATTGTAAAAATTTATTTGAAAAAAAAGGGGATTTATTTTTTGCAAATATTTCAGAAACTATTGTAGGTGGAGTGAGATTTTGACTGATTTTCTAAAAAATCAATAGTTATCACCAATTTTGGAAAATATCCGTAGAAAAATTTGCGGTAAATTTAGAATTTCCAGAGAGAAATCCAAAAAAATGTTTATTTTTCTAGAAACAGTTCAAGTTCAAGTAAAACTAACTATTGCTACTAATTATGTTTCTATTTAAGACCCACAAGTTTTTCAATAAATCACAATAAATAGGCAAAATTATGAACAGGTTTCACGGATAATTTAAATATTTATTAAGATTTACGTAGTTATAACTCCAATAACTCAACTATCAATGAAAAATAGTAAGCGTTTGTATATATTGTTGATTATACACATGTGCACGTTCGGTACAGACATATAAAGATTTACTATTGACAATTATTTTAATCAGTGGTGTACCGGAATCATTTAATAATAATCAAAAAAATTATAATAAATGTAATTTATCTTTAATCAAACTGAATTATTTGATTTATATATTTTAAGTAATCCTATCAGAATAATGTACAGCGTAAGCCTCTTTATGCAATTAATCATAATCATAATTAATCAATAAATACGGATGAAAAAATTGCTTTTAGGGCAGTGATGCAAGTAAAAGATATAAATAAACCATATTATTGAACAAAGTATGTATAACTATTCAAAGCCATCAACTTTGTTTCACGAAATTTCAATTACGCCACTGGATTAAAGCATACAAGCTATACGTACCTTGTTGAAAATAATTAGCTTTTCTGACGTAAACACACACAAGCGCCATAAGCTGTAGTTGAGAAAGTCTTTGCCTCGTTGATGGAGGTAATGGTAATAATTCTCGTAAATTTGCTATTTCTGCATTAATTAGATCCCTTCTCAATTTGCTGGCCCCTTTCGTTGATTTATTGGCATCGAACCTAAGGAGAAAAGAAATCATATAATTATCGATAATAGTCTGAGAAGTATTTTATAGAAACAAATGCAAAAATGGTATTTTCTTTCTCCAAAATATTGGTTCTAAGAAAATAACAGAGAATAAAAATGGTCCCTTGAAGAACACCAGTTCTTTCCTGCTCTTAATACAGAAATAACTTTTCATAATGTTCCTGTGAGGTCCTTGTTTCCAAAATTTTATAAGCTTAAACTTTTTTTGTTCCTGAAATTGTATCAAAAAGTGTCCCTGAAATGTATTTTCCAAAGATCATTCCTTATTTCTAACTGTATACCTTCTCAACCTATCGAAATGTCTCCTTTTGCAAATCTTAATTAGAAAGATTCTAAATTGTGATAGGCATGGTACTAAGAGTTACAATGGTCGATTTTCATTAGAATTGTAAATGGTTATTTACCATTGATCAGCACTAGATGAAGTTTTTCCAAGAACCCACCAAAGGATCAACAAATCTTTGATCATTAAGGGTAAAATATTTATTTGACAACATCGTGATAATATTCAGAGCTTTCTCATTTCAAACAATAGGTAGGTCTGTTTTAAATTACATAACCATTAATTGCTAACTATGATTAATTTCATTATCAACATTCTTTAAAGAAAAAACAATTGGTCGTAACGATTTTTTTGTACGTTATTAGTTTTGTTGGTCCCAGCCGGGCATTATTAGAAAGTGTATTTCATCAAAGAATCGATTTGGATTTGAAAAATATCTTAATTACCAACATTGACCTCAATATTGAATTATTTGACCACGTAAACGTTTTGGAGCTAATTTAAACTCAAAGTCAATTGAAATTAGACAATACATATGTTTTAAGTCACTCTGGTTCCGGGGAATTTACCATATTCCCATTAAATTTCAAATGCCATCAGCTGTTTCAGTTTATTGCACTTCAACAGTAGTGGGCAGACACTTAGAAAACCATTAAATACATCTCAGATTTGAATGATGGTATAAAAAGATATACTTTCAAAATAACCAACATACGACATGAACAATGCCCTCTATTATTCGTTATCATTGAAAAAACTTCTTATTCAGTTTAAGAAATGAAGAAGAGAATTGTACCGAGTGTTTCATTGGGAAAGGAAGCACTTAAACTCACCTAGGAGATACTCTATCAATTTACGCAATAATATATTGCAAAAGTTGAATATCAGAGCGTATTACCAATAAAAAATATCGAAGAATAATAGATATAATACTAAAGTTTTTGACTGTTCAATTAAGAAGAAACAACTACTTCTTATGCTATATTCCCCGACATAGGTTAGGTAAGGTTAGGTTCTATGTGGGGCCTTCTCGCCACCTCTAAGGTACTAACTG
Organism: Galerucella calmariensis; assembly: GCA_910591675.1. Lineage (NCBI taxonomy): Eukaryota > Metazoa > Arthropoda > Insecta > Coleoptera > Chrysomelidae > Galerucella > Galerucella calmariensis. The sequence goes on along the minus strand of CAJUYG010000005.1, from coordinate 382,145 downwards.
AAACCGAATAATTTATACCTTACCCTGCCCAAGGCTGGGCATGAGCATAGTATGTGCTCCGCAGTTTTGTCCTCCAAATTACAGAGCCTACAGCCCGAGGTCTGAACCAGACTGATCTTCTTTAGATGGTAATTTAGTCTACAATATCCTGTAAGCAGTCCCGTTAGAATGCGTAGGTTTGTTCTGCTCCATACCAGAATCTGCTTATTTTTTGTACTCGAAGTGTAGTATATGAACGACTTCGAGTGAGAGAGCCCCGGTATGTCTGCCCGGTACGTGTAGGTTTTCCTCTCCGCCCAGGTAGCTATGGCTGATCTAGCAGTGCTTTCCGCAATGCCAAAAATGGTTCAGGTCCGATAAATAAAGTCTCTGATCTGATCTGATCTGATCACCCACGTCAAAATGACTCTGTTTTTCTTGCCTAGTATTTCAAGGGATTGTCGACAGTTATATACCATCTTAGACTTTATCCTGTTCAAGCTCAGTGCTTTAAGAGCAGCCTGGCTATCTGACATACATTGAATTACTCTTCTAAGTCTATTATCGCTTTTTATATTTGTTTATTAATATTGTAAATAATTGTTTTTTAAATAATGCAAATGAGAAAACATAATGTTAGTTTCCGGATATAATGTAATAAATACTAAACTTCCATAATTAATTATGAAAAAAAATAAATTCCTAAGAAGTCTAGCGGATTATATTGAGGAACAAAGGTTGGTTTTTAGACGAAACGTGTCGGTATCCATAACGGATCACAATAAATATAAATGGTACCGATTCCAAAGGAAAAATGTATGTATTTAATTCATTTTTCTATAAGGCCGTATAATTCGATTTAGGCATTGTAAATACTTAGATTTTTTATTGTAATAACCACTTTCATGGTATAATGTTCTGTATGATGAAGTTTCTGGCTTCCATATTACCCGTGGTTTTGAAATTATCTACAGGAAATAAATAGAATAAGTAAGAGTTTATTGGCTCGTGCAGTGAAATTATTAACCTTTTTATGAATACCTTGGAAAAAACCAAAAATGTGAATAGAAAAATTCCTTCAATATTGTTACAAATGTGTACAATGTGAACACCGCTTTGTGAAATTTATTTATATTTATTACATTCTTTTATGCCGTAAATCAACGTGAAAAAATAATCTATACGCTATGGCGAATTCTATTTAGGTGAAACATCTAGACCATTGAAAGTCCGAATAAGTGAACATGAAAAATATATCGAAGATAGGGAGTTCTTTAAGTCAGGTATTTGTAAGCATGCTTGGGAAGAGGGGCATAAAATTCAAAGGGATTGGACAAAAATAATATTGAAAGAGCCCAATAATAAAAGACGAAAAATCAAAGAAAGTGCTTTAATACAACTAAATGCAGATAAATGTGAAGCTAGTATTTCAGCCGAATGTAGTCAAATTTGGTTACCAATGTTAGAAAACGAAATTTCCAATAATCAATTACCTGCGATATCAGGATAGCATCATAAGTTTTTATCCAGGTTTTCTTATGATTTATCATTGGAATAGTTGTTAATCGATACACAAAATCACCAAATTGAGTTATACATATTTTGAAAACAGAAATAATCATACACAAAATTTTCTCTGTTGTGTCAGTTAGGGATAAAAATTAATTTCTACTTATTTTTTCTTGACAACGGTAGCTGGAACGCTACCGAAACGTTGAAATAAAGAATTTAAAAATATTGTGGTTTAATTTCCCAAGAAATTAAAAAAAGAATGAATAATATACCACAAGGAACATACAGAAGATACAAAAAAGTAACAACAAACGCGTTTTATTAACAACATTTCCAAAATAAGCGAAAAAAAGCGCTATCCCAATAAAAACCGTTCCTGGAACGTGCACTTCACTGGATTCCATTTCTAGTAGACTATCATATCGTTAGAATGTCATAAAATAAAATATTTTATTTCACATTTTACCAGAGGTGTGATGCACTATGAATGGACCTTAATAAAATTTGACTACAAAGTTTTGTATTCTTAAATTCAAAATATTATTGATTGTCTAGTTGTCATATTTTTTTCGTTGTGTCAGATAGGGACCAAAAATTATTTTATTACTAGTAAATCTTGACAACGGTAGCTGGAACGCTACCGAAACGTCGAAATAAAAAATAAAAAACATTATTGTGGTTTAATTCCCAAAAAATAAGAGAAAACATAATAAGTAATGCCACAAGGAATTTACAGAGAATATTTTGACATACACTTCAGGTTATACCAGAAGTGAGCAGCAGCTTTGTTGTTTTAAATTGAACACTATTTTTTGGAAAATATCTTATATAGTGCCGATCGTATAATTTAATTAAATGTAGACATTAAATTTTAATACCCCAGAGTTCACCGAACCCTCAATTGACAGAATAGTAGATGGAAATAAAAACTGTAAATTAAGTAATTATTTTATAATTGAATAGACTTCATAAATCAAAAAAAATCCACATGCTGAGCAAAATTTTATCAAATTAATTCTTAATAAAAACATTAATTGTGTATTCAAATTACATCGACTAATATACATCAAACGTATTCAATTTTATAGGTTCATAATTTATCTTAACTCCAAGTTAGCCATTACATTTTATTCCCAGTTGCATTATCTGTGAGAACAGTGGGAGAACATCCGAACTGGTTTTATCTTGCCGAACATAATAAATTAATAAAACTCATATTAGTACATGATTATTTATGATAAATTACCACTTCGTCTATATCTCGAACCCTGGTAACCGATATGAAATCCATAATTTTGATTGTAGACAGTCACGACATACTGATTTCCTCAATACATTTAGTGAATCACTGTATAATGATGTTTTTTCGTGTTACACAGTGTAACAGACTACCACACATATGAATATTATGTACCGGGTGTGATTCAAAGAAGCGAGCTGTCATATTTCTTTATATTTTTCAATTTCTAATAATTCTAAGAAATTAAAACTGGGATAATTTTCACAACTATATAAAAATTATACACCTAACAATATAATCCTGAGGTGGGTTAAAGGGTACGACAGGAGTAAAGGTAATTGCATTGCCGATTCTTCAGCCAGGGAAGCGGCTGAACTAAAGATTTTAGGACCAGTAACATTTCGACAATTGCGGAGCTATAGCCAAACACCCATGCTCAATCCCTAAAGAGATGGGATGTAATCAAAGGATGCAGTCTTGCAGGATCACCCCGAGCAATCCTGGGAAGCTGACGCTGAGGAAATACATATTTGGCGAAGATCAGGAAAATGCTACCTTTACCAGTAGGATTTCTAGCTGGCCACTATCCACTAAGGAAACACCTCGTAACCATGGGGCTAGTGGACACACCTTTGTGCAGGATGTGTGAATAGGAAGATGGAACTGCCAGGAAGGGACAGAAGGACAACTCGTCGGGAGGATGTACAATGGGTGACATGTGGGCATAAGCTCACCATCCCTACTCTAAAGATACAGATTATACACACAATTTTTATAAAAAAAGTTGTTTCATCTTTAGCATTTTTTGAGAAGACCCAATATTTTAGTGAGTACGGTTGGTCCTCCACTTAAACCGCCCTTGTTGACAGATACAGTTTTGTGGTATAAAATAGTCCCAAGTCATCACACATTTCGACAAAGTAGAGTTGGAAGGGTTCATCATCATCTAAATTTATACTTTTGGAATTTATTTATTCTAATTTCTCTGAATATCAATTTTTCTATACGTAAAAATACAGAAACGAAATAAATTTTGATGGATCTTTCCTCAGCCCTCAGATTGAGATATTTGGAGACAAAATCATTTCACAAATATGTTCCTAGTACAGAAATATAATAAGAAAAATTATATTACGTTGCAATGACGAAAATTTTTATTAATAACTCTTTTGTTGAAAAGATTGCCATAAATTGAATATTGATACGTAACGAATTGTCACGAACATTGAATAAATAAAGTAAATTGTCTTTTACTGAACGTTGACCGTAGTATATTAAAGTTCTTTTTCTCTTTAGATATAGCTATTTATCTGTTTACCACAAAATCATAACCAGAGTACATCATGACTTTCAGAAATCAAATTATTAGCGAATTTCATACATCCTAACCGAACTCTAAGAACGTTAACTTCCATACACAGTTAACTCAAAACCAAAAAATAATTTAATACTTATTTATTGAAACACGAGCTTACATTCAAAATTGCCGAGTGCCGACAAACTCGGGCAGACATAACAACATACAGGGTGAATCAACGTTAATGTAACGGTCCGAATCGGTTCAAATCATGCCTCATATTTGTATACCTATATCTTCACTGCAGATCGATTTAACAGACTGCATATTTTTGTAAGGATAAATAGAGGATTTCAGTCTAAGGGCAGTGTGGCCAACAAAAAGTAGTTTTATCTGACAAGAATGACAGTTAACGTCTACCATTCAAAACGTAAGATTTTTGCATGTTTTTTATCATTGCGAACATCTATATTGCTTTATTGAAATAATGAATACACCCCCGAAGCGTATATCTTGAAATTTAAAATGACTTTTTAGCTGAATACTCAACATATCGGTGGCCAATAATTCTAGGAACTTTTGGCATGTCACCATTTAATTTCTGTTATCTGTCACTAGTTATGGCACATGTCAGTGGAAAAAGTAATTAGAAAAATAGAGATACAACTAACTAGAAATGCTACAAAAATCTAATCGAAAATGGACATACACAATTAAACGAATATCAACAAAAATAAATATCACTGACATTTGACATAACTGGTGACAGAACAACAGAAATGAAATGGTTACTTGTCAAGAGTTCCTAGAATTATTGGCCACCGATATGTTGAGTACTCAGCTAAAAAGTCATTTTAAAATTCGAAATATACGCTTCGGGGGTGTATTCATTATTTTAATAAAGCAATATAGATATTCGTAATGATAAAAATTACCAACCAAAAATCTTATGTTTTGAATGGTAGACCTTAACTGTCTTTCCTGTCAGAAAAAAAAACTCTTTTTGTTGGCCACACTGACCTTAGACTGAACTCCTATATTGCAAAAAAATGACTTTGTGGCTTTTTCCCTCACAAGTATTTTATCTTTAAAATATTGTACTCGCTCTACGTATCAAACTATTTCTTTTGCAAATAAATAAAAAAAGTGTGTTACATGTGACGAAAGAGGTGAGGTTATTTTTATTTTGATATAAGGCGCGATGATCTCGGTTCTAACAAAATTAATTTGACATGCGGAATGATTCGAGTAGAAGTTATCTCTGAAAACACCGAAACAAAAAATGCCAGCCCGAAGCGCAATGCATACTTAGTCTCAGCGGTTGAGTCTGACATAATGAGGATAATTGTGTTTGTCGTTTTACGCTTTGAACTGCATTTTCTTGTTGTAGGAAATGCTTCGGTTAAGGGGCATATATATTCCTGCGGCTTATAATTTTGTGATGTATGGTGTTGCTTTCTATGTAAACTCTTCTCTTTTCAACCAATACTGGTAATAAACAATGAATCAGGGAAATTTATTACGTTTATAAATCCTAGTCATTGCTTCGTCCATACGTATCTATATAGCGCTTTTAAAGACTACAGGCCATTGGACATTTCTAAAAAATTACATAATATAGAATTATAAAATTTTGTATCGGGAGCTTTTCCTTATCCTTGAATACAGTATTTACAATTTTTAGTTAGGTTAGGTTGGATATTATGTATGTATGTATTTTAGGGTGACATTCACTGATACTTAAAAGATCTATTGTGCGCCCTTACTTCTACTTAGTTCCTGAAGAGAGTCTCAGAAACTAGTAGCTCCTTTAGTCCTATTTCCCGGAGGAATTTTAGGATGTCTGTAGGCTTCAACTTAGGTAAATGTTCCTCTTCTATTCAGTAATCTCCCAGGTGCTGTGCTCTAGGATTTTGAAGTGCTGTGCAGTTGTAAAGTATGTGGATGGAGGTTTCTTCTTCTTTCTCCATGCCACAAAATCTGCATTCTTCTTCCTCCACTATTTTAAGCTTTTTCAGGTGCCAATTCAGGCGACAATGTCCCGTTAGGATCCCTGTTAAAACTCTTAGCGCAGTTTTACTTTGACTTATGCATTCATTTGATCTCAACAGGTTGTAGTCACCCAGAAGAGTCTTTGATTGTATAAGCCCTACTAGATCTTTCCAATGGTCAGATCTTCTCTTTTTCTCGGCTTTACCTATTTCTTCCAATATTACATTGGGGCTGATTCCGCAAAAGGGTTCAGGCACCCAGAAAGGTATTTCAGTCCCCCTTTTAGCTAGTTCATCTGCTGTTTCATTTCCTTCTATTCCAGTGTGTCTTGGAATCCATAGTAAGGTGACTATATTGTTCTCGCCTAGTTCATTGAGTTTGTCTAGGCATTCCCACACCATTTTGGAACTGATTACACAAGAGCTCAGTGCTTTAATGGCTGCTATCCGACATTATTATAATCCTTTGTCTTCTGTATCCTTTATCAATATTGAACTGGGCGCACTTTCTTATGGCGTGGATTTCCGCTTGAAAGATACCCAAGCTTTCAGGGTGTTTGGCTCCTGGCCCGAACACTCCTATCCCAGTTCCTTAGGTTGGATATTAAGTGTTAAAAGAAAATTTCGTCTAGTCCCCGTAAGTGCATGCTTCGGTAAATTCGTTATCCACGACAATCTTCAGGCTTGATCGAAATCAATTAAGTTGTCAATAAATTCAACAAACATTATCACGGTTAGTGTGTCGGTTGGTCTTTTCGTTTTACCGCGAAATAAAATTTTAGGCGAAAAATTCAATTAAATTAAAAGTATATTTTGAAACAGTTTTTAATTGATTGATTTCTGTGCTTCTCATACCGGTAATAATCAAATTAACTTCAACTTATGTTCTCATGGAAAAGACGGCTATTTTTTGAAATGGAACGTTTCAGGTCACAGTTTTTACAAGGAATATTTCATATACTGAGTCACAATCATAATAGTCGAGCGGATAAAGCACAAAAAAGGCTCAAAGTTCGGAATTTTTTCCCTAAAGACGGATCGGAATGCGGTTTTTTGCATTCGCTTCGGAAAATTATTTGTAAAAAATGTACCTACTTTGTTCCCATTACAAATCGGGAATTGCATCGCTGCAGTCAAAAATGCATGCCAAAAATGCATAAATGTAAAAACTCTGTAAATAAGAGTCAGAACTGGCTCAAATCGGGTACCCGGGGGTTTTTGAGGTCGCTGATCACGATTATAATGTTGAAATTGACCCCCCGGACACCTGGGGCTCAGGAACGCCGAGAAACCTCGTCTCCGTGGAATTCTCCAAGAAATCACGAGGGGAACGAAAAAAACATCGCGCCCGGGGGTTTTTCGGGCGGCTGAATTCAAATATGGCATCGGCGAGCACCCCCCGGACACCTGGTGCCCCCAAACCTCGACCTGGACATCATCCCCGAGAACTTTCTTGACAATATTGACAAAAACAGCCCGAAAATTATTGGAGGCGTGTTTTTTGAGGCGCGAAATCACGACTTCACGTCGAAAACGACATTCCCACCACCTGGTGCACCGCAACCTGCGCTTGAGCATCGTCTCTGAGGGTTTTCCAAACAAAATCGAAAAAGGTGAACCGAAAATCGTTATAAGGGGTTTTTTGAGCCGCTTAATCAGAATTTTGCGCAGGAAACGACTCCCTGAACACCTGGTGCGCTGTACCCTGGCCTCGAACGGCACAAAAACCCCTTATAACAATTTTCGGTCCACCTTTTTTTTATTTGGAAAACCCTCGGAGACGATGTTCAAGCGTAGGTTTCGGTGCACCAGGTGGTGGGAATGTCGTTTTCGACGTGAAATTGTGATTTCGCGTCTCAAAAAACACGCCTCCAATAATTTCCGGGCTGTTCTTGTCGATATTGTCAAGAAAGTTCTCGGGGATGACGTCCAGGTCGAGGTTAGGGAGCACCAGGTATCCGGGGGGTTTGCCAATGCCATATTTGAATTCAGCCACCCGAAAAAACCCCGGGCGCGGAGTTTTTTTCGTTCCCCTCGTGATTTCTTGGAGAGTCCCACGGAGACGAGGTTCATCGGCGCTCCGGAGTCCCAGGTGTCCGGGGGGTCAATTTCAACATCATAATCGTGATCAGCGACCTCGAAAACCCCCGGGTACCCAATTTGAGCCAGATCTGACTCTTATTTACAGAGGCCTCCCAAAAGATGCATTTTTGGCATGCATTTTTGACTGCAGCGATGCAATTCCCGATTTGTAATGGGAACAAAGTAGGTACGTTTTTTACAAATAATTTTCCGAAGCGAATGCAAAAAAACGCATTCCGATCCGTCTTTAGGGAAAAAATTCCGAACTTTTTTGCTTTATCCGCTCGACTATAAGAAAATATCAAGCTTCAAAACATTAATTTAAATCCTAGTTTTCAATTAAAGTTAATATCATTATATTAGCAGAAAAATAATCCAATTGAAATTAGGTAATTATATAAAAAGTTCAATCGGTTTTTCCATATAGTCAAGCATCCATCAAGATAAAGCTTGAGAAAAACCCCAAGTATCTTTCAAGCGGAAATCCACGCCATAAGAAAGTGCGCCCAGTTCAATATTGATAAAGGATACAGAAGACAAAGAATTATCATAATGTCAAGCAGCCATTAAAGCACTGAGCTCTTGTGTAATCAGTTCCAAAATGGTGTGGGAATGCCTAGACCAACTCAATGAACTAGGCGAGAACAATACCTTACTATGGATTCCAGGACAGACTGGAATAATAGAAGGAAATGAAATAGCAGATGAACTAGCAAAGAGGGGGACTGAAATACCTTTCTGGGAACCTGAACCCTTTTGCGGAATCAGTCCCAATGTAATATTGGAAGAAATAGGTAAAGCCGAGAACAAGAGAAGATCTGACCATTGGAAAGATCTAGTAGGGCTTATACAATCAAAGACTCTTCTGGGAGGAAAACTTAACGAGCTGGAGATTGCTGCTAAATAAAGAAATGAGAGAGTATTTTTTGAAAAATATCAAATTGAGAACCACCAAATTGCAAAACTGATTATCAAATTAATCAATAACTTTTTGTGACTACGCTATTTCATTCTAGAAATATTTATTGAGTTTTGGTGTTAAAAAACGCCGTATTGTAAATTGATTTCCGAAGACTACATAAAAATTGGTCAAGGCGTATTGCCTGTTAAGATTAGGTCGCGGTAGGTTAACTTTTGTCTTCGGTGTGGTCCTCCATCCTCTAATCAAGCAACACTATTATCAAATTAGTTCGATAAAATCAAAACACTGCTATTTTAGAATTCCTCTAATCATTGTTCCGTCGTGACTATGCGAATTGTTCGTAATAACTATTGCGCTAATAATACTTTCTAAGCAGTGAAATAATATTTAGGTGAATTTCCAATTTTGGCTATAGAAAATGTGCTTGAAAACTTATAATTCTGATTAATCATTCAAATCTCTTTAGTATGCCTTAAGCCCAACTATGCGATATCACGAAAGTATTAGAAAATCTGCTTATTTTTATACAATAAGAAAAATAAACACGTCAATACAGAATAAACATTGTATTTATTACATCGTTGAGTAGAACTACTATTAGAAAATTGTTAAAAAAAGTTATTTATCCAATATTATCATAGTAATCGATATAGAAGAAGAAGAAGAAGAAGAAGAAGAAACAGAGTCGGAATTTTTGGATTTATATGAAAAAAAAAAGAATTAAGTATATTTAATGATAGACGAATTATTTCTTATCAGTATAAATCACAAATTGAATTGAATATTTAATCAAATTAGAGCAGAAACAATTCATTGTTATAATTGCTGGATGAACAATGGTGATGTCTTGAGAGATACAAAATGAGAGACCATTTCAACTTAAACTCTTTTGTTTGTGGTCTCCAGGAGAGTACATGAATGACAGGCATTTTTTTGTTGTTATTTTTCATGGTTATAAAGCTAGTTTGGCCGCCAATGTTATAGTATCATCACATCACATCAGCATTCGACCAAAGAACACTAATGTGATATGTTTCCATAAAAAAAATAATATTTTTTCACTGAAAGAATTTTTTGGACAAACATATTCATTTTTCGTCCTTATTTAACGGTACTCGATTAAAAGGTCCTTGCGGCAAAATGCGATTATTATAAAAAATTATTTCTTAAAATTCAATGTAGTTTAGACGTGTTGATTTATTTTTGATCCACAATTTTTTGGAAAAAGATTAACCAAAAAAGTTGAAATTTAATTGGAAGTTGTTAAAACAATTTGGCAATTTGAAACATCTTATTTAAGTCTGTAAAAATCGTGACGCAACAAGTGTTTATAAAATCGAGAACATACAGTAATTAAAATGTTCCTTCCTCGTTGGTGTGTACGAAGAGTGCTTCAAGGACCTTATGAGAAAGAGAATAAAAAGTATAAAATGAGAAGACAAGTGGTGCACTCTGAGCCGGTTAATTTATAATGTAAAGTAAATTTATAGGTCACTTAGAGCTTGAAACTGAGATAGGTTGTGAAAAACGTGTTCAGCGGTGGTTTTTTACGGTCCCCGTCGGCCGCAAACAGTATCGTCCTTAAAACTGAAAGCTAGGGACATCATGGTATGGGTAGAACATAATTACCTACATGTTAAGTTAAGATACACGGTTTCAGTAATTAACAAGGGGATTTATTAAGGATTGGCCACATGTTCACCAACACAAACACAGCCTACCGTTACAAATACGAACACCTAGCTTAACGGGCTACCCAGTCACGAAAAGCCACAATACCAATCTGTTTTTACTTTTTTAAATAAACACATTATCAGGGACGGATCACTACTTTTTAATACAGAACTTCAACACAAACATTTTAATTTGCTTGGTATTTTTTTATTTATAAATTTCCTTCAAATTCGATTCATTTATGATCACATGGGAAGTTTATGCACTTTATTCAGTCAACTGTCATTTAAAATTTGTAATTTTGCTTTGAATAATGCCTAGAACTTAACTTAGTGCGGATAGAGATGTTTGTATCTAAAAGATCTATTGTGCCCGCTTACTTCTATTCCTTCAGTTCCTGAAGGAAGTCTCAGAGAATAGAAGCTCCTTTAGTCCTATTTCCCGGAGGAAATTTAGGCTAGCTCTGCAGGCTTTAACTAACTGTAAAGTCCCTCTTCTATCCAGTAATCTCCTGTGCTCTAGGATTCTGAATTTCTGAGCAATTTGTGGATAGAGGTTTCTTCTTCCATTCCACAGAATTCTGGTGTCCATTCAGGCAACAATGTCCTGTTAAAACTCTTCAGTGCATTTTTACTTTGACTTATGCATTCATTTGATCTCAATAGACTGTAGTCGTTGTATCCCATTCCTTCTTGTTGCTTAATTCCGTAACGAATTTCTTCGAAAAGTTGGATGTCTGAATTCCAAGAAGTGAGCAGGAGGTTTCTTTAATGACTCCCTCTTCACTTAGTCTGTATTTTGGTCTTTCCATCACCATATATAGTGGTGGGAGATTGAGAATCACTTCCACGGCTGCCGTTGAGCATGTTTCCATTGCTCCTATTATGCATATACAGGCTAATATTTGAAAGGTTTTCTCTCGTCGTCAATAGACTAGCTCTACCACTTCACGCAATGGTTTCATAAGTAATAATTGGTCTCACTATGGCAGTGAGGATAGTAGGGTAAGCTACAAAGAAACTTGAATTCCCATACAGACACTCCAAGAACTTATACAGCTTTCACCCCGCCAACTTTTGATAGAGGTAAATTGGGTTTGACGAACTATAAATTACGATACACTTACTCACGGTATGCTGATTTCTACTCCAAATTGCGTCCGAGCCGCGCATTTTCGTCACACGGGAACCAGAAATTTACACCCACCTCTCACCAGTCCTTCGACTTATTGTGTTTTCATGCAATACAAGGTGTTGTTAGTTTTAATTTCAATTTTACCTGAGTTGATTCGTTTATTTGGAATTTTATTACCCACTAATTTACTGTTATTAGTGTTATTTAATACTGTTTGATAATATAAGCATATTTTTGTTTTGTAACGATTAAGGGAAATTAATAGGAAAATCAGTTTTCAAAACTGCCTGAAAAAACTGGACAAGTATATGTCAAAATTTACAAATTTCAAAAAATGATTGCAAATATAAGCTTTGTCTACTCCTATACTATAAGTTATTAATTAAATGCCAATTTTCAGTTTCATAATGATACTCATTATAACACTGGTTTTCATCATGAAACTGAAAAATTGACCAATAAAAATCTATAACCAAGTAGGCAGACCCAATATTTTCTGTAGAACGTCGAGAAAAGACCAAAATAAATGTCGAGCACCATACCAAAAATACTTAATGACCAAGGTAAATACATATTAATACTTATTAATTTTTGTTTACAATATTATAGTTTATTACTAATTTTGTATAACAGTAACATACCTATATAAGTTTTATATTAGTTTAATAATGTGGTCCTGTAGCACAGTGAGCAAAGGCGCCGCATAATGTTGTTTTCAATCTGTACATGCCGGGTTCGAGACCCGGTTTGTGCATTTTTTTTAATATTTTTTTTTTCAAATCAAATTTCTTTTTCGTAGAAAAAATAGTGTATGCAAGTTTCATGTAATGGTTATTAATACACTCGCATTAACTATACGAAACGAGCCAAAGGCGAGTTTCGTATCCCAGTGACACCTTTGTTAAGGATGAAATATAAAATATAATATAATAGTGTTTCTTAATTTTGCCCACCGATAAATATTTAGGTTTCAAATCTTTTCAAAATGTGAAAAATATATATTACCTTCATATTTCTACACGTTTCGTACATTGTTAACTCCCAGCATCATTGTACTTACCAAAAAAAGATAACTAAGTTACTGATAATAAAGTTATATTCCATATTATATCTGAAAAACCATGTCGCATTTAAATAGTCATTTATAAAGTGGAAATTTGCATGAAAATTAAACACAAACAGATATTTAGCATTGTACATCACTGATTGAGATTCCCACATGACGTCACACGCTGTCGGCTACATGCGCAAGAACATATCGTGCTATAAATCACATTTAGTATTATCAATTTTAATCAGTTTCGATGACCATATAAAAATGTATAATTTGAAAAAATCCGACCCTGTATATAGTCTCATCTGTATCCTATCAGCGTTTATTTATTTGTAGAATACTACTTATGTATCGTTATATGTAAATGTAAACTACCCACCCGGTTTTCTAGTTATCACTTCTTCACTTCTTCAGCCAACTTGATTAATTATGATACCGACTTTCCTGTACTGGGTACCAACTTTACAAGACCACTAGCTACCTTTATCCACGACGTGATTGTCACACCAATTTTATTTATGATGCAGCAACTGTTCTATCGCCTGGTGGGTATATACTTGGCCGGTGCCTCAAACTTAACAATTCCGGTCCAAAGCTGTTAGCCGGAATATAAATAAAAAATAACTTACACCTAATACGATTTACATAATTGAATGGTCAATAAAGCAATGTTTATATTTTTAACAGTGCATGGTCTACTGGAAGGCTTAGAGAATGATCGCCACTGGATATAAATGGCTGACTATAATTTATTATTTATTTTATAATGAAAGATGTTTTCAAAGAAAAATTCAACTCATCAATCGTTTAGTCTGTTTACTTAGAAGCTGGGTGATAAAATGTAAATCTTTAAGGAGAATGATCAGCCAGTGGCGCCAAATAGACGTTGCTTCCTCTCGGAACGTTAATATAAATTGTACAGTTTATACAGGACTACACTGGACGCCAAAACGCGGCGATGACGCAGTCGCGGAACGTCTTGTGAAGTATTTGAATAGCATAGAACAGTCGTACATACGGACGTCCAATGTCTATTTGGCGCTAGTGCTTAGTCAGCCATGTCGTTTACTCAAATACGTCTCAAAATAATAATCCACTTTATATCAAAAGTAACTAACGAGGCGGCGCTATACGCCAATATCCAGCAGCACATGTCGTTCATCTCTACAAGGCCTAAAACTGTAGATTTCTATGGATTGTGCTATTTTGTACAAGGTAGAACAACTGAAATACGGAATTTCACCCTGTTTTATGGTTCATTCCACTGCAAGTATTTTTATCTTCCTCATAAATCGGTATTTAAATTCTTCACTATAGTCAAAAGCACTCTTATGGTGCGGGTTCAAGGTCACTAACCATATGTATCAAATCAGAAGACACAGAGGTTACCAAAATGTGAGATATATATATATAGGCCGGCACTCCTGTTGTCGGAGTATAGGCCTCTCATTTTGAGCTCTTTTGATCCTTTTTGTACGGTGGATCAGTCCGTGTATTATCTTCTGCTTACTACAGCATGCGGTGTGAGTTCACCATCTTTGTAATCATCTTCCATTCCTTCCTATCCTCTGTTTTTCTACCCCAGTCACGGATTCCCATTTTCTTTAGGTCATCAATCACTTGATCTTCCCATCTGAGTTTGGGACGTCCCCTGGGTCTCTGGATTGCAGGCTTCCAGTCAGCGATTTTCCTTATTGGATTGTCCTTATTCCTTCTTCGAAGATGCCCATACCATCTTAGTCGTTGTGCCTTTATATGTCTGACTATATCTTCACCATTCATGTATTGATCTATTTCGTAGTTATATAGCCTTCTGTACCCTTCATTCGGAATATGTTTTGGGCCTATTATCCTCCTCATGATTTTCCTCTCTAGCACTCTGAGATTTCCTTCGTCTTTATCAGTTAGTCTCATATTTTCTCCGGCATATGTTATTACTGGTCGAATTGCGGCTTTATAAATTTTGATCTTGGTTTTTCTACTGATGGATTTGTCTCTTAGTAGTGTCTGATACTTCCAATATACTTTGTTTCAGGCGATTATTCTTGCGTTGATCTCTGCACTTCTGTTGTTCTTCTCATCAATTATTATTCCAAGGTATCTAAATTGACTTACTCTTTCAAAAGTGTAATCTCCCATATTTATAGTGGCTGCGTTGTCCGTCTTCCTCGAGATTTGCATATATTTTGTCTTCTCTTGGTTGATTACCAGCCCTCTCTTTGCTGCCTCTTTTGTTAAGTTATTGAATGTATTCACTAGGTTTTCTTTGTCTCTGGTAACTAAAGCTACGTCATCGGCATATCCTATTATTTGTGTGGAGCTGTGGCTGATCATTCCTTTTATGCCTATTGCTTTAATCACCCCATTTATTGTTATGTTAAAAAGGGTTGTAGACAAACTATCTCCTTGTCTTACACCTACTTCAATGTTAATATCTCCTGTATTCCCGTCTCTGGTTATCACCTTTGCAATCGCATCCTTCATTGTCATTTTCACTAGTCTTATTAGTTTTTCTGAAATTCCTATGTTCCTCATATCAGATATTAGCCACTCTCTGTTGACTGAGTCAAACGCTTGCTGAAAGTCAATGAATAGTATATGTAGTTCTATGTCATGTTCATAGCACTTTTCGATTGCTTGTGTTAGTAAATGTATGGCATCTACCGTTGATCTTCCTTTTCTAAATCCCTGTTGATATTGACCTAATTTGGGTTCAGCCTGTTTATTTATTTCTATTTTTATTAGATTGGTCAATATCTTATAAGTAGTGTTAAGCAGCATTATACTCCTGTAATTCTTGCATTTGGTTGGGTCTCCTTTTTTGAAGATCGGCACTATATGTCCAATGCTCCACTCTTTTGGCATGCGTTCTTCTGTCCATATATTCATTATCAGGTCATATATTCTGTGCAGCAAGGCGTCTCCTCCGTGTTGGATTAGTTCGTTATTTATATCATCTGGGCCTGCCACCTTGTTAGGTTTAAGTTGTTTCACAACATCTATATATTCCTCGAAAGAGGGTCGGTACTGCTGTTCAGTTTCTCTCTCCGTTACTAAATCCTTATAATTTTCATCCATTGTATGATTGTTTTGGTATAAAGTTTGGAAATATGTTTCCCACTCTTTTTTATTTATTTTCACTGTTGCAGTTGCGTTTCTGCTACTGTGTTGCTTTCTCACATACTCGAAGAGTTTTCTATTATCCTTATTATTATTTTCTATTTTTTCCATTTGTTCGGCAACCCAGTTTGATTTTTTACTTCTGTAGAGTTTTTTTGCTTTTTGCTTTATCTTTCTTTATTCGTCCAGTACTTCATCTTTCCCTGTTTCCAACCATTTACTTCTCGCTTGTTTTTTCCGTACGCTTGCTAGTTTACATTCTTCGTCAAACCATTCTTTGGATACTATGTTTTGTTGTAATCCAATTTCTTCCGCTGCGGAGTTTATAATGCTGTTTTTTATAATCTTCCATTCACTGTCTATTTCTTCTTTTTTATTATGAGTTCGTATTTTGTTTGTTAAGGTTTCCGCATATTTGTTTTCACCTTCCTCTTTTCTCAGCTTTTTTAAGTTCCACTTTCTTCTGTTGTGTTTCCGAGGTTTGTTTCTTGATATTTTTATGTTCATTTTCGCTATTAGTAAAATGTGGTCTGTATCCGCGTTTGCACCTCGGTATGACCTCGTGTCTTTAACCATTTTCATCCATTTCTTTGATATTAAAATATGATCAATTTGGTTGCCTTTTCTCTTTCCTGGATATAGCCATGTTCTCTTGTGCTCTTTTTTATGTTTAAATTTTGTACTGATTATGAATGTATTTGTCTCCGCAGCTAGATTACAAATATACACGGAGAATATAATGATGGTTGATGTTTCCTGCACACTGGTTGACGAATAATAATAATCGTTCAAGTGCGATATGGACAATCCACACGAGTCGAGCAGCATATTTTTTTCTACGGCCCACTTAAGAAAAAATCTAGAAAATAAAAATTTCTGTAAACTGTAATATAACTTCAAATTAAAAATTTAACAATTCAATTTTATGTTTCCACTAATTTTGTGGTAAACGTACAGTTCTTGAATGTCCAATTTGTATAATGCTACGGTTTCCTTTTTTAAATATACGATGCTGTTATAAGTAGATGTTGCCAGTCGGACTCCCTCATGAAGGGTACCGTACCATTATCTATAATAATGAATATTCTGCTAAATATTTCAAACGTCTATCTGTTGTTATTATTATCAAGCAGAATAATGATTTAAAAATAAAAGTAACAATTGAAAAAAAAACTTTTTCACGGGAATCGAACCTGGGTCTACGGCGTGAGAGTCTGGATTGCTTACTACTCGACCACCGAGAAATTGTTTATCTATAACTTCAGATGTACCTATTACATAATTTTATAAAATCTGAGGTCCCCTTAAAAACCCATTTTATTCTGTTTTAAGTATTTGTTGTTAATTTGTACGGATTATTTCTTTTAAGTTTATCTTTGTAAATGAATATTCTTGATCCAGTGCGCTTCTATGAGAAACTTTTTTTGACAAGTTATTTCGACGTTTCTTTTAAATTGAAAAAAGATGAGTGACGGATACTAAACTCGAATGCTGATTGGTGGATTTCATATACGTTCTAGGATGTATATGAAATCATATCCGTTTAGTTAACTGATATGGCCTACATTTCCATTTTGTAAACTGTGCAGAATAGTAGTTTGTGCAACTAGTGTGGATATGGACAATCCACACGAGTCGAACAGTATATTTTTTCTACGATCCATTCAAGAAAAAATCTAGAAAATAAACATTTGAATAAACTGTAAAATAAATATAACTTGAAATTAAAAATGTTCAACAATTTTATTCATAATCGTACCAATTCAATTTTATGTCTTCACTAATTTTTTTGAGGTAAACGTACAGTTCTTGAATGTCCAATTTGTATAATGCTACGGAAATTTTTTATGTTAATATTTCATAATTTATGGCTCTTTATTTTACAATCCAATTGTTATTATCATCACTATGATCATATAAATATCACACAACTCGAAAAGATTAAAGAAAATCTCAGTAATATATTTCTTATAGCAAGGTTTATTAAAAAAATATTATACTACGATCAACTAACCGTACTACTTTCTGCTCTCAAACCACAAAAGTTATTAGCCCAACAGTCATCGAATGTCCTCAAACTAATCATCTCATCCAAGCCGAAATACTGAAGGTAATTGATATAGAGGAAAAAACCTAAATTCCATTGCCATTAACGAAGGACTTGAAATATCTCGAGGCAATGATGACTTTAAAAAGGGAAATTGATATAGTGAAATGCAGTCTTATCATGCGGGTCATACGATTCAACAAAGACATACTTACAGTTTTTGTTATCATTTATTGCCTTTAATAATAACTTTCACCTAAAATCCTTAAGATGAATAAGACAGACTTATGCAATTTTGACGGGAGAAAACACGATATGTATTTAGTTTTCAGCGATTCTAAAAAGTCTTTCACCAACGAAGTTTTTATTTAAATGTCAGTTATGTGACTTTGACAATTCAAAGTGACAATATGAGTAATAAGAAGCAATTTTCCGGTATTTTGCATCCTCAAGCAAAAAAAATGGTAAGATTATTTCGAGAATCATTCATTCTCGAAATAATCTGTCAATACGGACGAATACCAAACTTCGTCCTCGTGCGATATGGCCATCATATCCACACTAGTTGCACAAACTACTATTTCTATCAAAATATGCCCTTTTACATTTAAAAACAAGCTGCCAAATGTCAAATCAATTATCCATCCATTTTAAAGTTATCGAATTAAAACATTCAAGTTTTCAAAATTTCAACACCCTGTATTTCGAAAAGTAAATGTGCTAGACCCCTTAATCGCGCAAAAAAAATTATGGAAATAATAGTAAAAATTTATCCGAACAAATTCAAGTAGATCACCAGCACTGCAAATACCAGCTTTGCATAGAATTTTAATATAGCATCGGTGGATCAGTGGTAAAATGCTCGCATTCCACGTGGGTGGCCCGGGTTCGAATCCCGGCCGGAGCATATGAATCGCTGCTTCGTAAACGAGAGAGAGACTAAGGAGGCACAAGCACGCAAGCAAGGCACATAACGAAGGAACGTAACATAACGTAGCGTAACGTAACGCGTAACGGTCAGATCTTTTGCGTCGCGACCCCTGGTCGCTCAAACATAGCCTGACGTAAAGAACTAAAGTTCCAAAAAGTATAACTTTCTCAAATCCTACAACGTTTTGATCTAGTTTTACTTTCATTGCCTTTCTGATAATTTTGAGAGTTACCGTGAACACCGCAAAACATTTTGTCTAGAAATCGCTCTCACTGGCATGTTTATAAACATTTTTATTCGAAAAAATAATTAAGTGTTCTTCAAATGTTACATAATGATTTGCAAAAAAAGTTAGTAGAGTATCTTCAATAGTCTCTTCAAGAAAGTGCTATATTAGCACTTAACAATTTAAAAGGAAAAAAGGGAAAAGAAAAAAAGGCAAACAGAGATTGTAATAATCTTATTAAATCTCGCCGCTAGTACTTCATTAGAAATCTATATCCAGATATTGCGCTCATCTTGTTTGTTTGCAAATTCTTTATCTCATCTCTTTTGAAAATTTCCAGCATGCCTCTTATTACGCTGCACGTTTAGTAACAACATTGTTAAAATTGGATGTCAATTTAAACCTATCGAGTATTTTATATCGCCTACGTCTTACAAATAATGTACTTTCATGAGTATAACAAATGGTCGAGATAAAATCATGACAGTGCTTTTATTTTATAGATTATAAAACACCTTCATTCCTTGTTCATTTCGAATATCAAGGCTTATTACCGCTGAAATATATTTTCGAAAAACCTCAACCGAACAAATTAATATCCAAATTGCTACACTGATAAAAATGGTTGCCAGCTATGGAAAAATATATTTAGGAAATTAAAAAGTACATAAAGGAGGTATCCAAATTAACCATTCGTAAAGATACTATAATCATTTTTGTCCCAAAACACATACAATCTATTTTACTATCGTTCTTACACTACCGACACTGAATTCATTACTATTCGGTGCTACCGACCAATATCTGCAAATTGAACCAGTAAAAAAGTCGACCATAGGCATAAAGCCTGAATATTTATAATTTTTAATAATAATTTAAGGATTTATCAATGTTTTTTGTTTATTTTAAATATTTCACAATAGAAATTCATTAAAATGACTAAAAATGAATTAAATATAATTGTTTTATCTAAATAAAAGATAAATGCTGAACCAAAATATTGTTATCAAAGATAAATTGATATTAAATTGTAAAAAATATAAATTGTGTCCATTTAACAAGATATTTTTTGGACATCCTGTATTAAAGATCGTTCGTTACTCATAGCAGATTCTCTATGATGTTGATATTTTCGAAAAAGCGACCCAAAAAATTTTAATTTACGATTATATATTTTGCAATATTTACTTTTATTTTTCGGCACCTGCTTCAGGCACATCTTGATTCCCAAGACCTGAGTCTGAAGCCGAAGTATTACTAAACGTTTCTGTGGATAATAAATTTAAGTGAGACGGCATTATTGTATAAAAATTTTTTTACTTTGATTTATTACTATTCTGATTGGACAGATTTCAACACATAAATCAATATTGATAGCCGACCATCCACAATATTTTTATCTTATATTTTCCACGGGTAGTGACTAATGAAGCCATTTTGTATTTAATAGAGAAAAACAAACAATGTAATTTATTGTTAGATACCTCTTGCTACGTCTAAATGCTTTTCTTTGTCGGTATAACTGCGTGTGGATCTTGAAGTTGTTAGAAATATAGCAACAAACAATTATTGTGCCAACTATAGTAACATTCTGCACGGTATAACTCATTTATGAAATAAAAAATAATTTATTTAACATATTTACATACTATGCACCTACATTGAAATAACTTGAAAAGTGTGATTGTCGGCATAAGTTTAAATAAACACAATTCTTGGTTACGTATTTTACACCGCTATACCACATTTTGTGATTTGTTCTGGTCAGTAACGGACTGAATACTGGAAAATGGCACTGAAATTCAAAAAAAGTATACTGAGATTCAGGCATATGTCGATACAACAAAATGTCAGCAAGGAAGGCGAACGCGTGCTTAAGCATTTGTAATTGAATTTGGATTGTCTTTACCTACAGAGGACAACTAAGTTTCGGAACTAAAACTCCCATACAATTGGAGAATCAACCAACAATCACTAGGTGCTGAGGACCATAAAATCGTGCAGCATTTTGTGTGTCCTCTTTTTGAAACTCCAGCTCCATTCCGAACATAAATCGAATGGCGGTCCGCGTGGAAGTAGTGAGTGCTGCTATGGTGCGGGCAGCTGACGTCAAGCCAGCTAAGTACCGTTTTGGCTGTGCGTTGAATAATTTAAACTTTAATGGCTATTTTTGAAGCAATTGTCATTATTTTCCAAAAATCCTTTAACAGACTGTTTTTGGTACGCGACTATGTACACGTAATGTAACAAACAAGCTGGTATTCGTTTGAAACTCCCAAAAAAACTTATTTTCCCAGAAATTGAAAGAATTGAATTGTGTATGGTAAAAATATTAACATCCTGTAACTTATTAAGTAAGTATAATTGTTCTGAGGAAAATTGACTCAAATCTGGAATTTGGTACATTGTTTATTGAAACTGTCACTGATGGGCTAGTACTACACTGAGTTATACAAAAAAATTCTTATAAAATGTTGTTAATACGAATGTCAATTTACTGGCGGTACTTCTTGTGGTGTACCACAATTACCCCTTTTAATATAATATTCACGGTTTTTCTGATGATTAATTGCTATCACGCTCAAATTAATCAAAATTTTTATATAAATCGTTTGTAGACAAATTCTCTCAATAACTTGTTAATAAATCAGATATCTTGGAATTTCTATTCATCAGACAGTGTCGTGGGTATAATGGGCCTTTTCAGTAATTTTTTTTACAGGTTTAAATTAAAGTATTTTATGAAAAAATGTCCCCTAATTTTTTTATTTTCTATTGGAGCTCGATTTCTATCCTAAAAAAATTATCAAAAGTACGGAAACAAGCGCGCGGTTTGAACGTGACGTCACTCCTCCCTCTTTCGTGACGTCAAAGAGCCTACGACCTTAAAAACGTTATTTCCATAGGATTTGTAAAGTTTGCTTCCCTTGTTTTTGATTTTGACAGCTCATGTAACCTCGAAATTGATATTGATATTCTCTTTCATTTTGGATTTTTTGTTTTTGTTAACATAGACGAAACACAGACGAAACTCATGGTTCGAAAAAGCAAAAGCTCAAAAGAAGTTGATCGAAACGAGGAATATTTGCTTCTTCGTTAGATGTTTTGGCCTCGGCCGTAGCCGTAGCAGCAATTGGCCAGCCATTCTTACAAATACTGCCAACCTAATTCCAGACCTTATGACGTCACTTGCCCCAAGGTCAAACGCGTGTTCAAATTACCCTAATATTTGTTTAACTTTTTATTCAGCTTTGTGACAATTATATTCGAAACAAAGCTGCACAAAGTGAAAAATTATCAGTAAGCTTTCATATAAAATATTTGTTATGAGATCTAAGCATCTACTGAAAAGGCCCATTATTAGTAACTTGATTGAATCGTCGAAAATGGTGATGAGCTAAATTGGTCTTGGCTTAGCAGTATTGGTCTTGCTTTTTCGCAAGATCAAGACTAAATGAACAAGAACAAGACCAAGACCAGAACTACCCGAGTCATGGTCTTGGTCTTGCTTTGCTCATCACCAGTCGAAAAATTGGAAAAATTTCGAAATTTATGACTAATTTAACTTTAACCTTGAATAACTTTGGAAAGGGTGAGAATATCAAAAAATTACAAGAATCTTTTTTTGTAGAGCGCCAAATGACCTTCAAGAATATATTGTATTGCTCCCTACGTCGGTTATAAAATTCCAAAACATAAGACAATTTAAATGAAAAATAGAAACTGGAACTCCTTAATATAAATATGAAGTATTCTACTTTCGTCATATCCAACAATATTATATTTTCAGTATACTTACTGAAATATTTTCGAGTGATAGTAATTTAAATAAAAAGCAATTAAATATTAATTAACTAATTTATTTATTTTGAAAAATATCTACGCCCTTGACAAAACTTATAATTATTAGATATGAACAATATAAATTATCTAGAAACAATAAGATTTCTAGATAATGAAGGAGATAATATGAAATACCGCCTCCTCCGACGGTCACCAGGACTTATGACGTATAGATCTTTAAATAGATATTGTGGGAGTCTGCACTTCTTAGTAAAAATAAATTTCTTTGAAAGTAAAATTTATTTTTCGTTATCCCATACTTTTATTTCGATTTAACGGTGTTCAGATGACAATTGAACAGTTAATGTTAACAGCCTCCATCCGTTAAGATTTTTTTCAAAACTTTATTCTGCTTAACCAGTATTTGAACTTGTCGGTGTGGCCTCATTACTATGAAATAGTTGTCTCGTTATCTTCATTCTCTTTGAAACTGAATTTTCAATATACGACTCCACTGCCCAAAAGCTTTCTGAAAGTCCACAATTGTTGTTTAAAAAAGTTGTAGTTATATAAAACAATAAATTCAATATTTACTTGCACTTTCTACAATTTTAACGATAAAAATTTCATAATACACTACTGTCTTCTTAAAGAGTTACATAATGTTGATATAAAAATAGATCTAGGATGTTATTGTATCCGCGAAAAAATCAACAATGTTGTCAATTAAGTATATTGTTCTATTATTTATGGTTTCAGTATTTTTCTGTTTGAAAGTCTCTAAGCCAATTCAATGTTATGCAATAAAGAAACCACAATAATCCAATTTCCAATAAAGGCGAAGTGGGTATATAAATCGACGATTAGTCGAAAGTCGGTGAGGTCAGACAATATATTTTATTCTCTATTTCACTTTTTTGCTTTTTATGAATATGTGGCGCTTAACTGAAGTCTGTGTGAGAGGCCAATAGTGCGAGCTCTTGATATAAATATCATTTCAAGCATCTTGAATGCAAACTAGGTAAGGAAATAGCGTAAGCGAGTCACCGTTCAGTGCCCAGATCAGCATCCACGGCGGTATGGACCCAAACTCAGGACCGGCACAGAAATATATCGAACACAACAACAACCATCTGTAAATCTACTCACTAATCCATAAATCATCTAGGGCACTTTGTATCAAACACCTAACTCGGCTTAATGATAACTGATCTTTAGACTGTCATAATTTATGATAATATAATAAGTATAAATATCAGTTACAATTATTTACTATTGTACACTACACAACGGTTACTGCTCTGATCGACTGTTGGTATCTCTCGTACTAAATCCATTAGAGCTTTGTGCTTTCTGCTTTACTGATGAGTTACTGCTCTGAGCGACTGTTGGTATCTCTCGTACTAATTCCTTTAGAGCTTTGTGCTTAACTGATGGGTTAGTGCTCTGATCGACTGTTGGTGTCTCTCGTACTAAATCCTTTAGAGCTGTTCGCCTTACTGATGGGTTACTGCTGTGATCAAGTATTGGTATCTCTCGTACTAAATCCTTTAGATCAGTGTGCTTTACTGATGGGTTACTGTTGTGACCAAGTGTTGGTATCTCTTTTTGTCAAATACCAATAAATATATGAAGATGAAGTATATTTTGGAATATTTGAGAAATTTACATTTTAAACCCAACATGTAGAACTTTTTCAACTTTACCTAGTTTGCTTATAATTTTCCTTATGTTTATAAAATTATTTCTGCGCAGAAGAGTTAGTCTGTCTGACATCGTGAGATATATTTTCGCTCGAATGAGACCTGGGGACGAGACGGAAGCTTCTCGGCACAGACAAGACACTCTCGATATCTGTCATCACCTTCAGCTTGCCATATAATCATCGCAAAAAAGTATTTTGTTGGGAATCCTTGAGTATAAGCGCGAGTGCGGTCCTGCCCGTGACTTTTCCGCGTAACCATACGACATTAGCAGCCGCAAGGCAGGAGGCCGAGCCGGCGAGCCGACGTGGAGCCGATGATGGTGCAGCACATGCCCGATTGTTCACCGCTTTGTTACTCCCCCGCTTCTAAGATCCGTAACAGCGCATAGCGCACTGCGCACACTAGGTCACTACGTGCGCCCACTACTATGCTTTCATTTCAATTACCATTAGAAGCGATCGAGAAGTGCCTTGGAAGGCTTATGGCTTCGGCTTTGCGTTACTGATGCGTATTATAATTAACTCTTTACGCAATTATTTCGCTTGTATGGTAAACATTAGGCTCCACCTCTTTTATTACGAATTCTTCCAAGCGATGCGAAATGCTTTGGAATATGTTCACTGAAATTTCATCGGATTTTGATTGAGTAAAAGGTGGACGCGATCGGGTACCTATTATTATGAAGCAATTTAAAATATGCTCGCTTCCCACAATCGATTTAATAAGATTTAGAAAAAAATAACCAGTTACACATTCTGATATTATTGGACATCATTAAAGCCAATGATATATTTTAAAAATAAATATAATGCAAATTATTAAATACTATTTTTAAATCTTCTGTATACCTTCTAGTGGCTTATTCATTATTATTTTTGTTGATTTTTTGGGAAATCAAAACACGATAGTATTTTTTATTCTTGGTATCTATCATATTATCAGTTATGGGTATGTTTAGCTGTCAGAAGTGGATTTTCGAAAAGTGTGGCAGTGAACTTCTTGTCCCAAAAAATACATCAGGACAAATTTTGAGCACTTTTTATGTCGAAAAATTTTGAAGCAAGGGTTATGGAAATATTTTATATAAACTGGTTTTGCTAACTTCCTTATGGCTCGGAATGATGGACTCAAAATTCACTGGGATATGTAAAATTTTCCGATAAATCGATTGGTAAAAACTAGAACGTTCTATCATATTAGTCGAGTTATGAGCATCTTTAGTTTTGAAAAGTGGATTTTCGAAAATTCCATGACACCATTTGGGGCAGAAAAAATGATTTTATACAAAAACAGACTGTGGCAGTCGATTTCTCAGCCCTGAAAACCCCTCTAGTCGGATTTTGAGAAGTTTTCATATCGAAAACAGTTTTTTTGTCAAAAATTTTGAAGCCAGGGGTAGGTATGGAAATATTTTATATAAACTGGTTTTGCTAACTTCCTTATGGCTTGGAATAATGAACTCAAAATTCGCTGGGATAACAATTCGATATTTTGAAACGATAACCAAATATCGATACCATAAATGTCAACTCTTAAGAGATATGTAAACAAAGTCAAACTTGCTAAAAATGTAACTCTAAATATTAATAAAAAAATTTATATTGGACCAGAACTAAAACTACCGTTTGCCCTAAATGTCTATATTTTCAAATTACATGACTGTATTAATGTCATGTAAAGGAGGGTCAAGTTTCTATGGAAAGCAACAAAATATGAACTGGTTATAGTCCAGTGTTGCCGATGCAAAAATGAAAATTACCCGAACTTACTATTCAAATTATCAGAATTTGTCAAAATTACCAAAAGGACACATTGGTTATCTAAATAAAGTCTTCGACTCCAGTCAATATGGAAAATCCCCCAAAACAATAGCCATTTTATATATCCCTTCTACAAAATATTCGAAAAACTATTGGATCCAAATTAGTGAAATTGTCTAAAAATCGGATAATCATCCTCGCATTGACAACACTGATACAGAATGAATAAAAAGATGTATGTTGATGAAATCATTCGGTCATATTATTTCGATTATATTTAAAAATTACTAATGGACAATCGTTAACTTTTGCTCTTGATTGGCTGCTTGCGATGACCTTATTTTAGTTCGCATATTTTCCGGAGCTCATGTTTGGTTCTGACAACTGTATGTTGGCTAATATTTTTTTCGGGCGAAATGCGCCTATCTTCCTCTGTTTATTAGACCCAAACTTCGAACAGTTAAGTTTTACTGGTAAAACTTTCTCCTTTCTCAAACTTACCGCAGAAAAACATAGTTATATGTTATATCTTTATGAATAGTATAACTTAAACGATTATATATCTTTTCAATCAAAGATGGATTGAATCTTATTGAATTCTCATGTGACATGTTTGTACAAATTCCATAAACAGATGACAATTAGACGGTAGAAACGTATTCACTTAACACAAACGTACTCGTACATTATCCAAATACTTCCTTCCTTCTTTGTTTTCTCTTGCCCGATAACAATCAAACAAATTTAATTGAGTATATTTTGTTACACGAACATGTAATAACTCATGATTTTTGAGAATCTTATGTATTGGCATTTTAATTTGAAGTTTCTACTTAAGACTTTTGCTTTGACTAATAAATTTACCTTCGTCTAACGGGAATACCATTTACTTATAGTCATCTCTCTTTACGTATATGGCGGTTTAAAAGTGCACACCGCTATTCTGCATAGTATACTGTAACTACGAATATAGAATGTTCAAAAAGTACTTAATATTTAGATTTAGTTTATTAAATCAAAATTAAGTGGAAATATTTATAAACAGAGATCGAAGCAGGACTACTCAAAGGAATACGGCTTATTCCTCGATTGCTGAAATAATAACCCAAAACTAGAGCTTCACTGGAGACGAGATAAAGCGAGATTTTCAAAAATTTAGCCAGAAGATCTCGTTTTGTATAGAATCACGTTTCAGTCTCAGTCTTGCCTTCTAAGATCATTCGGTTCAAAATAATAAAGATAAATTGATTGATATGAAAATAGTTAATTATGAATTTACTTTTAATTTGCTTCAATTCATTTTGGTCCCTAAAAATCGATACGAGACTTGAGGGGAGGCGAGACGAGATAAATCTCGCTCTAGTGTGAAGTATCAGCCGAAAAAATAAACTTCTATATATTGAATTGATTACACTCGTGTTGTCAATTGAAATATGTTATTTTTATCACCACATTTGACATTAGTAACGGTAACTTCCTCCTTCCATCACTCAGTAGAATGTTTTGCGTATTTTCCATATATTATAAAAACAATTCAAACGTTATTTATGTTTAATCGATAAAAAAATTATCAACTGTCTGATGCTAGCAATTGTTTTATTAAGAAATAAGAAATACTATAATTAAAATAATTGACATTTAAACATAAATTCCTAGTAAATAGTTTATCTCTTAAAGGTCGTATTATAATAGCGTGCAATCTTCCAAATAATTATTTTTTACGATATAGCTAATAAGCATTTGCTTTAAGTTAATATCACCTTTTGTAATTGAAACCTAGTGAAGTAATCAACAATCGAAACTAAATAGATAGACATAATATCGAATCTTATAAACAACAATTCTACTTCTTATGATTGCTTCGTTCGAAAGTTCTTAGCTTTCTGTCAGTGTCCACGACTCAATACCAATAAAAAGAACCAAGACGTGTAATTAACTGAAAAAAAACAGTCAATAAAAGTATTTATCATTTTTTCTCTTTCGAGGGACCCAAATCTGTTACTGTCCTCTCATTTCTTCAGCAAGAGTAGAATGTCCTGGATTTCTTGTTTAAATGCTGCTTCAATTCAATTGTTACCTTACCAGATTAAATATAACCAATCTGGGAGTAATCTAGGAGTAATCCTAGATAAACAACTCACCTGGAACGCCCACTTAGAAAGAGAGAGAGAAAGTTACTAACAAAGCCAGATTATCCCTCTGAAATCTCAAAAGGGTATGTGGAAAATCTTGGGGTGTGTGTGTGAGAGATGGTCTCGGACGGTGTCCATTAACCACAGGGAGTATAGAAAGTTTAGATATTAATCTGAAGGAAAAGTCTATATTTCCAGTTTAGCATCATTAACAAAACGTATAAGTAGGTCGAAAATAGCCTTTTCGTTTTTTTGCCAGATGTGACCATAAATTAACAGGCATGGGAAAGTTGTAGGCTATGAGAGAATTATAAAGTTCTGTTCTTTCTGTCAGTCGATCCTCACATGACAAAAAAATATGGTTGAGATCAGCTATTGATATATTATCGCAAGTACAAAAAGGTGTGTTGAAAATACCTATTTTGTGTAGAAAACGAAAACGTCCATGATTCACTTTTAAACGTGTGAGAATTCCCTGATGTCTTTTGCTATAATCTAAATTTAAGAGGTCACTTTTACTGGGGAGTTGCGGATATAAATGGAAATACTGATTGCTGTTTGTTTTTGCAATATTTTGATAATAGTTTTTCCAACGTGTGTGGGCTAATTCTTTGTGGCTATTTATTAAGTCCGAAAATGATTGGGTTTTAGTTAACTTAGATATTCTACATGCCGCTTTTGCTTCGTAGTCCACTCTTTCATTTCCATCTATCCCGCAATGTCCTTTCACCCAGATAAGATGAATTTTCTTGGGGTATGAACCCCAAACAGATTTACTGGATTTACCAAATTATGGGCAAGCCAATGGTCACTTATGGCTCAGCAGTCTGGTGGACCAAAGGTCTGCAAAACACAGTCAGAGCAAAGCTGCAAGGCTTGCAGCGAACAGCATGCCTGGCCATTACTGGAGCAATGTATTCCACACCAACGGAGACTATGGAAGCCCTCCTGCAACTAACTCCTCTCCACATTCACTTGGAGAAGTAAGCCAGGAGAGCGGCTCATGGAATGCTATCAGTGGAGAGGCAAATAAATTGAGATACTCTGAGAGATCACTCAGATTGATGAGGGGAATACAAAAAATAGGCAGATCCTGGAATGGAGTAGAACAAACCTACGCATTCTGACGGGACTGCTTACAGGACATTGTCGACTAAATTATCACCTAAAGAAGATGAGTCTGGTTCAGACCTCGGACTGTCGTTTCTGTAATTTGGAGGACGAAACTGCGGAGCACATACTATGCTTATGCCCAGTCTTGGGCAGGGTAAGGTATAATATATTCGGCTTTAGTACCTTAGAGCCGAACGACTTCAAAAAAGTATCACCAAATACAACCATGGACTTCGTCAGAAGCACAGGCTTGTGGGGTGAATTGTAATCCCTAGGGGTGAGCCACAATAGACCTATCGAAGGTCGCAGTGGAGGTGGCGAGAAGGCCCCACTCACATAGAACCTAACCTAACCTACCTTACCAGATAACCGATGTGAGACCGAGCCGGGCCATAAAGTTTGTTTTGCAATACAACTATGTCGAATTAGGGCCCTTCAAAACTTTAATAGCCCCTTACACGATTTTAACTAAAATCATATTAATATTTTTTTCCAAAAATCCCGTTATTTTGTATAAGAACTAAACATTGGTTGTAGTTGTGCATCAGATTACGGTAAAATACATTAAGTGCTTATAAAAATTGCATAAATCCAAAATATTTATTACTTTCCTGAATGTGCACCACGACCTCTTACCATTTGACCTTTTAACTTTCTTAGACTATTAACTTAGATAAACGCTTTGTTTCTCTGAATTCCAATGTATACTTATATTTACAATATACCAAACACAATCCTCTAGCGACATGATATATCGTGGCATTTCTTCAGTTAGAATTGTGATATTTAATTCAGACTTCCAACGTATGCTGTCGGATAAAACAAGACAGTATATATTAATGTTGGGTACATATTAATTGATTAAAT
Source organism: Galerucella calmariensis (assembly GCA_910591675.1). Lineage (NCBI taxonomy): Eukaryota > Metazoa > Arthropoda > Insecta > Coleoptera > Chrysomelidae > Galerucella > Galerucella calmariensis. Next base: position 351,575 of record CAJUYG010000005.1, on the reverse strand, counting down.
TTAAGATCGCATTCAAATTGCTTGGTTTACCATTTTAATTGAACCTCTCAGGAAAATGTTTTTGCTATAGAACTTTTTATCTTACCAAAATTAAATTTATAAGTATAATAACTACCTGACACTAGCTAAGTTAAAAGGTTTTATTAATTGTAACATATATTTTGCATGCTGCGTAAGCAAAAGCTAAGCGGCATTGAAAGCACTTAGCCCTCACCGTGTAACGTCGAAATTGGTTATAGACTGCCTAGAAAAAGACTCTTCTCAATAGGAGAACTCAATAAAGTATTGCTGGTCTGGATCCCTGGCCACTCTGGCATGGAAGGAAACGAGAAGGCAGACTAGACTCTCTTGCCAGGGCGCCGCACGTGTTTCTATCGGACCAAAACCTACAATTGGCATCGCAATATGTTTTGCCAAACAAACACTAAATACCTGAACAGCAAGAAGAGCTTTAGACTTCTGGCATAATTTATCATGATTGGTTCATTCAAAGGCTTTTATACATCATCATATTATTATGCTAAAACTTGGACTGTCGGAAGATCCGACTTCCCGTCTTTGTCTGGAAAATGATGAAACAGCAGAGCATATTATTTCTGGCTGACCCGCCGCGGCTGCTGCACGTGTTTCTATAGGACCAGAACATGAGCTCGTTTACTAAAATTTTTAAATAATTTTTAACTGTCGTAAAACAAAGTACTAAGGATAAAAATATGAATCTGAAAATTTCATGTCAATAAAATATGTCGTTCTCCTAATACAACCAATTAAACAAGCATACCGTAGCGGGGCGAAGACTATGACTGTGATGTCACCGCATATGAAAGTTAATGTGCACGAACATTACGCTTCTGACTGTAACGTGCCTCGCGTAGAATTTATTTATTTTGAATTACTTACAAAATGTTTGTGCTAATAAAATAAAATGTGTGGACCTAATTTTGAAAAAAAAAACAGACTTATTAAATCTTCCAGAAGTGGAGTTGCTAATGATTATGAAGTTTTTTTGTTAAAAAACACGAGTTTATTAAATTATAATTTCATACTATGGCTGTTTTTCGGCCAAAATGATTAAAAATGTCAATATTTTCATAAATACATGCTCTCTCAAATGATATACAGGGTGATTCCAGATGTTTTATTTTATTCCTGGTCTGGTGGACAAAGTTACGGAGTTAACGCTACAGGCTACTCAATAAAAAATTGCAATTTTTTCAACTGCAGACTGCCCAATTGAAGGAGCTTCTCCAAAAGCTATTTTTGATGAATGTGTAATGGAAATTAAATCACCAATGTTGAAAAGAACAAGAAAAACTTATTTTGATGAAGCAGGTAATATTGGTTCCAAATGTTTACATCAGATTCAAATGCACATGCACCTCACTGGTAAAAAAAGCGGTATTTGTAAGAGCTGATCCGGACTTTGAATCAAATAAAATAATTTCTTTTAAAACATATAATATACGCCAGTTTTGTTGATGATCTACTGAAAAAAATTACCTGTTTTTTGGAAAAAAGCAGTATTTAATAAAATTTAATTTGTGAAGAACTGACCCATTATTTTATTAAATAATTTTGAACATTAATAACACCACAAGCTATAAGAACAATATTATCTACTTTTTTTAATGAACTTAGTTACAAGCGTGTGATAATTTATAACGATTCTGAAGAAAAATACACAAACAAAGTATGTTGACTTATCAGTGAATGCTATGAGTCTTTTTATGGTTTTCTGCCATTCCATTTTTTCGCATCCTTATTAATAGAAATAAATGTTTTGTTAGATGTTTTAATCGTAGTACTTTTACATTCTGGAACCGCACAATATTTATAGCTTTTTTTACTCTGGTTCTGGTCCATTGTGTCGAATAGTTTAAATTATTTCTAAACGTTCTTATTTCACAAACACAACACTGTTTAGAGTTTGCTAAAACGTATAATAATAGGCATATAAGCAAGCAAAATACCGTTACTATAATAGCTAAGCGTTCATCTAACCGAAAACCGATCGGCGCGGTATCCGCTCTCTGAACGAGAGATTTCATATGCGATGACGTGACGCCTGAAATTAGGAGAGGAGCTCTGTTTAATGTTTATAATTTTTTTAGGCGACTTAGGAGTCTCGCTGACGTCTAATTTTTTGCACAGAGTCTCAAACTGATGTGCTCTTCCTAATGGTAAAAAAAATATGTTAATGAGCCCATTGGCATCGCAATATGTTTTGCCAAACAAACACTAAATACCTGGACAGCAAGAAGAGCTTTTGACTTCTGGCATAATTTACCAGGATTGATTCATTCAAAGGCTTTTATACATCCTACGAAGAATGTCTCCAAACAAATGTTAGACTACAGCAGGCATGACCTACGTTGTCACAGGCCTTTTAACAGGCCACTGTCATCTGAATCATCATGTGCTAGTGCGCGTTATTTCAGTTTGAGCTATAGAATGTGTGGGGTCTACATAAGGTAGTCTTTGAGCCGCCTTAGAAGTAAATAAACTTAACATTTTTTCTACTTCTGTCACTAAAACACGGGTTTGACATTCGCAAAACGTCATTTTAAACACTAGTGTTTAAAGTGCGAAAAGCCACATCTCGTTTATCTTTCGTATCTTCTGTAATTCCGTGATAATTTTGTAACTGTCGAATCACTAAAACGAGTCAGATTTATTAAAATCGTAAGGTGGAATTGGCGCAGATATTAGCCGGACTCGCAGATTCTGCAACTAGATAAATGAATACTGGGAACACCCATGGCGTTTGAAACTTATACTTAAAAAACTCTTATTAAGATAAATACATGGATATTAGTCGTTAATGTACATACCTTTTGCCGAGATTGTTACAATTCGATTTTCAAGGCAACCTAATAACTACTATAATCGTTATACCAATCCGATATTGGACCAATGATTGAAATGAGAAAATCTGTTATAAGGTGAACGCTATATAAATTATAGTTAACAAATATCGTTAACAACAACAGGAACATTTTAAAATTCTTGAAAACAATTATATAGAAACTTATTTTAATAATATAGAATTCTAAAATATAGACACAGATGAGCGGTAACGAAAATAGTGTATCTTCTTTATGTTCCTTGTTATAACATCTATTAAAAATCAAAATAGCATTATGAGCATCTGCTATGAAAATGAGTCACAAAAGGATACAAAGATTCTGAAAATTAAAGGATACACAAAACTTAACTAGCAAAATGGAATTCTAAGAGGACTGAATTGTTGTATAATAGTCGAATAGCGTTGTTTTAAGGACTTTTTATTCCTATTAAGCCTTTTGTTGCGATAAGTTTGTTTTTTAAAGAAAGTTGTTGTATTAAATGATTCTATAGTGACTTTTACAATATATGCTATAACGCATTATACGATCATTTCTTTTAAAATGATATAATAACTTATAAGCCAGTTTATACAATATCAAAAATATCATTTTATAAGACTTTTATACCTATTGTATAAGAGTTCTATAATATACTATATAACTAACAGCTACAACATTATAAAATAGTTACTTAAGCTTGTCTTATTGAAGCTGTATAATGTTGTATAATAAATATTGTATAGCATTCAATTGCGTTGCATTATAAAACACTTTTTAGTTGTATAGTGCCTAAATATTCTTCGTTATAAAACAGTTATCGTGTACCGTTCCATTTGACAATAAAATATTGTTTAAGGCATTTCTTTGGGATGAAATTGTTGCTTTATAAATCGCCATGTTTAAATAAGCAATTATTGTACCGCTTTCGCCGCCATTATGAGCAATTGAGTTGGAAACATGAAACTAGATTGAAACTATATTATTTAGAGAATTATATTGTGAAAGAATATTCATATGAAGTGATAAACTATTGAAGTCATAAAAAAAAATATTTTAGGATATTCTATTTTATTATTTTAATAAGTATCTACTTGAAACACAACCAGAATTGAAGCGCTTCATTTTCTTGCCAAATATATACCTATAATCTAACAGTAAAATTTGCGACGCATCAAAATTTGTGCTATTAAACCATCCAAATGAAATTATAATTTTTACTATCGATGTCCGCCCAAGCGGCCCAAGTCGTTTTGATAAATCTCCATTTCTACAAATGAAATGTATGATGCACGTTCAAGTTGAAATATAATTTGGTTTTGATATTCTTCACTAAAAAATGAAATGCTCATATAAACTGCTAGATGACAAAATGTTTCCATTGTGCTCGAAATAACAGCATTATAAAAAAATATATTGCATTATACAACCATTTTGTAAGACCCTCATAGTGCCGATTCATTCCAATTTTATAGATGTGACTACATGACACACTATTAAATCATTTTATAGTAGCTGTATAAATGATTATAAAACAGTCATATAAGAGTTGTATAAACTTTTAATAGAAATGTTATACAACCAAACAATTGTATAAAAATGGGCCCTTTTCAGTTGTATAAGGATCATATAATTGTTTTGTAGACCGTTATAAGAATCCAAGTATCCTATAAGACATATCTTGTAGCCGTTTAAACAAACCTTATAGAATTTAAATTGCTACTTGGGATCTAGCTCTTAGATTCATATATTATCATTCAACTAAGAGGGCAAAAAGGACAGGCAGTGTATATGTAACTGGAAAAAGCTACCCACTTGCCATGGTGCCATTATTGTCTAAAATTTTGGACAGATTACCGATTTTCAGGTCTTTGAATAAAAAACCTATTAAAATATATTAGATAATATTGAGTATTATACACCATGTATATACGTGTACATGTTGAATTTTTCCATTATAAGTAATTTTACCCTCATATTTTACAATATAATTACGGCAATACAAGTATGTAATCACCATATACACGCTATAACATACAACAAAAATTGAATCACTTTTGACAGAGAGACACACTGTATAATTGAAGTTTCCCACATGTACGTATGCCCTTTTACCCAAACAAAAATGAGCTCTTGCCAACATAGTTCATTACATAATTGTAGTAATTACAGTGTATAATCGCGAAATCCATATTTAAACGAGTATAAAATTGAAGTGGCCGGCTGCACAACATTCTTATTAGTCTTCTCTTTGACTTGTAATTGGCAAGAATCCACTAGATCTTCAATCACGCAAAAAATCGAAGATGGATTGTTCGGATGTGTGAATATTACAGTATAGGAACTATAACATGAAAATTATATATAGAAAATGCTCCATCTTCATTCTCGTATTCACATTCTTCCATTCTCAACTATACCTTGTTTTTAAACTAGGAGAAGCATTTTAAGAAACCTCACTCACACCACTAAATGTTACTAGATTAGTTACTGAAGGGCGTGTTCCGAAAACGTAGTCAACAGTCGTGTTCCAAATATATTAATGTACCAAAAGGGTAGTCTTCAGACTTTTCGAACTAATTGACAACTATGTGACATAATTATTGGTACTTTAGTTCTTTACGTCTTGTTATGTTTGAGCGACCAGGGGTCGCGACGCAAAAGATCTGACCGTTACGTTACGTTATGTTACGTTGCTTCGTTATGTGCCTTGCTTGCGTGCGTGTGCTCTCTCCTGAGCCTCTCTCTCGTTTACGAAGCAGCGATTCATATGGTTCAGCCGGGAATCGAACCCGGTCCGCCCGCGTGTAAGGCGAGCATTCTACCACTGAACCACCGATGCTATATTAAAATTCTATGCAAAGCTGGCATTCGCTGTGCTAGTGATCTACTTGAATTTGTTCGGATAAATCTTTACTATTATTTCCATCATTTTTTTTGCGCGATTGATCTTTTTTGTTTATATACAGCATCGGTTGTCAGGACGGTAGGTTGTGTTTACTGGTTTCCAAGTTTAACACGTCGGTAAGTGATTTACTTACCGTTCGGACGTCGAAAAGTAATAAATAGCATACAAACTATTTCATCAAAATGCAAAATATATTTTAAACTGATCGAGAAGTATAAATGTCACTTTTGACATTTTGTTCATTTCGAAGAAATTTAAATTATTTTATTCGGAATTTATTTCAATACGATCGCTCAAAAAATGGTATAAGCATCTCGAACGTTAAGTGTAATTACAACGTTTGCATGTAGATTCATCTCGTAAAATTGGACAAAATGATATGAGGATTAAGGGGTCTAGCACATTTACTTTTCGAAATACAGGTGTTGAAATTTTGAAAACTTGAATGTTTTAATTCGATAACTTTAAAATGGTTGGATAAATTGATTTGACATTTGGCAGGTTGTTTTTAAATGTAGAAGGGCATATTTTGATAGAAATAGTAGTTTGTGCAACTAGTATGGATATGATGGCCATATCGCACGAGGACGAAGTTTGAGCACGACGCCGTAGGCGGAGCGCTCAATCGTTCAAGTACGATATGGACAATCCACACGAATCGAACAGCATATTTTTTCTATGACCCACTTAAGAAAAAATCTCAAAAATAAAAATTTCAATAAACTGTAATATACTTAACTTCAAATTGAAAATTTAACAATTCAATTTTATGTTTCCACTAATTTTTTGTGGTAAACGTACAGTTCTTGAATGTCCAATTTGTATAATGCTACGGTTTCCCATTTAAATATACGATGCTGTTATAAGTAGATATTGCCAGTCGGACTTCCTTATGAAGGGTACCGTACCATTATCTATAATAATGAATATTCTGCTAAACATTTCAAACGTCTACCTGTTGTCGTTATTAATATCAAGCAGAATAATTATTTAAAAATAAAATTAACAATTAACAAAAACTTCTTCACGGGGAATCGAACCCGGGTCTACCGCGTGAGAGTCTGGTTTGCTTACTACTCGACCACCGAGGAATATGCAAATTGTTTATCTATAACGTCAGATGTATTACATAATTTTTGCTTAAAAGGATCTTAAGTTCCTACCGTGTGTCCCGCGACACGTTCTACCTTTTATATTGCTCGCAGGTGTCGTGTCCAATGAGGGATCAATGCAAGTCTAGAATTGTAATCATCATTGGTCACAGGCTATGGCGAAAGCTGTATCCAAATGTCACATTATTGTGAACAAACTGTAAGGTTATCATAAGAAATTCATGTCAAATTGGATAATATAAATATGTACAAAAAAGCTACTGTATGTTTAGATTATTCTCTATTCGCATTTGAGCACGAACTAGAAGTTTTGATATCGAAAAATATCATAATAATGTACCTACTGTAATGTGAGTAAAACTTGATGTAGAAATATTTACAATAATAAGATTTTACTTGGAAATTTATATTATTAACAAGAAAAAACAAGCATAGATTTTGTTTATCAAACTGAATAAATAATAAAAATAGCACTTAACTTGGTTGGAATATAATACTTAGTTAAAAATAAAACAACAAACGTGAAAAATATGTACCTAATAAAAATTGAGATTATGATATTTTCATATAAACACAAAACTGACAAATATCGTTGTCAGTTGTATCAAAAAAGCTGTGTGAAACGGGCGGCAATTTAACCAATCACTAGGCTGCAGAAATGCCAACTTAAATTCAAATCGCTACCCTTAGTTTAAAAACAAGGTATATGTATCCTTTCATCTTCAAATATCATGCTTTCTTTTCCCATCCTAGATTAGCACAATTTGTGTCTTTAACACTTTTTTTCTTCCATTTTTCACCAGAAAACTTCTCCTTCATCCTATTCTTTTTTTATTACATCTATATTTTTTCAGTTGCTTTATTTCAAAATTGAGATCTAGTGCACTTAGTCTTTTTCCCATTTCCCTTTGAACTACATATATTCTAAAACTTCTAGCTCAGTATAAGCAGAGTTAAAAATAATTATAAATTTATTCGTTTTTTATCCGTTAACGGTATCTATAATTTAAGATTACAGTTGATTTAATCCTCCCAAAGCTTATAATTATTATTTTAGAGTGTCTGTTGTGTATAATGTATAAACTCGTCCTTTTCCGAAACAGTAAATAATACTACTTTTATAACAGCTCCGCTCTGTCTATTTTAGTTAAATTTCAAATGATCCGACGTTATAGGCAATCGCTACATTATTAGTTATCTATTTAAGTCGTATTTATATTCGAAATCTTCTTAGAACCTGTTCGGTCAAATGAAATAAGTCCAGTGATATGAACTATGAACATATTTCGATGAAGTATATCTTAATTTTTAACCATCTGTCACGTGAATTTTTTTTAAACGTCATTGTATGTCAAAGTTTTTGTTATATTTTCCTATTTTTTGGTTTATTCGGTAGGTAGAAAACAGTTGTGTATCAAACATGCAGAAAACGCTTTAGCAGCCCTTAACTAGCCCTTAATCAGCTGCCCTCGTTTCGCTTTGCTTGCTCGTGTATCTAATAGTATTCAAACCTGATTGGTGCAGATTTTGTGATTGGTACATTTTAAAATTCAACTTTAGTAGTTTTTTTCAAATAGAAGAAAATGTTTCCCACGTTAAGTGGAATTGCCGTATGGGCAATGGCGTTTCTCTGTAATCTGAATATATAATCACGCAGAGATACCAATTCTCAGTGAGAACAGTAACCCCGGGGAAATTTCGTAATTTCACTGAAATCTCATTATATCATTATTGTTCAATAATGAACATATTATTTTTTGTTGATTCGTATCAATTTGATACTAAACCGAGAGTTCGGGATCTTTTGGTGACACTAAAAACAGTTTACACTATCCCTACACCAACACTTTTCAATATATTTCCCGCGTTTCGGTAACCAAGTTATCTTCTTCAAAGTTTTAAGGCAAACTATGAACATAAATATTTTCTCACATTGAAAATTCAGTTGAATTGTCTGACTTTTTCTACAAAAAAATCGCAATTCTCTAGATATCCTGTCATAATGGCAAGATTTTGAAAGAATAAAGCAGTTGATAATTTTCAACATAAATCCAATATTCGTGAACTTTTGTGGATCAGTTTATTACTTTATCATTATATTTAATGGACCAAATTTTTGATAATGAACTGATTTCAAATTCAAATTCAGTTTATTTCAAAAGTACATAATTTACAACAATACATAAACTTGTCGAGCAGCATACAATGAGCTTTAGAAACTTGTGTGTGCTGCAGCTGGCTACGTATTTATTACATATATATATATATATATATATATATATATATATATATATATACAATATGTCTCAGTAAGTTGGAACTTTTTTATTATTAATTTTAGGAAAAAAATGTATTCCTCATAAAA